>CP092096.1:21695000-21807500 GCA_029203775.1 Neoneuromus ignobilis | reverse complement strand
TTAATTCATCTCATAAGTAAAATAAAATAACAATATAGTTAACCTAAATATTTAACAATGTAGTTAACCTAAATATTTAAATTATAGATGTTAATTATTTCCTATAAAAAGATATTTCATCGTATCTAACTTAAACCACTTAACATACATTTTCCTGATACAAGTCTGTCTATAATGAGGGTATTTAAACATTGAAAACAGCGTCAGCTGTATGCAAATGCATTGAATGTTGGAGATCGTCCAAACGCGACACCATTGTATTATATAATTCTGTCGTTGATTTTCGTTTTGGAGTCTGAAATTTATTTTATATTAATATAACAGTACATTCTCGTGTATACAGTTCACTGAATTCAAATATAGCATAATAAATAATCTTATACTAAAATATATCACGAGAGTGTTTATATTTTTATTGTAATATATTGTAAAATAATTAAAAAAATATATAATATGCTTTTGAAAATAAATATACGTATCTTAAAATAAATTCTAACTATTTATCGATTGATATTCTATCATAAAATAATATTTTCTCTTAAAATATTAAAAAAAGATATTTAAAACAAAGTATCAAAGTATTGAGTATTATAATTGTTCTATGAAAAAATTCAAAAAATAATAAAGAATGAAATAAATGTACAAATTGAGTAATATTTTTAAATTCAGTTTAGTTCGACAAAACTTTTATTTTAAAATGAACAATAAAGAATAAAAGTCCCACGACCAAAGAACATTCGAAGATAAATAATAAAACATAAAATGAACAAGTTTGTAAAAAACTTTTGAAGCTTTCAAAGAAATAAATAATAAAGTATCGAAAAAGAAAAATAATACAGGCGAGGCTTTTATTTATTTTTAATAGTCTATATTTAATCTCTTAATATCGCTAATAGTCAGATTATTTTTTAAATATAAAAATGAAGATTTAAAAATCAAATAATGAAAAATTAATTATTATCTTTCAACAATGGTTTTTCAGTCTATATTTAATTTTAAAGAGAATGAAATATATTAAGTTATAAAATATCATTTTGTAAAAGCTCAATTTAATTAAATACATACATATATATGAGTGTATGTATGTATATATGAATTGTATATAATCAAATTTTGTCTGGAAAATTTAATTAAAGAAATGTAAATACATAACTGTGCGTATAACATCAAAAATTCTCAAGAGAAAACATTGAAATAAGTATCATTCCAACGTTTCCCGCAGACTCCACTGTCAAATATCTCACTAAAACCACAACACCTGTCCAACGTGTCTGAAAGAACATCAACAATACCCGTCTCAAACAACAGACGAAAGGCAAACATCAAACCGACGTCATTGTCTTTCTACACACTCTTCAGTCAACCCCAAACAATGTACAATAAGACGTTTAACCTTCCGCACGACATCCTTCTCCTATCAACATGTTGTCGTCGAGTCGGCCATCTTGCCGTTAAGTTCAACGACCGTTTTACATTACAAGAACATAATGTCAGTTGCATACAATGTGAAGTTGGAGGAACGGCAGTCGTTGCTTTTCTATTTGGTTGACATGCATGATTTCTATTCGTGTATCAATATAAAGAGTTACTCACATATTAATTTACTTTTACATCATGTGCATTAATGTAAAAGTCGACGTGAGCTTTAGGTATTTCAATTATTTCCATTGTCCTGGAAACATTTAAAATTTAATCTTTTTATACATTATATATTTTTTATGCATATATATTTATTTTAAAAAGAGTTACTTCTTCTAATACTATATTCGTTTTTATTTAGACCACCTATATATATATATATATATATATATATATATATATATATAGAGAGAGAGAGAGAGAGAGAGAGAGAGAGAGAGATTCAATAAACGTTTCAGAAGTTTAAATGGAAATAAAACAAAAAGTATTTCATTAATTAGTATTTTTTATTATTATTTTTAAGCATATTTTATGGAAATAGTGATGGAATATAATTTCACTCATATGACCACCACGATTTCACTTGGCATAGTGCCTTTGTTTAGTTCGATTTTTAGTCACTCTTTCACATAATTGTGGTCCAATTTCATGAATTACACGTTCAGTAATTATTTTTAATTCTTTTGTTGTTTGTGGTTTATTGGTATAAATCAATGATTTCATATAACCCTACAGAAAATAATTCAATGGAGTTATATCACATGATCTTGGTGGCCAATTGATGGGTCCATTTTGTGAAATAACATTTGTTTCCATAAATCTATTGAAGTTTTTACAATTTATAAACGTTGTTGAAATGTTTAATATTCCATGATAATTTGCCAAACTATACTTAGTTGAAATGTCAAAATGAACTTAAAAAAAATTAAATATGGCTGCCACTAATTATTAAAATAAAGGGTTTTATTGGAAAACCCTTTATTTTAATAATACAGAATAGTCCAAATAAGACTAAAGGTGGTTGACAAAAATTAACATTATTTATTCTTTACTTATAAAATAATTAAAAGAAAATTTTATTTATGATTTAAATATCGTAAATATGTTACAAATTTCATAAAAACCCCGTTTTGCATTACTCTAAAAAGTCTAGATATTTGTTGCTCGATTATAATTCAAATCATGACTAACTGAACATCGAAAACCTGTTTTCTAAAGTCAGATTCGATTACACACGACCCTGACACAAATCTAATATAACCGTCTGGCGAACGAGTTAAGGGACGTAATCTAAACATTAATAGTTTCGCGAACGTAATCCCGACGTTCTTGTAAACCGATTACACGTTTATAGCATCCAATATTTCATTGAGCAGTCGATATAATCAACAGATACGCGTTCTTGGAAGATCGTTGATTACCATTTGATTTTGATCTCAACTATCTGATACAGTAATTGATGGTTCTTTGTAGACGAGATATAATGCTAGTTTACAAAGTTGAGGTGGAAAAGGATATATATATATATATATATATATAGAGAGAGAGAGAGAGAGCAATTAAAATAATTTTTATCGAATAATTATTTATTGTTCACTTTATTTATAAGTTAATCCGCATTTCGACGACAATTCCATCATCATCAGAGAACTACAATAGAAAATGTAGTCCGATATTTTATAATGTAGCACTCTGATAATGACAGCATTGTCATCGAAATGTGGATCAGCTTATAAATAAACAAAATGAACAATAAATAATTATTGAATACTTTTTCAATATCCTCTGGTATTGAAATAATATATCATTTATGACCAACATTATCTAGGGTCATCCAAATGTGACGCCTAGATTTGTATTTTATTAAAAAGAAACTATACACATGTTTATTTTTAATAAAACAAAAATCTAGGCGTCACATTTGGATGATCCTATAATAAGTAGATATTTTAATTACTTTATATTTTTATTTCTGTTTATATATATATAGTGTGTGTGTGTGTATGAGAGAGAGATAGAGAGAAGGAACAAAATTGAGAAAATGTTTTACTAAAATAATTCACGTTGAGTGTAATTTAAAGAATTCTAGATTAAATACAAAACAGAAAATTATCATTAATTAGTTAAAATTAATTATAAGAAAATGTAATTAACTAACCATTTTGTTTCATTTTTTTCTAATTTTATTATAAAATCATTTTGAGGCATAAATCTAAAACATTTTTTATTATCATTTCATAACTAATGTATATGTTATTCTTATATATGTTTTAATATATAGAGAAAGAGAGGAGAGAGGTAACTAAAATCATTTTTATACAAACTTCCAAAAATCTATTAATAAACCAAAATTAAATATTTATAAGAGTTAAAAGTCTTCTTTTAATTACGATTTTTTTATTTTTATTATCTTATTATAAAATTGATATTTCAATTTATAATTGAATTTATTTTATGAATTTTCATTTCTACATTTTTTAACTCATTTATAATTCAATAACTCTATAATCAAAAATAGAAGAATATTAAATAAACATCGAGTATAAAAACAGTTATATATATAAACATGTGTGAATAATTTAGTTTTAATCAAACATGTGTACTAATTTCACATTCTATTGTCAATTGACAAACTGAAAACAAGGGGAAAGCAAAGATCCAATTCGGCTTTCGGTGATCGTCACCAGTTTTAGTGTTTCTAAATAGACAAGATGGATGCCGACGCTGATGAGAGAAAACACAGAAACGGAAATGAATGAACTGCTGGATCACTCACATAATTGGTTGATATCTGAGACGAGAATTAAATTGATTAAAACGGATGTTGATTTTATTCTAGATTGATGGCTGATTTCTAGTATTTATAGTGATTAATGTTATAATATATTGTTTTCTGTACATAAAGTTATCCATGTATAAATATATATATATATATATATTCGATTTTTTTCGTTAAAAAAACCTTTTCAAACATATATCACTGCCAATGTACAATACATTAAATCGTAATGACTTTGATTGCAGACTGTAAAGTTTTTTATTACATTTTTATTTCGATTTTTAGAATTCTTTATTATAAGGGTTAGCATTTACCTTCAAATTAGATAAAAGATACTATAAAATCTATTTTCTCTCTGTTACATACATTGAAATGTTTGAACATGTGTAAAAAATCGACTACGAATTGTATGGCTGCTGACATTTAAACGAGAATAAATTTTCGTTATTTCAATGTTAAATAGAAATAATAATTCAGATGTTTACATTTCAGTATTTTAATTAAACGAATATTTCTCATTTAATATAACTGATTTAATTATAGAATACGGCATAGTTTATTTTCTTGCTCGTTTTTGTAAAATAAGCTCTAGTGAATGATATTGAAAAAATTAAATTAATTTTTACTTGAATGTTTATTTTTTTAAATTTGAAAAGAATTTCACTATTCTTTTAACACAGTTACTAATTCACTTATATAAATTAAATTCAATATACATGAAATTTTATAAAATATACATTAACTTTTTATTGTTATATTATTTATTAATAATTTTTGAAATATTTAGTAATCATTATTTATTTATTTATTTATTGATTTACATTTTAATAATTATAAAAACATTATGGCAACACTATGTTATAAAATCTAACGTAAGTGTTAATATTTAGTGCTATGATGATAATGGAATAGCTATCACAAATTATTAAATAAATTTGTATAATTTTAAGGTATTGGAAGGAATATTGTATATAATTTAAAAGAATTTACTTTATTCTTTATTATATTTTTTTAAGAAAGAGTGATTAAATTGAAAACTATTATAATATAATTTAGTAATTTATTTCTTTAATAAAACATAAATTCTACAAACGACAATTTATAGAATAAATTAATGTAATAAACAATTAAATATGTTTTTTAAAAAAAAAATTATTTGAATAATTGTTTAAAGGTAATTTATTTTTATTACATATAAATAGTATTATTTTGTGCTGTATACACAAAATTTTGTTAATATTTCTATATTTGATACGAGATAATATATCGTTTATATTTGAATTATCCTCACAGCTCGTTATAAGTATTAATTATTGACTGAGTTTTGCTACACACGTCAATAAGCCGATCGCGATAAACACGGGATCAAGGACGATACAGTGGTTGAAAGGTTTAGTCAAACTGCGCTAGGTCAAACAGGGTTTAAGGAGCTATTTCATCAGGGTGTAAAGTTTGCAAGGTCAGCTTTTGACAAGGGTCAGAATCAACTGCTTTGGTCATTTTAAGTGTGTGCACATAAATAAACGCCAGTGTTTTCTATTCGATAATATTAACTTTTCCCGTACGGCATGCGTTCTTGTGAATGTATTATACATACAGTGACGGTCTTTTATTACCATTTCATTTACATGTGAATATTTCGATATAATATTTCACGAGTGTCTAACCTATATTGAATCAATTATATGAATCTAAGTGATTTCCTGGGTGGGGATATTGTCTAAACGTCGATTGGACGGTGTATAGATTTTATTTTATTTTATTTATTCGTCTCTGCTATAGAGTTTCACAAGCACTTTGTAAATTTCATTTCATTAATATTTAAATTGGTTTTATAACGGTTTCATTGGTTTCATCAGACTTTCAAAGTGAACTTTTTTTAAAAAAAAACTTCTATTATTCCTCGTTCACTATCTAAGAATTACTATATATAAGGGTGACCTAAATAAAAAAAGGAATCTTCAATCTCAATTAAAATCCGTCAGTCTCATTTGGGCTACCCTGTATATATATAAAATATATATTCTGTATCCAGATGTAATTTAAAGAAATCTTATGATATGTAAGTCATATAAATATTTACTGCTCGTATAAAGCCATTGGTATTACAATAAATAATTGACACGGCTGCATTTACATCTTTGATTTATTGCTTGTTTAAATGATCGTATATTTTTTCAACGTATTTACGATAGATTAAGAATGTTTGCGTTTCAATCAAGATTCGCAAGGTTAAATTTGACAGCGTCGAGACGGCTTTTTGCCACCATTATTTTTATTTAATCGAAACATTTTCTCGCCAAAACGACGCCACAGGTTTATATACTTACACACACATAAAACAATATATATATATATATATATATATATATATATATGTCATTTAATCCTCATATTCGTATGGTACATTATTATTTATAATAAAAATGTCAAAAATCATATTCAATTTTTTATTTTTTTAAAAAATAAATTTTGCACATTTTTTCAATATTAAATTTATTTTTATAAAAATTTTGAAATTTTAGTAATGAATCATAATAATAAATTAAAATATCCAAAGTATAATAGATATTGACAATAAACAACTGTAGAAAATATTGAATTATTAATCTTCAATTAAATACTTATAATTGCTTATCACTTAATAAAATGGAATTAAATATTAGAAACATTGCTTTAAATATTACATGGTTATCACTTTTATAAATATCAATATTTTATTTTCAATCATAGACTGTATGAACTTTATTAAATTTTATTTTTTTAAAAAATTCATGAGAAAATATATAAAAATGTCATTTTTAAAAATTGTATATGTACATTTATCAAAAAATTTATAATAAATATATATTCCGCTTTCATATTTCAACCGATGTTTTTCTTCACCATTTATTTGTAACAAGAAATAAAATGGATTTTACAAAAATAAAATAAAAAAACAAGACGTATACATATAATACATAAGTAGTACACGTATATATATATATATATATATATATATATATATATATATATATATATACATATAAAGTCTAAAAAAAACATTGATATCAGTCTACACAACATTTCTAAAGAACCATTTTTCATGGACCGTTTGCTCTTGGCAGCAAAGTGGTGTTTGACAAAACTGATAACATAATAAGTACTATACTTTACCAACGGATTTTTGTCTGATCATATAAAAATATATAAACCTTTGTATATTATTTTTTTATTATAAAATAATTTATTTAAAATTATTATTTTTTATAACTTACATTTTTATTTGAAGTCTTTGAATGATATTATTTGTACAATCGATTTAAAAAAATAATTATGAATAAGTTTGAAATTCATTATAATAGTGCATTAATCAATTTTTCAATAAATAAATAAGTTATTAATAAAATTAATATTGTCCAATTTATTACAAATCTTTATAAAGATGAATTTTTATAACTTAATTTCAGTTTCTTTTGTTAAATAAAATTATATTTATTATAATATGCATAAAATAATTCAAACAAAAAATAATGAAGAAAAGTAATTCAGTATTAAAAAATATTTAATACATATCTAAAATAAATGATTGTATTGAAACATTTATGTCTGCATAATCGAGTGTTAAATTTATCGATTTTAATCTTTTTTGATGTTCAAATATTCAGTTTATGAAAGTCGTTATTTAATAATTGTGTAATAAATATGAAAACCAATGGAAAATAAAATCGGATGATAATGTTGATCACTTCAAAAAATTGTATTTTATTTTCCAATATAGTAGTAATGCAATAATGTATTAAAGAAATAAATTTCCATTCATATAAATAAAAATAACAATTATTATAGTAAATTAAATAATTTTTTATAAGTATATTATTTATAAATAATTACATCTATTTGTTTTTATTCATTAAATACATTTCACAGAAATCCGTATAAAAAGTGTACAAAAAAAATTTCTACTACCTGACATTAATTATGCTCCCAAAAATATTTTTTTACTTCAGTGTATTATTTAAAATCTGTATAAAAAGAGATTTAGATGTATATTATTTATAAGAATTTATATTATTTATCAATTTCAAGAACAAAATTATGATAAAAGTAAATTTGATTTCTATAATAATAAATGATTATTATAATAATTTCAGATAATGAAAAAAACGAATACCATATTAAACATTTCTTTTTTTTCTTTTCTCTTATATATTTTTTGATGTTTAGTGAATTTGTATCACTTCTTCTTATCCATTGCCATTTTTTCATCTTTACTATTATCTTTTCTCTTTTACTCCAAAAATCTTTAATATCATCCAATCATGATTTTGTCAATTTTCCTCTCTTCCTACTTTTTCCCAGTTCTTCTTTCTTCCAGCACATGTTTTTGAATTCTGTTTTCTGGAATTCAAAAATACTTTGTTTTTTCTCTATAAATTGATTTATAGTTTGTTGTTATTGTGTATGATAAATAATTACTAATTTATCATAAATATGCCAGTTATTGAAAATTATATTGGAATTTTTTAAATTTGATTTCTCTAATAGAAAAAATATAATTTAGTTACATCTAATATGTATATGTATATAAATTAACTATACAATATTTATTTCAGGTTTGGTGTAAAGTAATAGCACTGATTTGTGGAAACATAGCTGGTGCTTTGACTCATTACCCACGTGAAGCAGCACAACGTCGAGCTTTTCTTGAAACGCGTCAATGTATTGAAGCCCGTCTCACGACACAACGTGAAAATCAACAACAGGTAAAATATATGTTATGTTTATTAAATGGCATATATAAATAGAATGTTATATAACAGACTTTTACGAAATTCCTTTAATAAAAAATATACTGAAAAATATATCAACACGAGGTGTAAATATGTAATTATATTTGTACTTTATATTTTTTTTAATTTATAACAGTCACTGTTATTTGAATACCTGGTATTATATGGAAGGTTATTACGTAAAATTGTTATGTTTGAATTCTACAGGTAACTTTATAATTATTTCAATTAATAAATACAAAGTAAGCGAGTTTCAATTGATAAATGAAATTTTCCATAGGCATTAATTATGTTTTCATAAATTTATATATATATATATATATATATATATATATAATTTTTCTTATTTTCATTCTACTTTATTATTAAAGTTGACGTAATTGCCTTTGACTCATCAAAATAACTTGCAATTATGAAAAAAACATTTTTATCATGAAATAGGTAAATTACTAACATTAAAAACTCATAATAATTTTAATTTTTTAATAATAACGATTAAGAAATGCAATTTTTTAGTTAAAAAAATGTTTTGGCCGTTATTTGAGTTCGAAAATGAATGAGATGTATATTTAATTATAAAAACTTGAAATATAAAACAAATATGAAGAAAAGTTATTCGTTTTGCTAAATAAATATTATATAATGTATAGTTCAAATGAAATAGTATAAAAAAGTATCTCGTATAAAAAAGTTTAGAATAAAAAGTAACTCATAAATTTTCGTAACAATCTAATAGTTTATTTTTCTTTTATAAAAAGAATGATAGTATATTTTATATTAAAAAACTATAAATAACAATGTGGTGAAATATCATCGTTTTAAAAAGGTTATTAATCAATAATGTTGTTTATTTATATTAATTCAAATCATTCATTATTCAAGTGAAGATTTTTGATGTCAAATTGAAAATGAAAAACATTAAAAAGTAATTTATTATTGAAATACTTGCTATATCAATCATTGTTTGAGCGGACCTATTATTATATATACGTAGGAATTTACTTTTTTAAATATTGGTTTATAAAACTTTATATATATAGGGTTATCCAAATATGACGCCTAGATTTGTGTTTTATTAAAAAGAAATATGTGTATAGTTTATTTTTAATAAAACGCAAATCTAAGCATCACATTTGGATGACCCTATATATATATATATATATATATATATATATATATATATATATATATATATATATATATTAGTCGTAAAAATAATGAAGGAAATAAAAATATCGTTATTTTGAGTGCATGAAAATATTTTATAAACTGTCAATCAGATTGCCTTAGTAATAGAAAAATGTCAAAATGTCTTGACTCTGTTTTAGAAATGTCGTACATAAATTGAATATTTTACATACATCTGAAAATTCTCCACATTCTTTTATTTGTTAAAAATGTCAATTCTTTTTCCGAAGTTGAACAGTTTTTATTAATATGCATATATAAGGATATGTATATATATATACATATATATATATATATATATATATTAATTTTGTTTCTTAAATAAATTAATATAAAAATTAATAATAATCACAAAATAATTAATCTAAAATTAAATGCAAAAATCACTTTTAAATTAGATCTACTAATATATCACAAATATACCAAAAAAAACTCACGAATCCAAATAAAAATCAAATATAATCGATATAAATTTAATATAAAATAAAAAGGAATAAATATCACCTTTCAATAGAATAATATCATCAATAATGTATTTGTAAATTGTCAACTGACTTATAAATAAAATTCTTGTATTCCTAGTCAAAAGAATAAATAAATCAAAGTATCGTCTTATGTATATATATATATATATATATATATATATATATATATATATATATATATATATTTATTCAATATTTAATCTCGAAATCATTTGAAATTTTTCCTTAACTAAATCGAAAGGAGTTTTATTTGTTTCGTGTTTAGAAGAAATAAATCGAATTCCTACTTGAACTTCTTAATCAAAGAATTGTCGTTTACTAATTTTATAATTTTCTAGATATTTTTTTATTATTTGGTCATTTTTTGTGTAGAAAAATTTAGAAAATATTATTTAATTTTTTTAATGTTATATACATACATATATATATATATATATATATATATAATATCCTTTAAATATACATATTAATGTTATTAATTTCCGTACTAATTCTAAATTTTTGCTAAAAAAACTATCCTATCATTGAATATAGATTAATAAACTTAAAATGGTTATTTGGTACAAAACAAGCAGCTTTTTTCTGCATTCATTTATGTCATTTTGCCAACTGATGTTCATATGAGTGTTGAGACCTAAATCCGTATTGATTTTTATAAAAATATTATCTGACTCGTAAAATTATCCTCCATAAATATAAATAACATATTTGTTTAGTTTTCTCATTTTGTTTATAAAATTGTTACTATTTTACTCTCTGTTAAAAATTGTAAATGGTGATTATGACACTATTTTTAAAAGATTATTTAATTTTTATATAATAACAAATTAAAGTAAATTAAGGCTTTATAAAAAATGTAATTAATGATGAAAATATTTTTTTTCAATTTAAAATACAATAAACTAAATTTTAATATAATTTCATTTTCAATTTTTATTGAATTCATATATATATATATATATATATATATATATATATATATATATATATATATATAATACGTGTGTGTGTTTATTTTTTGATATATTCAGGATGTATTGTGAGAGAAATAAATGTAAAGTATACATAGAAATATTGGAAATATATTTATGTATAGTTTCGAGAACAATCATTATAGGAAAAGAAAAAAGGCAACATAAAAATGAATCAGTACCAAATCTCAATAAATTGTGACAGCTTTTGATTCTATGAAAATCATGAAACACGTCCTATTTCAGGAACGTCTGTTGCTCTCCGTGCTACCCAGACATGTTGCTATGGAAATGAAGGCGGACATTGCCGGTCAACCGAAAGAAGCACAGTTTCACAAGATATATATTCAGAAACACGAAAATGTCAGGTGTGTACATTTAAACGTTTAAATATATATATAAATTTGCGCGTGTGCTTTTAATAATTTCCTTGTACTTCAAAAGAACTCCTTAAATCATATTTGGATTTTTTTAATGTAAACAGTAAGAAAAAATCTATTTATATATATATATAGGGTTTTCCAATAAAAATATCAAAATTTTGATTGCTGGTGGCAGTCAAGATTGATTTTTGGCATTTAAACTCAGTATAGTTTGGCAAATTACCATGGAACGTTTAAAACTTCAACAACGCTTAAAAATTGTGAAAACTTCTATAAGCTTATTGAAACAAAAATTTAGTAAGTTCATTATTTCACGAAATGGACTCATCAATTTGCCACCAAGATCATGTGTCAAAAAACTCCATTGGATTATTTTTTATAGTGTTATATGAAATCATTGGTTTATGCTAATAAACCACAAACGACAGAAGCATTAAAAAGAATCATTAAACTTGTAATTCATCAAATTGGACCACAATTATGTGAAATAGTGACTAAAAATTGGACTAAACGAATGCACTATGTCACGTGAAGTCGTGGTGGTCATATGAGTGAAATTGTGTTCCATCATTAATAATGCCATAGAATATATTTAAAAATAATTAATTAATTAAATACTTTTTTTTATTTTCATTTGAATTTCTGAAGTGCTTATTGGAAAACTCTCTTTCTCCTCTCTCTCTCTCTCTCTCTATATATATATATATATATATATATATATATATATATATATATATATATAATGATTATAATAAATAAATTGAAAGTTGAAAAATTCAGATTCACATGTGTTTAATTCATATTATATATTTTTCAAAAATTGATTGAAATATTTTTTTTTAAAAAATTCAATTAAGTTTATGTATACGTTTTCATACATTCTTTAATTTAATCGAAAATATGTTTTATCGAATGTTTCTTATAATAATTTACAATAAATCTTAAAAATTACTTAATAAAATAAACTTTCCCTACATTTTTTATTCAATTGGAAATTTCCGATATAAGTGATCATCCATAAAGGTTTTATCTCGAGAAAACGCGATTTATATTTCGAGTACGTGTCGTTGTCAGAAATATTCATTTTTTTTATCTTACAGCATACTTTTCGCTGACATCTGCGGTTTCACAAGTCTTTCAGAACAGTGCACAGCAGAAGAAGTAGTTCGTTTATTGAACGAATTGTTTGCCAGGTAATTTTTTTGCTCATGAAATCATATTTTTTATACAATTTTACCAATTTATCTATTAGCTACATTTATGTCTATTAATATATATATATAATGATTCATAATTTTTTTATACATCCAATTTTAAAAAAATATGTATTATTTTTCAAAATTAAAACTGTTCAGTATATTTATTAATTATAATATATAATTAGTAAAAAAAGAATAATTACATAAAACTAAAAATTTATTAGAATGTATTTACAGTACATTTCTGTAAATCTATTTATAATAAGTCTACTTGTAATAATAAATCTCTATTTTTTATTATGAAAGAGAAGAAATAAAAAACATTAACAATGTATAAGAGACGAATGTAGGCAAGTAATTGTTATAAAATAAAACTAAAAAACATTGTATGCTCTTTCAAAGCCGTATATGTACTTTTTCAACGAATGTATTTTCTAAAGACCCCCAGTTCAATTTAATTGGTTTTATCATATTGTCATCCTACTTCTCCCAAAAGAAGAAAAGAATAGTAAAATAATACGACATAACCATGTATTTTAAAATATTTCAATTAATTATTTTAAAGAACTAACATTTTTCATTAGTTAATTTATTTAGTGTGTGTAGTTATTATTAAATAGAAATTAATTTAAAATTAAAAACTATTTTCTAATTTTACAAACAGTTTTTATATGATGAATACTACTTTATGTATATATATATATATATATATATATATATATATATATATATATATATATATATATATATTCTCTTGAACAAAAATATTTATCATACGAAATTTTTTTTAAAATTGTTTTAAAAAATAAAAAAAATATTATTTTTTAAATTAATTTCTATTTTAAAATAATTACAAATATTTGTGATTAAATTAAATAACTAAAAATATGATATATTTGATATAATTAATAGAAATGTTTCATAATATAATGTAATGGTGTATTTACATTCCGGTTATGTTCTTGTTTTAGGAAGTACAATGTAGTGAATTTATTATAAAATGATTTAAAATAAATTTGGATTCTCCAAAATATAAATTATTTGAAAAAAAATATTTTTACTTAAAAAAGAGAAAAAATATTTAATAATTTGATCTATACACTAACAAGTTTTCTTTTATTTCTTATTTAATATGAAAATACTTATTTTGAAGAAATTTCTTTTCAAAAAATTTAAATCATTAAAACGTATTATACATGCATACAAATTATACGTAAATTATAACACTTTTAAGCTGTACATTTACAGTCATAAAAATAAATCCTATATTATATACAAAATCTGTGAGTTGTTTTAAAAAATATTCATTTTAATTGAAAGCAATTGAAGAGTTCAAATGAAAATGAAAAGCATATGAGAAAAAAATTCAAATGTAACATCATTTTTAATAATACGAACCAAAATATCTTTATTTTTTGTAGTAATGGAAATTAGTTTAAAATTTGATAGATGTTATAATTTTATATCCAAAATATACTTAATAAAACATTAAATATAATATATAATAAAATTTTCAAATGTAAAATTGAAAAATTATTAATATTTTTTTTATTATTGAAAAATATATTTTAATCTACTTCTAGTATTTAATGAATACTGAAATGTTTAAAATGTAATTAAAGTAGTTTTAAATATTATATATATATATATATATATATATATATATATATATATATATATATATATACACACACATATCGATTTTATTGATACATTGAAAATATTTGATATATTTGAAATGTTCAACGGAACGTGTTTAACGGTTTCGTTTAGAATTTTTATTACTCTGACAATATTAGATTTGCTTGTAATATACGTGACATGTTTTGAATATTTACAATTTGCAAAGTTCTCCTAATATGAGTTTTAAATACAGACACATATACATATATACATATATATATATATATATATATATATGTGTGTGTGTGTGTGTGTGTGTGTTTATCTCTGCTGCTATCATCACTATAATTTTCAGTCTTTTTAAATACTCTAAAACAAATATTTTTTTAATTTTTTTAGTTTGAACGATCCATTACTTGAATGAAGGATTCGGAGAATAGAGTCTACAACAGTTCATAAATTGCAAATAAAATTTCTAACACCTTTATTTAAAATACTAATTTTGTAGATTTATATACCATTGTATATATTTTGTTTACAAATCCATTATTTCCTTTGTTCGACGCTTATCTTCTCTACTTGTAATATCATCCTCGCCTTAATTTCACATTCATTGCTCTTCGTATTGTCTACGGATTGTATTTATTTTTGATTTTATTTCGATCTTCTCTTGATATATATATATATATATATATATATATATATATATATATATATATATTTATATATAAACAATTTTATTATTCTAAATAGTGCAATAAAAGAATTCAAAATTGTTTCACTTTTCAGATTTGATCGATTGGCAGCCGAACACCATTGTCTAAGAATCAAATTATTAGGCGATTGCTATTACTGCGTATCTGGTCTCCCAGAACCACGTCCTGATCATGCACAATGCACTGTTGAAATGGGATTAGACATGATTGATGCCATTGCGTAAGTAAACATTTTTTTTAAAAAATATATATATTTATATATCAACTCAAATAATATTAAAGAATAATAAATGATAGTAAGAAAATAAATATATTCCTCACCCTTCAGTCTCATTTGGGTCACCATATATATATATATATATATATATATATATATATATATATATATATATAATGACTAAAAAATAGAAACAAATTTTAAAAATATTTTAATTTTGAAGAAAGTAATTAAATTTTCAGAAAAGTAATGTTAAAATTAATTTATTATAAATTATATATTTTCCATACTGATATTTTCACTAGAAGTGTATGTTATTAAATGATAGATTATATAGTTTTTATTGACATACAAAAAAAGATAAATAAGCAGCTATTATTTGATTTCTTACGCCTAAAATTTCATCTCTGAACAATTACTTACTTCTTAAAAAAATAATAAAAATTGTTATTGTTAGTAAAAGTGATAATGATTAAAAACAAAACTGTTTCTTCTTCAAACAACTATAAATTTTATGATAATCTCTATATATAATTTTCATTTTAGAGAAAATCTTAACAACCAAAAAGTAAAATGGTAAATAAAAGAAGTTATTGTGTCATATTTATTTTCAAGTATTATATATATATATATATATATATATATATATATATATATATATATATATATAATCATACGAATATACGAATATACGAGAATAGCAAATAAAATGAGACTAATGAAAATGCATAGTTTATGCATTAATTACTATTTGAAATTTGAAAATTTCTAGTAGCAGTTTATTATATTTAATTCTTGTTTAATACCTAGTTATGAATAATATATATATATATATATATATATATATATATATATATATATATATATCAATATATTTGTGTATTCTGTTGTTGACCACTTATCTAAAATTAAAGTCGTGGTTTTATAATACAGAAAATAATTCTACTTGATAAAAGCTTTCAGTGGATTGAAAACAGTTGGAAAATGTGTATACATATACATTAAAATACAAACTAATACATATATATATATATATATATATATATATATATATATATATATATATATAACATGCCTGTTATATGTTTAGGAATAAAATATTAAATTATATATTTTAAGTGAATTAAATACAACCATGTTTTTGTAATTCATCAGAGAGTTCAGTCCGGATTTATTTCAACATTTTACTGTCAAACTTTTATCATGTATGCTTTTATTATTTCGAAACTTCAATGAATTACCGTCTACAAAATACGTATTTTTATCTTTACTTCAATAAATATACGAAATATTTATTTTTTATGGACGTAACTACATGCAAATAAGAAAATTTACCATTATTTTAAAGACTTGTAAAAAATATTATAATAATTTATTAAATATATATATATTAGGTCATATATAAAAACGTCAAACATAAGTTATAAAATCAAAATAGATTATTTTTTAATTTACAAAAAATACTATATAAAAATAATATTTATTACCTTTTGTGACCTTTTAAATAGATTTCTGGATTAAGTATTTCATTTGAAAAAAAGATAATATCTTCAAATCAAGAAATTTGTTAAACACATCTCAATTATCTCAATCATAGTAGTCTTCTGTTTAAATTCCTTCGAAAGAATTATTTTTAATTCTTGTAATTAACTATATTATAGTTGTAAACTATAAAATATAAAAATTGATTTTTTTTAGGAAATTTAGTTTTGAAATAAAATATATTTCCTCTTTCCCACAAAGACAAAT
Organism: Neoneuromus ignobilis; assembly: GCA_029203775.1. Classification (NCBI taxonomy): domain Eukaryota; kingdom Metazoa; phylum Arthropoda; class Insecta; order Megaloptera; family Corydalidae; genus Neoneuromus; species Neoneuromus ignobilis. Next base: position 21,789,999 of record CP092096.1, on the reverse strand, counting down.
TTATAAATAATTACTTGAAATTTTTTATCTTTACAATAAAGAATTTTAGCAGTAATAAAAAAATATATTTTCGTATGTAACGATTTACAATAAATTATAATGATAAATTAAAAAATATATTTAATTTTATTTAGTTCAAACTTATCCATTCCAATTTTAGATTATTCGTTCAGTTCAAAAGTACTAATGTAAACAAATTTATATAGTTATAATAAAATTAAATACTCTATATGAATATATATTTTACTCACAAAATAAATTTTTGTATAAATCAAAAAAATTCAATATATACTTTTTATATTTAAACAATTTTACTGCTGCTAATTGGAATTCTAAACGTATCATGTTTTTAATATTGACAATCTTTTAAGTACATAAACGAAATACAAACCGAAAAATTATATTAATATTTTTACTTCTCATATAATTCTAAATGTTCTTTTTTATATTTTGAAACGTGAAGCGTACAAAAAAGCTTAATACTTTGATATCCAGTAAAAGGATATAAAATAAAATAAACAGCAGATTAGACAAACAAGTGTTGTCACTTCAGTGGTTACAATATAAACCGAATTATTTACACAAATTTATATACATACATCTCTCTCTCTCTCTCTCTCTCTCTCTCTCTCTCTCTCTATATATATATATATATATATATATATATATATATATATATATATATATATGAATTCGAGATTGAATGGTATGAGGTTCAGTAGTAGGTAACATGTCTGTAACTCTGATGTTTTCGTGTGTGTTTACTCTATGTTCGGATTGCATACCAACATTCCTGAATAGCTAGAGCCTATCAAAAGCTTGTCCTTAAGAGACAGTGAAAGGAAAATTGGTATTTTGAGTGCATGCATGCTTTGAAGAAACGTGCGTCCTATAAATATAAATATATATATATATATGTGCATATACAATATATTCATGCTTATTTTAACAGTACCTTATTTGATTTCGAGAACGTCAAATACCATAGTCAGAATTATAATATTTGTTATATATATATATATATATATATATATATATATATATATATATATATAAATTCGTTGGCTGTTTTCTTATTCATATACCGTTCTCTTATTCATACATCTCACATTATTAAACGTTTTATATTTTCTTCTTCTAGAACAGAACTTTGTATATATTACAAGAATTTACTAATGAGTTCAGAGATTCGGAATTGGCCTTTATTGTATGTTTTTTTGAATTAAAATTGAAATTCTAAGAGGATATAACAGTCTTTAATAAATTCTATATTTGATATAAAATAATATGATCACATATTTCAATCTTGAATGATGATTTATATGAAAAAAATATGTATAGAAATTTAATTTCATATATATATATATATATATATATATATATATATATATATATATATAATTTTGCTCACAATCCACTGCTGAATAAAGGTCTCTCCAAAAATCTTCCTCTTCGACCGATCTAATGCCTTCCTCTTCCAGTTTACTCCGATATATTTTCTTATTTCTCTATTCCATCTATCCACGAGTCTTTTCCTAAATCTTGTAAAATAACTAGATTTCCAATCAATAACTTCCCTTATTCATCTATGATTGTTATTCTGTTTCAATTTTTTGATTTTTACCATATCATTAAATTTTGTTTTTTCTTTGATCCATTGACAATAAACTTTTAATTTAAAACAATGTAAATATTATTAAATTAAAGAAATTATATTGAAAAAATTCTAATTAGTAAAATAAGAAATATTATATATTAATCAAATTATATCTAACGTATAAATCAATAATCAAATATCATTATTTTTTTATTAATACTGAAAATTGAAATAAAGTCCCCATCTGTGAATTTTGACTTAAAAATTATTTATAAATTTAAAACTTGATAAAATTCGTTTGATTAAAGAAATCGTTTATACTCGTAGATTGATATCTATTTCTTTATAATGAATAAATACTTTATTTATATGCAAGTAAGAAAATAAAATAAATTAAAGAATTAAATATGTAAGAAACCTGAAAAGAAAATACTGTCTATGTTTGACAAATACAGAATGTTACTATATAAAAGCATTGTAGTTAATAAAAGTATATACGTATATATTGCTACGAGCTTGTTGTTACAAAAAAAATACGATTTTAAATTCTGTCATCCTTAAAAAATATAAACATTATTACATAAAACCTGTATACTTAAATTTGAATTTTTATTGTAATAAAAGAGCTTTGTGTACTGAATATATACACTGGTACAAAATGTTCTTAGTTATCTAAGATTCATTTGACATCGACAAATATGCAAGCCTATTAAAAATTTAATAGTATCCTTATGTATATATATATATATAGAGAGAGAGAGAGGGGGGGGGAATATTTAAAACCATGGAAAGAATTATTAATATATGTATTTTGAAAGAATACAGAATTTTCAAATCGAATTAACAAATTGATTTGCTTCATTAAAGAATAAAAAAGAAAATATAGACAATAAAATAGTCAAAATTATTTAAAAAAATACTACAAAATTAGAAGAACTATAACAATAAAGTCATATAGAAAGATTTTAGAAATTTAAAATTAGAACGTATAATAGTAAAAACTATGAAAGAAAATACAAGCTGTCAGAAAATGAAACAGAATTTTGTTATGGAAAAAAATAATTACTTTAAAATTAAAAAAGAAGCAGGACATATACAGATCAACGATAGTGAAAAAATATAGAAGTCTACACTAAATTAACAAATGTATAAATGGAAAAGAATATACAGAAAAAAATAAATATACAGATCCAAATATTTTCAAATATGGAATAATTGAGTGATTGAATTACAGTAAATATTCTCAAAGAAAAATGAAAAAAGTTTTAATTTACTTATTATTTAAATTGTCATAATTTTTCATGAAAAAACGTTTTTTATTTAATAGATTTTTTTAATTTATTGAAATATAAAGGCTGATAATTTTTATTACTAATTATAAAATAATTGACTTTTAAATGTCTTAATTGCCTTAATACTTTAATTACTTTATATTTATGAATTATTTTGATTAATATCAGGTTATACGAATATTATTATAAGAATAATTGTGTTAAAGAATGAAAAACATATTTTTGATTCCAATGAATTAATTTTTAGAATGAATGTTGCTTATCAATCTATAAATATTTTTCAATCGGAAATAAAGTTTATTAAAAATGAAATATGTATTTACAAAACAAATATTCAATTCTGTTTAAATTAAATTTCGTTTTTCTTCGAAACGTTAAAACAATATTCAGAAAGGATTAATAGGATCATTTGTCACATTCAACATCGACAAATTGAAAAACATCGAAATAAATAAAAACATATATATATATATTTGTGAACATACCAACGAACCAACTTACATAGATTACTCGCAAAATTCGTTCACTTACAATGAAAACATGAAACCCTTGTTTCAAAAAGGTCGTTCAGTTATTTATACATTGTGTAAAAAATTTAGTATTAAAGGGAATCAAACTCGATGTTGACTTTATGACACGAGTGAAATTGTAGAAACTTCATAAGGTTGATTTTCGTATATTTTGTATTTGGAATCGAAATACAACGAAGATTATTATAACGAAATGAAACAATTCGCAAGAGGTGACATTTGTTCTCTTTTTAATCAACTAATATACTTGTATTTGATATAATATTTACTGAACCCATAATAGTTTTCCTCATGCCACGAATGTGTGTAGATATTGATATTTATTGAATTTCTAACATATATTTTTGGAAAATATTTACGTTTGGCTATATCCTCTTTGTTATTTCTTTTCCTTTATTCTTTTTGTATTTGATAGAAAACAATATATTTCTGCTAAATATTTTTAATTAAATTTTTGAATAAATCAATCGATATTTTATTTTAAAAACAATAATATATTTTAATTAAGTCTGATTTAATTATACAACTCATAAATACAAAATGAAACATCACACGTACTAATAAAGAAACAAACATTTCATATATAACTCAGTTCATTGAATGCATCAGCAATTTGTCGATTTTATTAAATTTCCAGCCAGAAGCAACAAAACAGTATGATATATATATATATATATATATATATATATATATATATATATATATGTAAGTTGAAGAAAATTGTCGTTCAGTTGACCTAGGCACGTTTTCATATATTCCGTTATTGTTATTTATTTTTATTTTTTCCATTAAACGTTTTGTTTAGTTTAGTTTAGTAATTTATAGGATATTTCATTTTCTACACCAAATATATATTTCGTATGAAAATTATTTTTTAATTGTAAATATTATTAAGCTTCCTTTTCAATGTACACTCAAAATAATTTCAACAAATATAATTTTATATAAAATTCTTTTATTTTTATATCAAAGAAAAATTGAATTTATAATAGTTGATAAATTTATATTTTAATTTATAATAGAAGTAACCCTCATATAACGCAGTACTTCTATAGCGCTGTTTTGATATAACGCGAAATTTACTTCTTATGAAAATCATTTTTACATAATGAAATGATGTATTTAAATTTTGTTAATTTTATTTTTGAAAAAAGTTTATTTTTTATTAGTATCTTAAAATATATTTGATATTTTGAGAAACAAAAAGGTTTGAAACGCAATTCTTCTTTTTGTATAAAATATGAATCTCTCATAACGCGATTTGCTAAATCCTCTGATATATATATATATATATATATATATATATATATATATATATATATATATATATATATGCATATATGAATGACTACAAAAACGATTTTTTAAAATTTTCCAAATAAACAGTTAATAATTATTTAATTCATTGATAAAAAAATGCTGTATTTGAAATGGTAATTAAATATCTGTCTTTATTTAAATAATTGCATGTAGGAATTTTTAAAAAGATAAACATTTCATAATTAAAATATAACTATAATTGAATCATTATAACATCCATCTTGTAGACTACTAATTATTTATATATATTATTGATATTTATTTTGTTGTTTTCATAAGTGCCAAAAAAATTATATGAAATGTTATTTAAAAAGATTTGCTTAAAGTTTTATTCATATTCTCTTAATTACAATTTAATACATGTATATATATATAAATTGCTATTTTTAAAAGTTTGAAAACAAATATGTGATCAGAATATTTTAAAATTGATATTGTAGAGATTTTTGTACAGTTTTTTTATATAATTTGATTGAACAAGTCATTAAAGATATTTTTTTGTGTATAAAAATATATTATAACTTTGTTTCAATATGATTCAATTATATGGAAGTTTTATATAAACCTAATTTATTTTTAAAAGTTACATTGTTTCAACCAATATAAAATACTCAGCTTTGAATATAAATCAGGAGAAATTTTAAAATAGAACAGTCTACGTTATTTTATCAAATTCAATTATAATTCTAATTTAACGAAGATTGTGTTTTAATTATTATGTTTAATTAAAGTTTCGTGACATTAACATTTTTGTAGTTTTAAGTGAAATTTAATGAATATCAATTTATTATTAATTTTAATAAAATCTGAATTCATGTATTTAAACAAATTTCAATAAACGTAATGTTAAAAAAATAAATATCTATAATGGTACTTTTATAAATATATATTTATTTTAAAATTATTTAAAAATGATAAATACTTTGAACATTTCAGAGGTTATTAATTTAAAAACACTTGAAATTGAGATAAATTACAACGCTATAAAACATTTAAAAATATCAAGGAAATAGTTAAATAATTAAATACTCTAAAAAGTATTCAATTAAATTGAGATTTTTTTAAAAATCGATGGTACTTAACAGTAATTAATTTCCGAAGTATGTATTTTTTTTAAAAATACTCTTTAGTTTTTTTTAACTTGAATATTAATAGAACTAAATTGTGTCAAGAATATTATTCTTTTGAATAAATATCCATTTAATAAAATATAATTTATAAAATTTTAATTTTTATAATAAAGTGTATTTATTGTAAAATATTTTCATTGTAATTATCATAAAATTGTACTTGCTATTGAACACTTATTATAGTTATTTAAATTATTTTATTTAGCAATATTTCAATATAATTTTAACATTTTCTTTTCCATTTATAAAGTTTGGTGCGTGAAGTTATGGCTGTAAATGTAAATATGCGTGTCGGAATTCACACGGGTCGTGTTCATTGTGGTGTTCTCGGATTGAGAAAATGGCAATTCGACGTTTGGTCAAATGACGTGACTTTAGCCAATTACATGGAAAGTGGAGGACTGCCAGGGTATGTAATTTGATAAAATATGTTGTTTTTTATTAACTTTCGATAATTTGTACATATTTTCCTTTAATATTATCATAGTATCTTGAAAAAATAATAACACACACGTACATTATTTATGTTTATTATTTGAGTACTACACAGTGAAATCATTGCACTATTGCTATTTCTTCTTGAAAATTGTTACCGCATAGCTCCAAAAAAAACTAAATTAGTACATTAAATATATTTTATCCATATTTCTTTATTTTATCTTACTAATTTATAATTATGTTTATGTATAGACGTGTACATATCACAAAAGAGACTCTGCAGTGCTTAGGAGGAGATTATGAAGTAGAACCTGGCCATGGCGGTGAAAGAAACACATATCTAAAAGATCATAATATTGAAACTTTCCTTATTGTTCCCGGTGATACGTATCGTGCGGTAAGTTATTTATTGTTTTTAATTAATCTTTAATTTCATGATATCATTAATATCAATCTCTTCTACCCACAACTGATTGAAGACTTCTCTTAAAACTAATACAAAGTAGTAGTTGAGTCATTGTATGTGATTCTGTTATTACAGGATTTTGAAAAGCTTGTTATTATCAAAAAAATCAAGAAATAAAATAATTTATGGTACTATTTTAATAAATGAGTTAAATGATTATTAAAAAGTTTAATCTTTCAAATGATTGATTTTTTAGCAAGAAAATGATTTTAACATATTGTTTATGCAGTTCTAAAATATCCTTCCTCAATGTATAAGTATTGATCTAAATCCTACCACATATTTGTGGGATATATTCGATAAAATGATTAAAATCATATCTTTTAAATAAATGATAGCAGATAAATAGACAAACATAAAACTGAAACTAACAGAAAAAATAATTTTTTTAATGTTAAACAGGGAGAAAGACACGAGAAGAGAAAAAAATGTTAATTTATTAGTAACTTCATTTTTTCCTGAATATTTTATTTATTGTTTTAAGGTTAATTCGAATAGCATTAGTACTTCTTCATCATTCTTTTTAATTAACAAATACCTATACTTTTAATTAATTTAATTATATTTCGTTTGTTCAGTATTGATTCTAAATTTTTCTATGAATATTTGATTGATTGATTTAATATTAATTTCAATTGAATTTATATATTTTTCAGTAATTGTTTTTATTTAATCAATACCAATTTTTCTCAATTTATTTAATTACAATTACTTTTTTTATGGCACTTTGTTTTTAATTAACGGTTTAAAATGTATTTTTTTATGGAAATCTGAATTATACCAATATTTTTTCTGTCTTCATATAGTAGATTTAGTTTATATATACAAATATAATTTATACCTTACATCGTATTGATTATAAAAGGTTCATTAACTTGTAAGAATTTATATATGTTAAAGTTACATTATCAATTATTAAAACTATATAAATATTCTGAGAATGCACTGAAAAATATAAATTGAAATATATGATACTTAAATAAGAACAGACCTTAAGAGAAGTATTAAACATTTTTAGGAAAAAAAACCTCAAAATGCGTTTTCAATGAACGGTAACATATCCAAAGAAATGAGAATGATGGGACATGGATCTCAACATGGAAAACATCACTCTTCGAAGTAAGTGTTTATAATTCAATAAATTTTTCTAAAAGTATTATTTTATTTTTAATTATTTTTATTTACTTGTGATACATTTTAGAATAAGTTTCATTTAAGTTTTCCATTTTTTTGTTTTCCTTTGTTTTATCTATGGCGTATCCCCACGAAAGTTTCTCGTCCAGGTTAGGCCTGGGACTAGGCGATGCGCCCGAAGAGAAAAATCCAGAAGACGAAGTCAACGATTATCTTATGCGTGCCATTGATGCTAGGAGTATAGATCGTTTACGTTCAGAACATTGCAAACCGTTTATATTAACATTTAGAAGAGCTGACGTAGAGAAAAAGGTTAGACGATAATGTATTTTTAAAATATAAAAAATCATTTATTTAACAAATTACAATAACAAAATCAAATTATTACTACTTTAAGACTAATGATTTTAATTATAAATCAATATATTTCAGTTTACAAAAGAGAGAGATCGTATGTTGAATATGTACTTCGTCTGTTCTATTATATGTTTTCTATCTATTTTATTGATGCAAGTGATTGCATTGCCTCAGTAAGTTTTACAATCATATAAACTTATATATTCTTGTTAGACATAAGATAATTAATTTTTGTTGATTTTTAGAACGCTAGTTGGATTATGCTGTTTCAGTGTTTCGGCTGTATTCTTATCTGTGATCCCTTTTATAGTATTTTCGGAAAATATTCAAGTAAGTTAAAATTTTTATTCGAAAATAAATCCATTTAAACATTTTTAATATATTTTTCAGAGTACGAATAAAAACTTTCGTTCGATATCGAAAGCAGTTCATCAGAATCGAAATGTAGCACAAATTTTAGCATTTTTATTAGTGGCCTGTATTTTTTCAATTGCTATTGTACCAGTGGTAAGCAACTAAATTTTAACTACACTTTTACTATAAATATAATTTCTTATCTTTAATTACTTAATCAAAAAACAGTTGATCCAATTCCTTTCTTTTTCATTCTATTTCGACGAATTTTCTTATGATTTTGTTTCATCTATCTAAAGGTTTCTTCATATGTCTTTCTATATGTCTGGATTCCCAATATTATCTCTTAAAATCAATGATCTCTTTTCTTCTCGCTAAATCATCATCCTACTTCTGTTTCATCTTCTTAATTTTACTTTAATGTCCATAATTTTTGTTTTCATTTTGACCTATTCGATAGTTTAATGATATAAATCTGATATAATTTATAATATTTAATTTAATTTCCTTTCTAACCATCTTTTATGTATATTTTTTGAAAAATTCAGAGGATGTAACATTAATTTTTTAATTATAATTTTAAGGTATTCAGTGTTTGTAGTTTTTTTCTGATTTTTTAAAATTCATTAAAACTTGCACATTTTCTATTGGATTTGCATCCAGTGATTGTTTTAGCTAACAAAATATCGTAATTTTACTCAAATATTATTCTAATAAAAATGATATATATTTTATTATGAAGTTTAATTTAATGTAATATATATTTTTAATTACAGTTCATTCTCAATGAAGAAACAAATTGTCTAAATCGAACGTTAATCACAATAAATGAAAGTTCAATAGAACCATTATATTATTCAGATGATTTATTTTCATGTACTCATTACATAATTGTTAATGTAAGTGTAACATTTTTTTCATATTTGAAACATTTTTAATGAAAATATTTAATATTTATAGATTTTTACTAACTCTTTGAAGCATTAGTAGTTCCACAATATATTCACCTCTTCAGAAATGATTTTCAACTTATTGCACAAGTCTCCTACTATGAAATCACCCTCCCACATAACTCTGCTTCCTTCTGTCTTAAGAGTCCTAGCAGCATATTGGTTCCACCATGGATCCAACCCTTTAATTTATTATTAGTAAAAAAAAATAAAACACATATTTTTATGAATCAAAATACATAATCAAAAAGATTAATACTTTTCACATATTTCTAGTAATATGCTTCAAAGGGTTAAACCATTTTCAACATGTTAAAATTTTAAATTTTTATATTGTGGCAGAAATCATTAAAATCTAAAAAATATTTTTTCAAGAAAAATTAATTGTAGAACATTTATTTCGATTTTCTCTAAAATAACTCACTAAATGATAAAAATATTTTTGTATTTCTTTTTCAGTACTTGTTAATTTTCATCATGTTAGCAATGATCGCCTGTGCAGTCTATCAAATACTGATATCTATTTTAAAAATGGCTCTATTTATTCTAGCCGTAGCTGGATATTTAGGTATAGCATTTAATTATCAATCAATCATCGATCACATATATTATCTGTTTCCAGAGTAAGTATCCACATATCAATATTTTATATCAATATTTCTATTTATCTACTTTTGTCTTTTTTCAGTATTTTTTACAACAATTTATTTATAACGAAATACCTAAATATAATTATTCTTATAACGTTCATGGTGGCACTAATTATACATAGTTTACAGACTGAAGCAACATATAGGCTAGATTTTATTTGGAAGCTTCAAGCAACAGGTATAAAAATATAAATATTACACTTTTTTATTAAATTTATTTTGGGCACTTTATGAAATTTCGGATTCTGTTTCTCGAATTGTAAAACATTATTTAAAAATATTCTAATCTATTTCACTAATTGAAATATGACTCATTTGCTTCTATTACACTATTCTACTTAAATTGTAAGAAAAATGTGCCTTTCTTGAACAAATCATATAATTAATATAACCATTAAAGCATGTAAAATCAGTTTAAGAGCATATTTTGTGACTTGTTTGGCATCCAAACAATGTCTAAATGTTTATCTAATTATCATAAAAAAATTATTTTAAGTCACTATTTGGTTTTAAGATACATTTTTATATCTGATATACAATATAGAACAAATTTCAATACATTACAATTTACTGTGAGAAAGGAATATAATTGATATACATATCAACTTTTTGCAAAAAAAATCACAATTCTTTGTCAAATCTAAATTAAACCCAATTCTAATAAAAATAGTCCAGATGAAATCAATCAAATTTAAGTTCACAATAAACTCATAATCAAAAGATAATTTAGTACAGTGACTGTACGATTTTTTTTATACATTTAATATTTCAGAGGAAAAAGAAGATATGGAACATTTAGAAGCTTATAACCGAAAACTTTTGGCTAATATTCTACCTGTACATGTTGCAGAACATTTTTTAAGTAGTGACAAGCATTCAGACGTATGTGTATACTAAATATATATGTATATATATTTTTAAGGGCTTTTTAATTTTTTTATACTAAATTGATAAATAACTTTCAGGAACTTTACCACGAACAATGTCCATTCGTTTGTATAATGTTTTCATCAATTCCCAATTTTTCTGAATTTTATGTTGAGCTTGAAGGAAACAACGAAGGTGTTGAATGTTTGCGGTTATTGAATGAAATCATTGCTGATTTTGATGAGCTTTTATCTGAAGAACAATTTCGATGTATTGAAAAAATCAAATCAACTGGAGCGACTTATATGGCAGCCTCAGGTATAATTATAATAAAAACTTTTACTTTTTCAAACATATAATTATTTTGAATTATTTCTAGGTCTTACACAAAGTTCATGTGATATGCAGGGTTATACTCATGTAACAGCAATGGCTGATTATGCATTACGTCTTCGTGAACAATTAGCGTACGTCAATGAACATTCATTTAATAATTTTCGAATACGTATCGGTATTAATATTGGACCGGTTGTTGCTGGTGTAATTGGTGCAAGAAAACCACAGTATGATATTTGGGGTAACGCAGTGAATGTAGCAAGCAGAATGGATTCGACGGGTATATTAGATCAAATACAGGTAAATTTAATAAAATATTAATGAAATTAAACTATACCACTGAAATAAAATTTAAAATATTTTTTTATTTATTCTTAAACCAGAATGATTTGATACTTTTTATAAACGAAATATTTTATTATATAGGATCATCCAAATGTGACGCCCAGATTTATGTTTTATTGAAAAGAAACAAGTGTATAGTTTCTTTTTAATAAAACACAAATTTAGGTGTCGCATTTGGATGACCCTATATTTAAAAACTGCAATGATTTTAAAAAATTAGTTTTTGTAAAGAAAAGTTTTCTCTTCAAATATTTTCAATTTTATCAAACAAGTAATAAAAATTAAAAATAATAATTATCTATTTAAAAGAACAATTTAGTTAATTCTGTATTTGTCAAATAATTTTCAGTTATTTTTTTTTTTGTTGTGATCAGTTATCTTTAAACATTTTTTGGTATATTAGAGAATCAGTTCATTTATATTGAATATTCTATATGCATCCATTTCATTTACCCTATTTTATCTTGAATGTCAGAAAAATTATTTAGGAATCTCTATAGATAATAAAAAATGATTAGAAATATTTGTAATCGATTTATATTTAATAATTTATTTCAAATAAATAATCTTTATTAGGTAACTCAAGAAACATACCAGATATTAAATGCAAAAGGTTATCCATTAACATGTAGAGGAACAATTGAAGTAAAAGGAAAGGGTAACATGGTGACATATTTTTTAAATGGTTACGCTAAAAGTAATCCTGATACGACTACAAATATAATAGCGAATCCACTAAATGACGTAACGAATGCAAATTTATCAAACAATTGTGCAAACAGTAATAATATAAATGTCGTAAATGGTTGCTTAAACAGCACATCATCATCAATATCACCACAAGAAAAAGCCAACATGTCTACATTAGAAACGATCAGTGAGAAACATTGAGTATTGAAGCTCAAGCATGTAATCGGTGCATTCCATGCAAATCATTGTCAAGTAATTCGTTTGATTTTCATGTCGGATAAAGTGAACTCTCGAAATAATTGGCAGGTCCAGTTATTTTTTTTATTCGTTGATCTATGGATAATAGTTCATTTGATTTGTATAAATGTATTGAATAATCGTAAAAAATATATAAAGATCAAAAAGTATATGAAGGTAGTTGGAAATGATTTGATGTATTATATATATTTTTATACCCTAAGAAGAAGGCATATAATAAGAAAAGATAAGCGTTCAAAGTCAAATATATATATATTTAAAAATATCAGTACATTATTGTACACTAGTGACGGTCAGTAAAGTTTTTTTACCAGAATAATTATATATATGCTATACATACATAGTACTTAATATCAATAAAGGTGATATTTTTATTTTACATATAATTTAAATATTTAAATAAATTTATTACATGTTTATTTACATTTATAATATATTTTATAATATTTTGTACAAAATTCAATCCAACACACATACACCACACACACCACATCACACTACACATGCACCATACAATATACCACACAACAGACCACAACACACCACACACACAAAATACATGCTACACATACTCACACACCACTCACACACATACTACACACACACACACAACACAGTACACCACAAACAACACACACACACACACACACACACCACATCACACACACCATACCTTACAACACTCCAACCTCACCACACACACACACACAACACAGTACACACACACACACACAACACAGTACACACACACACACACAACACAGTACACACACACACACACCTCACCACACACACCTCACCACACACAGACAATGAGGTGTGTGTGGTGTGGTGAGGTGTATGTGTGGTGAGATGTGTGTGGTATGTGTGGTGAGATGTGTGTGGTATGTGTAGTGTAGTGTGTGTGTGGGGGGGGGGTAGTGTAGTGTGTGGGGGGGTGTGTGGGGGGGGAGGTAGTGTAGTGTTGTGTGTTGTGTCATATGAAGAATCTTCGGATTTTCTTTCGTCCTCTCTGTCCGTCGCCAATTTCATCCAATTTTGGCCCCTGCAGTACTTCTCAACTTCATCTCTCCATCTTTGGTTTGATCTTCTTTGATGTCTCTTTTTATCCCTTGGTTTCCATTTCACAATAATTTTTGTCCATTTATTGTCTTCTCTTTTCTCTGTATCCTTCCCATGCCCATTTTTTGATTTAATTTATTCTGTAATATCAATTTTCCATTTACTATATAAATATACGTGTATATATATATATATATATATATATATATATATATATCATATATATATATATATATATATATATATATATATATATATATATATATATATATATATATATATATATATATATACCATTTGATAAGTATGGAAAAAGTAAGAAAAACTAAATTGAAAAATTTAATTAAGTTAATTAATTATTTAACTTAAACAATAAATAAATTTACCACACTTATCAAACGAGCATACATATATATATATATATATATATATATATATATATATATATATATATATATATATACACATACATATATGCATACATATATATAATACAAAAACTATTTTAAAAATTTATATCCTGATTATATATTAAAAGATATCAATAAAAATGAACTTTATAATTACTCAAAATTATATAAAATTTAATTTGATTAAAAAACTGTTTAATCGAATATCCTTTTTACTTATATATAATTATAAATAGTTTTAGATTGAATATTTAAAAAAAATGTGGTGTAATTCATATAAAAATTAAATGTGATTGAAAAAGTAAACACTTTATATACATAATATAATTTGCTTTTACTCTATTATTTACATATAAAATCATTGAAAAAAATCCTATTAAGAAATATATAGAATATGCGAAATTGAAATATTTATCCTCATAAATATAATCTGAATGTAAATACATTTAAATCGAAAGTAAATTTTTATATTTATGAATAAAGAACATATTTTTGAAATATCAAGTATGGCTTCAAATACAGGGTATCAATTATTGGAAAAATATATTGATGTTAAAAAACCATAAATTATATTAATGTTTATTACATGTGTATAAAAATCAAAATCAATATTTATTGAATTTATTTTGGTGGGACCAGACAATCGTATGCTCCTATTATAAAAATATTTAGCGATAATATTTTAAGCTTTATATATTAATTATAAATTATTTTAATTATATGTAAATCTCTATGTAAATATTTTTCACATCAATATATAGTTATGAATATTTACAAGCATTTGATATGTAAAATAATTGATGTGTACACAATATTTGTCAGTTATTAATATTTAAGAAAATCTTAACTTTTTTATAAAAAATACATTCGTATACTTTTTCATTCATAAAATAATAATATTATCTATAATGTTATTGAAAAAATAAATTTGATCATTTCTACAATTTATTTTTTGATATCAGTCCAGTATATGCTCATTTATTTTTTTATTATAAATATATATTATATTTTTGGATTTATATTCGTTTTATTTGATATTTCAATGACCAAGAATTATTACAATTAATAGAAATTATTTTATACCTGCTTTGATATTCATAAAATAATAGAAAACAAAGATTTTATAAATATATTTTTTATTCTTGTAATATTAACTTTATTTTCACAGGATATTAAATAATATATTTTGTACGGTTAAAAAAGAATGTGTTTATATATACATATATACACAGTGATAGCAAAAGAAATAAGATAATTTCAGTAAGATTTGTTTATATATATATATTTGACTTCTTTAATTTTTTATGTAAATCAAGAACAGTATTTTATATATAGTGAAAAGCATAATAAAATGAGGAAAAATACTGTTATAAAATAAATATTAATAGAAAAAAAAACGAATTTTATGTAGCTATGAATATGATACTGATCGCAGAAAAAAAGCAATTATGTTCCAAATTACAAAAAAAAAAATATCTCTTGTCCAAATATCTAATATTTTGTATTACACACTTTGATTTCTATAATCTCATTACAAACGCTATGCATAGTTTTAATTAAACAATAGATATTAATGAGTATAATTTACTATGATTCTCTTGAATTGTCCATAATTCATTAACATTTGAAAGGTACTTGTTATGATATTACAACTTTAATACCTTTCCATAAATTGTTTATTAAACTTAAATCAGGGTTTTATGCTAGCAGTGCAAAACATCAATATGCTGGTGATAAAACAATTTTTTACCAAGAGAGAAATGATTCAGATCATTATTTTACTTAATCTTCTAACGGTTTTTAATGCGTAACATGAATTTAATAATTAATTACTAAATGAATATATATATATATATATACAAACTTTTTCACTTCAAAAATAGATTAAAATTAATTTTTTATCTATATACTACAAACATTTAAAATAAATATTATTTTTATATTCAATATTATATTACACCATGTAACATTCCAGTTCTCAGGCAGCTATTTTTTTATTGACCTCCTAAAATATTACTAAATTATGATAAAAAAGTACTTTAATGTTTACCTATAAATATTTAATGAGATATTTTCATTGATATTTTATTTCTAAAGTTATCAATATATGATATATATATATATATATATATATATATATATATATATTTACACATACACGCACACACACACACACACATATATATACATACATATTTATATTCTTATGATTATCTGTAAGAGGCTTAAATTAAAACTAATACAATAGACCAACATCATTCATAATAAAATTCTAATTTGTAGAAACTTATTAGTATTCGATATTACTTTACATTATAAATTTAAAAATAAGTTAATATCTTACTTCTATGGCTATCACTGAATATATATTCAATTATGAACTTTGATACGCTTATCTATAAACATCAGAAAAATATAATGAAGTTTCTCGATTTTGGTATATCCAGTCAGTTAGGTTGTTGTAAATTTATTTCAGACCTACCGTAAAAGAGCTATTAGTGTAATTCGAAAATAATTTCATTTTTTTATAAAATACTTTTTAAAAAATGAAAGTAAATGTTAATTTTATTGTAAAGTAATTTATTTATTAAAAAAATGTCATTCATTTTGTAATATAAAATATTTATAAATTTAAATATTATTATAGTTTATCTAGATAAATTATTTTTCTTATTTGAAATACGTTGTCAGGATTGAAAGGTATTGTGATATTTATAATATGTTTCTTTCGATCATTTGCCTAATAAATAAAACGAATCCGACGACTATGTATAAAATGTTTAATTTTTTTAATCGTAAACGACTGAATATATTTTGAAGTTATACGTGGAAATATTTTAAATAATAGAATTCATTTGATAATAGAGTATAGAAAAAGTCGTCTGCTTTTAGAAACCTGTATTATTCTAGTCTTTTTTTATTCATTTTCTTTTTTATATAATCGATTTGTATAAACTTTTGATTTCATTTCATACAACTTTAAAATAATATATGATTATAATGATATTTTTATTTAATAATAAATAATTCAAATAATTAAAAATATAGATCTATTATATATACTGTGTGAAATTAATTCAACCTGCTATACAAATATGCAATATTCTCTACTAATTTGTTTTTTATCATTCATTATATAAATATTTCTTTAATTATTTAAGTCTTATCTATAATAAAATCTTTTTTACATATTGTGATCATACTAAATTCATACTATTTTTGTTAATATTATCATTTATAATAAATGTATCTATTTCCTAATTTTTGCAATTTATTTCCAATATCATAAACCTATTTTTTAAAAATGACAGAATGTATATATATATATATATATATATATATATATATATATGTGAAGTCCAAAAATGATTAAAATAATCAACATTTCAAATATAATATTCCCATATTTAAAATCCTAATAATTAAATTCATAAAGAAAATTCAGCTATGATTAAAATAATTAGAATGTCAAATATAATTACCATTTAAATATTTTA
This sequence comes from Neoneuromus ignobilis, assembly GCA_029203775.1. Lineage (NCBI taxonomy): Eukaryota > Metazoa > Arthropoda > Insecta > Megaloptera > Corydalidae > Neoneuromus > Neoneuromus ignobilis. The sequence continues at coordinate 21,772,316 of CP092096.1, read as the reverse complement.
AGTTTTAAATATATCTAAAGACCAATACCAATTGAAATAAATATGATCTCAAATATAATAACTATTAAAATGTTTAATGTCTTCAATATAATTAAAGTCCAACAAGGATGCAAATAAAAAGATAAATTTAATCGCTATTAAAATATTTAATGTCTTCAATATAATTAAACCCAATTCAACAATGATAGACATATTTGAGATGTAAAATGTATTAATAGTCACCATACATTCAAATAACTACAATCTTGAGTATAATTTAAGTATAGCAATGATTGAAATAATTAACTTGTCAAAAATGACTCAAATAATTAAAATTTCAAATAGAATTAACAGTTCAGTATTGCTTGAAATAATTAACATCTTAAATATATAATTTATGTTCAAAATATAATTAAACTCCAATAATGAATCAATATTAAAAAATGATTTAAATAAGTAATGTCTCAAATATAACAAACTCTAAAAGTGATTGAATAAGCTTTTAAATGTCATTAGAGTTCAGTAATTATTAAAAAGGTGAAAGTAGAAAATTTTGGAAGAAATCTTTATCCAGCAATGGATAGAAAGAAGTTGATATCGATAATATATATATATATATATATATATATATATATATATATATATATATATATATATATATATTACAACAGCACATAAAGATCATTCAATTCCATCTTTTATAGCCACTTATGCCCCTTTTCAGATTTATATCATTATTTGTAAACTTCTAAAATTGCTCAATATATAATCTTTTAGCTATAATATATACACAAGTTTGACAAAATATTCTATTATAATAACTTTTGCAAAAATTTTATGTTGCTTGAATAAAAATAAGCTGATAAGTAATATAATGACATACATCACCTATCACATGAAAAACTACTTTCAATTCCTAGTTAGAGTTAAATGTGATGTCAATTTATAAAAGAATATTATTGAGGAAGGCAAATGGAAATAATTTCAATTAAATTTTATTTTCAAGTACAAGTATCACTGACAAAAAATGAACTCGTTAAGAATGAACCTGTAGTATTGCAGAAATGGAAATAGCATTGGCAAATGTGTTTTATTTGCTTCCATCTTTTTTAAGAGAAACTAAAAATTTATTTATGTTAGCAATTATGATACTGTGCATTAGTTTTTATTCAGATTTAAGAACATTGACAAATCATAATAGAAATAAAACAGGAATATTCATCACCATAACTTCTAATACCATTTAAACATTAATATTATAATTTTTTAAATTCCTCAATATACATATACATATATATATATATATATATATATATATATATATATATATATATATATATATATACGAGGGTATGGTAAATTTGATAAATTTATTTATTGTTTAATTAATTTAAATTTTTCAATTTAGTTTTTCTCACTTTTTATCCATACCTATCAAATAACCCTCGTATATATATATATATATATATATATATATATATATATATATATATATATATATATATATATATATATACAAATATATAAACACAAAAACTTTAAATTACATAGTATATATATATATATATATATATATATATATATACACACATATAATGTACATTATTAAATCAGTAATGTTAATATTTTACCAATGAAGTATTGACCAAATGACTTCAAAAAGTGACACAATATTTGAATACTAATAAATAATTCAAGTACTTTAGTACTGATAATATGGTGTAAATAATATCTGATTTCTTTTGTCCTCATTTCGTGAATGATAATAGGTAAGACAAATAATATTGCTTCAATAGTTTTGAAAGCAGCAGTGAATAATTATTATTTGACCCAGCTGTTAAATAAACGAATAAAAAATGATTAAAATCATCCTTACAATAACATGTGTGTATAGAACGAAAATTGTAATAGAAGTTTCATTGACATGGTTTATATATATATATATATATATATATATATATATATATATATATATATATATATATAAAAATTAAATACATTAAATTATATTGTTAAAGAAAATTACACAGTAATAAAAATATTCCTGTTTATATTACAAATTTATAAAATAAATTATTAAACTTATAATTTAATTTCTTTATAATGATACTCAAAATATTCAGTATTGCAGATTTTTTCTAATATAAAATTCAACGATAATAGAAAAAAATCAACACAATTTTTTTCATATAAAATTTAAACTTTTGTATATTTTAAAGACAGTAATGTATATTTTTAAAAAAATATTTTAATATCTTTATATCCACTATACTGTATGATCTTGATGAGACGTATTTATTAATGCGAGGTTAATTTATGTTCTTCAAATGTTAATTCTTTTACAATTTCTAATAATTCTGACGTGTAAGTATGCGGAAATGAAACTTTTATGAAAATAAGTTAAACTCGAGGAAAATAAATAAGTCATTTAGGAATTGTAAATGAAAACAGCTCGTTTTTGATAATAAATTTATATAACTTTTTTTAGAATTGCAAATAATTCATTTATTACAAAAGAATAATTTTAATCATATAGCAAACTAGGAATTGAAAAGCTAAAATTCTCCATTAAATACTAATATTTATTAGTTCCTTCTTCCAAATATTCCACATAATATAATATATTAATATTAATAAATAATCATTGAACATTTTTATAATATCTTACATTTTAAAATGATAATTCATTTGTGTGAAAATGAAAATGAGACATTTTATTATTTCCATTACATTGTAATTTTCTTATCCTTTTCAATTAAATTTCGAAATTAGTACTATGCCTAATATAACTAATTGTTACATAAATATTTGAAATAAAAGTATTAATATTTAATAAATTGTATTTGCTTTTTAATTCATATACTAATACGACTGGTAGTAAATATATGTACGAGTATATGATTCACATAAAAACCACATTTTTTATTATCACACAAGAATATCAACCATTGAATATCAAATAAAACAATATACTCTGACTTAAGTTAATGTAAATATGTGATTAATGAAAATTATCATGAAATGAGTAAATGTGTGAATATGTAAATTAAAAATATCAGTATTTGGAATTACTCGAGGATAAGACATTCTGTGATACAAGAGATTTAAGATAATGATCTATAATATTTGGTTTAGTATATTGTTCGTGTATAATTGATGAATAGTACATCGAAAGAGACATTGTGTACAATTGAGTAGAAAAGTATTTTTACATTCAGTGAAACTGTGACTGATACCTTCAATTTCTAGTATTGATTAATTCAAATACTAACCAGTTCTTTTCGACAAAGATAGCTTATATTGTTTGTGTGTGTATCAAACACGCGTTGCTATAGACACGCAAAGAGTTGTTAGTGTGTACAGGTTTAGAGTTATATAACTGAGACAGGTGTAAAATCATTTTATATTTCAAAAACTGTATGTATGTATGTATGTATGTATATATATATATATATATATATATATATATATATATATATAGTAACACTTGATTTAATTTTTATAATGTAATATATATTGATGTGACTTAATCTAATTACAATTATAACAGTAAAATATTTCTTTTTTTAAAAAAAATCAGTGATTTATAATAACAAAAAGATATGACTAAAATGAGTGTTAAACCGGATTAAGGTACCGCGGAATGTGGTCTGAAGTAATCACTGTTTTATACATAAACATTTCTACACTTGCGTAAGTCAACGCGTTTACATGTATTATTTTATTATGTGAATGTATTTATATATATATATATATATATATATATATATATACATATATGAGTGTGTGTGTGTGTGTTTACACAAGTGTATGTACGCATTCCATTCTAGACGTTCGTCCTATTAGAAAGAAGTTTCTCTGCCAAACATTCTTATTAACATATCGTATTTTTCAATATTTCAATCATGTGCACATTTGTAAGAAGTATTATTAACCGATAGTCAATAGACATGAAACGTAAACAAAAAGTTATTCGTATATAAAATTCTTTATCTCAAGGCTACACCATGCACACGAATCAGTAAGATTTAAATACGAATTATGCAAATTGTAACTCTATTAAGTAATGTAAAAGAAAAAAAAATGATGCATATAAAATTTAAAATACATTGTTTTAATGTTTACAACTTTCTCACTAATTACAATCTGAAATGTTTTGAAATTAATTGTGTTGAGAACGGTGAACGTGGTGTCATGATAATTAAAGTAATGAAATACATATTTCTTTTACATTGACTAATGTTGAATTGGTCCGAGGGATATGTAAATTTTTTTTTCAATGCGCTAGGAATTTTTGAGAATGTGACTCTTAACATAATGGAAATCTTATTAAAATTTATATTTTTAGAAAGACGAAAAAATTAAATTTCATATTCGTTTTTAATAAAGTTTGAATTTCATTTAAACCTTCCACAATTTCTTTTAATTACATATGTTAAAATATATTAAAAATAATATATTGTCAATGAATTTTATTATTAACAAAACCTTTTTAACATCAATCAAGATTTGTCTTAAATGAGACTGAAAAATATTAGTAAGCAAGTAAATATATGTATAAATCCTTCAGTCTCATTTTTTATCATTTTTAGGTCCAACAAAAAATATATATCTTTTAGTTTTATATGTATATACAAATATATATATATATATATATATATATATATATATATATATATATATATATATATATATATGCACACACACACAAGTGTAAATAATCAGTGTGAAAGTTTGTTTTACGTTTGAGTAATTTCTACAAAATAAACTGCTATAAAAATAACCAAAAATTTGCACTCATTGTTCTCTGAATGAATCTCAAGTTATGATAATTAAAAATACATTTAACTTACAAATAAAAACAAATTTACTAAATACTGGTAGCAAATAAATCATATGTTTACAATGCTTAATCTGATGAATGAATAATTTAAGTTTAATATGTGAAAATGACATTTTTTTAAAAAATAAAATCAAGTGATAAGAAACGAAATTGTATTCATTCTATAAATAGTTAATAATAATTATATTGAAAAATATTTTAAGATAATAAAATTGTAAATTAACATTCAAAACAATAAATTAGTAGATTGTTTAAAAATTATTTGTGATTTTTTTTTGGATTTTCATTTGTATTTTTGTAATTTTTCGAGATAAGTTTTATTACAAATTGTAATAATTTACTATAATTCATTAAATATTTTTTTTTAATAATCAAAAATTATTACAGGATCGTTTTTAAGAACAATAATTATTTTGTTATCAATTGGAAAGATTTTTAGTATTATTAGGATAAAATGAGTTATAAAATAGTTTTAATTTCAATAAAAATAAAATAATATAAGATTATTTTAAGATTGAATTATTAAAATTTTATCAATATTTATTATGTTTTTTAGTTTAGACATTTTATAAATCCATAAATGAAAAAATGATTGTCAATTTGAAATATTTTTACGAAAATTATAAAAATAGAATTGAATTTTGTAATATAAAAATCAGGACAAATTACATTACTTTTATAATAATCCATGAATACAATATTGCACAAAATATATTGCAAACATTAGCCTTTTTAAACGATCTTCGCGATAACAGAAACTTGCAATTTATACTGTTTATATTTGAAACACAATACGTTTTCTGGGGAATTAATTTTATGAACATTTACGAGAAAACACAATTAAAGAGTTGTAAAATTAATTTGTTGTGAATTAGCTTCTGTATAATGAAAAGACATAATCAAATTGTTCGTCTCTGTAGACGCGTGCTTTAATGCTCATTGTCTGTAATTGTCGATGTCAAAACAGAGGTACGAACAGCTATGTTTTACATAAAATTATAACATTTCGCACGTAGTGTTTCTTCATATTGACTGATGAATAAGACCTGCGCAAGACAAGTGCGCAGTATTGTCTTCAACACTGAAATGGATTTACCTTTACCTGCTGCGATGTCTACGTTGGATTTTTTATACAGAGTCGGAGGAAATTTGTTTAACGAGGGAAATATATTCAATTATGATATATAAAATAATTAATTTTCTCTTATTTCAATTTTGATTTTTATTATAAAATTTTATGAAATAAAATTAAATTGTCCCTCATTCAAAGACAAAGATATTCATCTTTGTCTTCGAATCCATGCCGAAAATTATTACAGTTCCTATCTAATTTATTCATGGGTCTTTTTTGAAAATTTGGAATTTTATAGATTCTCAGTCAATAATTTATTATTCATCGATGGTTTTCTTTTTTTTGGTATTTGGCCGGTATATTTCCATTTTAAACTTTTTATTTTTGTTATATTTTTTTCTGTATTTCATGTACCTTTTTTATTTTGATTGTAACATATTTTCCTAATATATACTTTCATATGACTTTTTTCTTTGTTGAATTATTCTGATATTTAAGATCCGTATTTTTTTATCATATGCGAGGACAAATAAAATGTTTCGATCAAAAAATGTTTTTCAAACTTAGAAGAAAATATGATTCCATAATATAAGTATTTTATTTATGTTTTCCTGTTTGTATTATCTATGAATACATTTTTTGTTCTAATGAATTGTGCTATGTACATATCATCATCAACAGCTGCAATAGCCTTTCTCAATTTACTGATAGATGAAAGTTTCTTCCAAAATTTTCCACTTCCACTGATCTACTGCCTTCATCTTCCAGTCAATTTCAACGAATTTCCTTATCTTTCTGTCTCATCTATCTATGGATCTCTTCTTGTACGTTTTTGTATATCTAGATTTTCCAATCAACTTTCCTTGGTCATTAGTGGTCTCTTTTTATTAAATGATCAGTCCATTTTCAATTCAAACTTTTGTTACGTTTGTTTTCTCTCTGATCCATTCATTTTTCTTCTTATTTTTTCGTATTATTTTCAACATATATAATAATAATTCTTTTTGATAATCTGTTATACATAGATTTTATGTACAATATTTTAATGTATATAGATTTTAACTTTTTCTAGTTATATTTTTTATGTCGATATTCTTCGAATCTGTAAATTCATTGCTTTTTTACTTGCTTTATTTAATTCTTTTTCTCATTTATCTATATTTGTCTATAAAATAATTACATAGAAAATCGGAAATAACTATTCTTCCTTTATATTTGTTTCTTTAGATTCGCAGTTAACAGTATTGAACATTTTTCTAATGTCACTATAAACATCTTTAGGAATATTGCCTATCATAGTTCTAGTCTTTTATATTTATTTATACACACAGACACACACACTATATATATATATAGTCTATTTTTTCATTCCTCCCACAATTACTCTATAAAATATATAATTTAGAATAGATAATGCAATACTTTAATACTTGTTCATATCATTTTCATCCTTTGTTAATGAAGTAAATATAAAACAACGAATTTGAATTTTAACAAAATCATAGGGGTTTCTCAACACTCACTCTTGTTAATCTTCTACGGCCTTGTACGAACGCAGAATTCTTATACATGTGTATTAAGTATAAGAAATATGTGAACGTGTGTGTGTATGTGTGTGTGTTTGTGTTCGGCCAGCCTGCCTAGATGATTGCATATTTACTTTCTACTATAGTCATTACTTAAGAATGAAGGTTCGTGCGGTTACCCACCGTTTGTATCTCCCGATTTGGAGAGTTTAATTCCGTGTGCGTTGATGGTTATGTTGTTTTAATAGAGAATTTGTTGATAATCTGTGCGTTTCAGTGATGTGACAATATGTTGTTTTAGTGAGTTTTTAATATATAAATAAAACAGTTTAATATATTTTTATACAAGGTAATATTATTATCTAAGAGTGGAATGTTATGAATGTGTATCTTCCATATGATCTTTGCGCGAATATTTTAGATAGAATGTAATGTATGTTCATAGTTCATGTACAAATGTATGTAAGTAATTATTTTTATAATGATCATCAATCATTTTTTACAAGAAAATATTTTATATAATTACGAATAAAAAAAAATTAAATTTATATATTTTTCCATTCTAATATTTTTAGTTGAAGACGTTAATTAATATAAAAACGTATAATAAAATGTCAATAGATTTGAAATGTTAACAATTTTAATTGAATTTAAGTTTAAGAATTTTTATAATAATACAAATATAAAAAAAGTAATTCAAATTAATTTTCAATGCGATGAATTTTATTTGTACAAAATTTACTTAGTTTAACATATGTGATTTATTTGAAGAAATTTATTGTTATATATAAAATTTCAATTATCAAAAATTCAAGACATTCTCTATTTCTCTCTCTCTCTTTCTATATATATATTAAATTATTTATCAATTATTGATTCACAACTATATTTTTGGAATATACAATTTTTATTATCAATTAAAGTATTTTGTAAAAAAAATTTAAATATTTTTAAATTATAATAATGTATATCTCTTATTTGGTACTTAACTAGGATTTTTCATTTATTACCAAACTATTATAATAAATAATAATATAATTATTATTATCAAAACAGAAAAAGTTAGAATTCAATTTAATTACTATGAATTTATTTAAATATAAGTTGTATAAATATAGATTTAAATATAAGAAAAAAATATATGAATAATTTTCATTATGGAATAAAAAAATATATTGTTTCAAATATTAACTATTAAGGCAACATCTTTACAAATAAAAACTATAATCAATATTGATGAAAAAAAAATGTGAAATCTGTATAAACCAAAGAAGGTTGTTTAAGTCACTTTACTATCTCTCTCTCTTTATATATATATATATATATATATATATATATATATATATATATATATATATATATATACATATTTAAAAGAAACATCTTCACTTAATACATTTATAAAAAAATTAAATGATTTAATTTCATTATTTGTATATTTTATTAGAGATTGTATTTTTAAATTTATTTTTATTAAACAATCTAATAATAAATATATATATATATATATATATATATATATATATATATATTTAAATAATACTTGTAATACATTTATATTTTTTAAAAGTCTTATCTAAAATTAATCAGCAATACAATTCATTCAATCTATATACAAATGGTTGTTTATATTTTTTTTTTGATAGAACTTTTTGTTCAAAATGATACACATAATATTTTTAATAAATCCGAGTTCATTGATTGACGTATTTGTGTAAAATGTAAGGTCAAACAAAATTTTGTATGTCGGTCTAAATATATTTTCAATGCCAATAATAAAATGATATTTACATTCAACACATGTGATACAAAATATTTGTATTAATTATTTGAGTAATACGTTTATATATTTTATATTAATTTCTAAAATGAATAGACATTTTTAATCAATTTTTCTATACAATAAAATAGTAATATTGACAAATTGAAAAATAAAAATTTGATTATCATCATCCTTTATTATCATTCCTTATAAAGCTTTGATCTATTTGAAAATTCTAGTCCAGTAGGGGTTTTCTTGTCAAAATAAAAAAAAGTTTATCAATCTTATAACCTACTTCTAATTTGAAAGATTCTCTGACCAGAAATTGAACACAATTTTCCTCATGAAAGTTTATGAAAGAAAGCGTTACGCCAATGATCGGTTAGAATTTGATTATAATTTTATTAATTAACTAACAATTATGATATATTAAAATTGCAAATCTTACATTTGAAACTAGAAACGATCATTTCATATGTAATTAATTTATTTTTTTCAGAATTCAAATTTTAAAGATTTATATTGTAAAACATTATAAAAACTATTGAAATTCTAAGAACAAAATGTTTCCAGTTTTGCAATAATAATCGTTTGAGTAAAATAGAAAATGTCTTGAAAAGATATACGTTTTTTTCTAATTCGAATGATAATTAAATATTGCATTTTGAAATTTAACAATGTAAATTGAACGTTAAAATTAACGATGTGAATGCATTTATTGTTGTGTGTACGGATGAAATAACGTAACTTCCTTTGTCGTTCTTTACAAAATGATACCATTCTTAAGTAAATGAAAAACGATGTTAAAACTCGATTTAATTCTAAAATGTTTCATTGATATAATTTGAAATGGTCAAGTTTTAAATAAAAAATATTTTATTAAAATTTATATTTGTTACAAAAATTCTATCGAATAATATTTTCAAACATAATTGTTAAAAAAATGTATATTGAGTAATAACAGTTCTGAATTATTTTTTTAAGTACGAGTAGCATGATTTATGGTGAAATGTGTAATAAGTAAATTCAAATTTAATATACAGCAAAGTTCCAAACATTTTAACGATGATAATAATAATAATCAGTCATAGTATATGTCAATTCATTTAATAAAAACAATACCATCTTGCGTGTTTATGTCTTGAAAATTTCATTCTTTCTTAATCTATTTACACACAGTCTTACTTTTTCACGCTTAATATTTACTTTGTTTTTCAACAATTCCTTCAACGATATGATATACCTATTGTTATTTATTCGCTTCAGATATTTAATGATACACGCACTTGTATGTCATATATATATATATATATATATATATATATATATATATATATGTATGTATGAATGTAGTTGTTTAAAAAAATATATTATTTATAGATAATAAAATATATTTTTACCATGGAATAATAAAAAATAGTTTTATTTCAAATATACAAACTATAAATAATTATTCAAAATTTCAATCGGATTTAGTAATCAATATTTATTAGCTGTTTTTTAAATTATATATATATATACTAGATAAATTAAAAAAAAAGTTGCTCTTAAATTTAAAATAAAAATACTTGAATTTTTTAATTAAAATACCCTTTTTGTCAAAATATCAACCTTCATATTGAACTACTTTTTTCAACGAAAAGAAAATTAATAAATTCCATTTTTATAAAATTCAAAATTGTTATTTTCAAAAAATTGAGAAACTTGCTTTTAATTCTATCTCTATTAAATTCCTGACTACGTATATAGTTATCCAGAAACAAAAATAACTAAAAAAATCAATTTTGATATGTCTTGTGAATATGGGGGATGAGAGAGAATTTTCCAATATAAATTCATTGTCTTTTCTCTTGTCATTATTGCAACAAGTAGCTAAACGTTATCTTAAAAAAATAAAACTTTTTGACGATTTACCAGCACTGGTTGTTTTTTTTTATAATGCATTATGTATTCTTTACACTCTCTATTCATTGTAAATGTTTGCTATGAGGATTTGATCACCTTTTAGATACTCACATAATGAATAATTCTTCTTGCAGTTTACCAAACATCAAAAATAATTTTTGTTGAAGTCAATTTTACTTTAGATACTTGTGAAAAAGGATCAATCAATTTCAGTTCAGATAGTTGAAATAAAGAATTCATTTTTCGTTTCAAGCTAAAGTTTGATCCAAAATATTTTGCGATTTTAAAAATGAAATAAGAGATTTATAATATTAAGACGTTATAATTTGTTGTCAACAATTAAATCGTGCTGTATACATTTATTTAATTTTCATTTCTTCCTTATTTTAAATAAATAATTCCGTATTATTTCTTACTTTAAATTCTTCAGCAAATTGTTAATATATTAAATTCGAATTTGTTTCAGTCACTGGTACAATTCGTTGATATTTACATTTAATGATGTGCCTGACCTGGCTTCATCTTCTAATGATTTATCCCCAGGAGCAAATTTTTTAAAACCACCTTTGGTTCGTTCTTAATGTAATTATCTTTTCTCTAAATTCGGTACAATTTTTTCTTAGAAATTCAACAGCATTAAAACAAAGATAGAATTCATAAAATAAACTTACATTTCTTATACTATTTGGGCATGTATTTTGAAGGATTGAAATTTTAAATTAGTCAACATATTGAAATAAAAATGAATGAATAAAAAAAGCAGGTACTTTGGTACTTAATTAATCCGTCCGATGTAATAAATCATCGATGCAAAAATAATTCTTTAAATTATGATACATGCAAAAATAAAAAATTCTTATTTATTTAATATATATATATATATATATATATATATATATATATATATATATATTCTGTATAGAGGTTTTTGCAGAAAATAAGTCCGTGTTTATATATTAATTCCTTGAGTAGAAATGTCGATTTTCACCATAATACATAATTCATCATACTTAACTCGTATTTTTCAGTATAAAACATAATTACAATAAAGAATGTATTACAGATCATTAAAATTTAAGATTACTTTTATATATTTTTATTTCTTTTACAGTCAATTTCACGCCAATCTTGTTTGATAACAATTTCAAATAATTATAGAATCAACAGTCAATATAATTTTATATAAATTAATCTAGCTTTTTCCTTATAAAATAACATGCTGTACAAAACTGTTTCGAATTTATTATCAGTCTCCATTCTAGCATGCTAATTGTTAAACCATAATAGGTTTCAATTCTTTTTTTTATTCTATTATAGCTTAAATAGTGTTGATGAACTTTTATGCTCTTATATAACATTTCCATTTAACTAAAAATTAGTTGATGCTACTTTCTTTAATCTTAATATCGTTCTTAAATATTTCCTTTTCAATGTTGAAATTTATATTATTGAATGATTATTAAAATGGAATTATTTTTCAGTTTAATTAATAATTTTAATACTTGTTATATATAAAAATTATATATAATACAAATATAATTTCATACATTATAGATGGTTCAAAAGAGACTAAAGAATAGTAACGAATTATAAATAATAGAATGTATGTCTAGACATTCCAGTCTCATTTGGGCTACCTTACATACTCAATTTAGAAGAAAAAATGTTTAGACTCTTTACTCAACTGAACTAAATTTATTATTTGTTTACTTATTTTAATATCAATATCTGTTTTCATTTAAAAATAGGTTAAAATATTAGTTATATTAAAAAATATTTTATTGAAAAATTAGATTACTTAATAATAATAATATTAATAAACATTTATCTAATCAAAGAGTTCTTTTTATGTATGAAACAATTAGAATTTATTATCCAATAACAGATTATTATGTTACGAATTCATTAAAAAACCATTTAAAAAGATAAAAGTCATTCAAGTGAAAATTTATAAATAATTGTTTCTTGAAATTTTTATACTTAATACTATTATAAATTTAAGGTCGTAATTTTTTTTATTGATATCAATTTGCTAATCTCTCTCTCTCTCTCTCTCTCTCTATACATATATATATATATATATATATATATATATATATATATATATATATATATATGTTTGTTTAGAAAAAAACGTTATGTATATAAAATAGCTAGTGGTAAATATGATCTTTGAATTGAATGTAAAAAAACAAACAACTGTATTAAATCGAATGATGTTCAGAACAACTAGCGTTATTCAAACTGAGTAATTATTAATATAAACATTAACAACCAGCAAACCAAAACAACCACCGTTATATAACAATATTGAAACGGTATGAATATGGTAAATGTGAAAGCTGAATTCTTGTCACCTGTTAGCTACCGTATCTCATTTATGGTAATAAATATTAGAGGAATTTGATAAAGTGTTAAATGAATATCTATACATACATATATATATATATATATATAAATAATGAAGATGAAATTTTCATAGATAACTGTACATAATTAACTTTTATAAAAAAATTTAAATTTACTCAAATATTTTTAAAATATCAATTTTCAAAATATAAATAAAATCTTGATATATAATACTTTATGAATCTAATCAAATATCAACTGTATATCTTTTTGTTACAATTTTCTGATAAGAAAATCAATTTTTAAATTATAACCACATTTTTATTTCATCCAGTTATAAATATATAATATTTTTTGTAAATAAAACTGCAATAATAACTTGCTTAAAATAATAAAATTTATTAAAATGCAAAACAATTTTTAACTCATAATTCATTTATTTTTAAATTTTAAAAAGTTACAAATTCAATACATAAAACATTTTTTAAAAAAATAATAAATGACATCTCTTGACTTAAAAGTGATAGAATATTTAAATCAGACAAATAAACATTCACATTATATACAAAATGGAAAAGAAAGAAATGTCCATTAATTGGAAGTCCGTTGAATAAAGATAAAAATGTAAGAAAATATATAAGTAAATTATAATTAAACACTAATTTAAATTTTATAATATAGCACTAGAACGTTGATGGTATGATCATCGAAATGCATACTAGCTTCTAAGCAAATAAAATAAACAACAAGTGATAATTAAAAACTTATATCGTATAATATTTATTTATTTGTCAGGAAGAAAAAAATCATAGCATCAAAACATAATCAAATAAATTTTATTTTGTATGTTTTTTAAAAAAATATTGAAATTAAAATGTAATTAAATCTGTTTAAAAATCAAACATTTTTTAAATAGTCGAGAAAACAATTTATTTCAATAAAATGATTTGCTATTTTAAAGAAGAATGAACAATGTTTATCCATAGATGATCTTGTTTTTAGTTTTGAAAGAGATTGAGAAATATTGCACAATTTCGTTTTTATAGCACTAACATACCATTCTATAATTTGCATAAACTTAGACTTATGAAAGAAATTTCACATAAGAGAATTTTGTAAATAATATAGAATAGAAATATATACATAGGTGACCCAAATAAAACTTAAAGATTCAGACATATATTTTACTTCTTTACTATAATTTACTATCCTTTATTCTCATTTATGTATACATAAATAAAAATAGTAATAAATATCAAATAAATTTAAAATATTCGACTACTTTCTGATACTGTATTATCTCATAACTACGATATTTCAATATAAAAGATTAATAACTTGTAAAGAAAACATAAAAATTCCAAAATAATTTTAAATTTTTTTTGTCATAAAATCTCCAAACTTTTAAGATTTATTTGAACAGATTTATGTACTTGTTAGGTTTACCATACACATTTAAATTCATATTTAGTATTCGTTTTATCGTTTTTTTATTTTTTTAGACAGATTCTAAAAAGGATTTTTATATTCATGACTCATAAAAAAAATTCCTCACCAGGTGTACGTGGGTGGATGAGCATTCACGTGCAGGTACATGAATATGTTTTAAACATTACAAAGCCGACGTTCTATTTCAAAACACACATGTAATGAATTAATTTGTTCGAGTCCAGTAACACTGGTTTATTTGAAAAGAAAACGCATTTCAACGACGGTTAGTCAAAGACCGACAGTGCAATTTTAAAAGTAAAATATAAATAAATTACTCTAACAAGTACAGTGTGTACGTAAATGTTTAATTAAATTTGATTTAAGAACAGATAGTTAGTTAAATAAAAATCAAGTCATGTTAATGATAGTATAAATCTATCAATAAGATTATTTATTATCTCAAATAGCATATCTTGTATTCGATATTAAATGGAACAGAATAATATAGCGTTTCTTGACAAGGACACCCGCATATTTCTTTTGAAATGCGTACAAAAAATTCTATGCATTCTAATGTATTTATTTAACAATACTTTATCAACGAATTCTAACGAAACAGAGAATTTATACGATTTTTTTATTAATAGAGAGACTATTTGTCTATGAATTTAATTAAGAACAATGTAGGAGGTTAGAAGTAATCTCTGCAGAGCGTCTTAATTTAATTAATAAAAATATGACATTCTAAAATATGATAAAATGTGATCGATATGTGTTGTTTATTTACACTTTTTTTTAATTTTATGTTAATGACATTAACACCTACATTCTATTAACAAAAACATATACACGTATAAAACTGTATTAAATATATATATAGGGTAGTTCAAGGTTGAAAGATAGTAAAGTATAGTCAATGTCAGTAAGGAAAAAAAATTATATCTAAACCCTTTATTCTTATTTGGAATACACTATAATAATCTGACTAAATAAGGAACTAAAACTTTATAATTCATGAGGTCATGCTTATATTATGAAAATTGAAATGATAAATTTATAGCCATAAACATTTAGACATCCCTCAAATTGAAATTTTTAAAAAAGGAAACAAATTCCTAGTACAACATTTTATTATTTTGAAATAACAATTTTTAAATACACATAAGGTTATATTAAATTACGTCTATGAGTAATGAAAGAGGTAACGGTATATCAGGGTAGGTCTTAAAGACTCAAAAGTATTATTTCTTTCAAAAAATTTAAAAAGCTGATAAAAAATTCTAATTTAAAATTGAGAATCGGTACTCAAAAAATATAAAAAGTAACTAAAATTGTGAATTTGAAAAAAATCTTATTAACCAGGTTAATCTTTGTAAGATTTAATGTAAAAAATAATGTCGTTTATAAAATTTTCTTTTTATAATACTACATAATACACAATTATTAAAACTGAAATAATTGATTAAATTCTAGTGACCTTTCTTACAGAATTCATTTTTTAATGTTTAACTCGAATTTCAAGTTTTTTCGAATTAAAATATTTATGTTTTTTATAATTTTCTGTGACATTGTCTTATCATATTCTTATGTATAAACAATTTGTATAACTTTATGCAGTAACATATTTATTAAGTATTATTTGTCACTGTTAAACAATTAAAAATACATAAAATTATTTTTTAAATAAGCTTTCAACCATTATCAATAATTAAAGAATATACTTATATTTAGTCAACTCAAATAGTAATTACTTAAAAAGAACATTGACCTAGTTGATTTATGTATTCCACTGAAATCCGAATGTGAAATCAATCAAATTCTTGCATGTGTAGATTCAATGTTCGCGTGCGTGCATGCGTTTCATAAGAACATCGGATTACCTTCAGATTTTCGAAAGATATTTAATCCATAATAGTATATTGTCTCTTATTAATCCGTCGATTGAGAATGAGACATTGAATTAGTTTTAAAATCTTTCAGTTTTATAAAAAAGTAACTGATTATCATTTCCTATATTTATTTATAAAAAATATAACCTTAAATATGTAACTAAAATCAAGCTACTTGTATAAAAATAATTTTCATTTAATCGTAATTGGTTGAATAAAAAATCTATATTTATTTTAAATAAATTTAAAAAAAAATCTCCAAAGACGATAAACATTAAGAAATTAATATTGAGTAAATAAAATGTTTTATTGAAATAAACTTCAATATTTCTTATATTTTTTTTCTTGATTATAAAAATTTTACAACTGAAAATATTATAATAACTTAAACCAGCCATCAAATTAACGATTTTATACCTGAAAACTATATTCATATATTTTACAGCTAATTTATCAGAAGTAAAATTAAAGTATATTTCTCATCTGTTATCACTTCTGTCATTAATTGTTAATTTAAGTATATAATTGCTAACGATTTAAATTTCTTCTCTATTTTATAATTGTATTAAGATTCTATGAATTTAAATAATTTCAATCATGTTATACAATTTCTATTTTGATTCACTGTATGTATATTATCACAAACAAAGTTTTAAAATGTTATCAGATATTGATTACCACTATTCTTTTATAATATATTTAACTTTCAAAATAGTTCAAAGTAAATGAAATATAATATAATTATATTTCAAATTTTTTTATCAATAAAACAGACTGGTTTGCAGAGGATGTAAATCAATCAATGGAAAATTGCAAAAGAAAGCAATGAAATGGAATTTGAACAAATTATTTGTCCACGTATAATTTTAATAAAATTAAACACACACACACACATACACATATATATATATATATATATATATATATATATATATATGTAATTAATTATACGTTATGTAAACTTCTTAGTCAATACATAATTATTTGATAAAACTTCGAATACATTTTTTCTAATCTCAAAACTTTCACAATCTGAATGTGTTTAGTACTTTTTTCATTATAATTTATTCCGTTTTAATTCAGAGAGTGTGTCGATTCTTTTGGTGAAATTATTTAAATGAATTCCGTTGAACACAAAAAATAGTTTTAGGATTTGTTTAAATTTTATTAATAATTTGAAATTATTATACATATATATATATATATATATATATATATAGTGTTGCCCAAATGAGATTATTATTATATATACATTTACTTCCTTACTATTTTTTATTATCCTTTAATTTCATTTGAACCACTTCAATTACATATATCAACATATCCACTTATATCATCCCACTGTTGGATGAAAATCCTGAGAATGATAACATTCATTTGGTCGTAATCAGCATGTTAAGCAAGTGCAGATTGTTGATTTTTTATCTAGAATTTATTTCCTTAGACAATTTACTATTACTAAGAACAAAAAGCCCTGCCTTGATTTATATCTCTCAGACTGTGATTTGTACACATTTTTTCTCGTATGACTGCCTACCATGTCGAAGAAATTCGTACAAACCCTTTCTGGAGATATAGGGTAAGTAAGACTCTTTAGTCTTAGTGAAAACAACATACTTAAGAGAGTAAACCCTAAATAAAAAATTTCAACAATTCGCCTTTTTATAGTGGTCTGATTAAATATTATTAAATTTCGTCTAGAATTGGACTGATATTAAATGAAACGAAAACCTTAATTTGCAATACGACAACTATGTAGGTTATATTTTACAAATATTTTAATTCATTGAGTAAAAGAATTACGTTCGATTATAAATTAATACGAGTTTTTCATTCCACAGCGTATGAGAGAAACTATTAAAAAATAAACCATGTATACAATTACAAAACTAATAATAATCATTAAATCGAACAGCAATAGTCCGTTCATCGTTCAATAGCAATTCAGCGTGCTACTTTAGATTGGTTTACGAGGTACACCTTAATAAAAAAAGCCATTCAAGATTTCAGAAGTATCACACTCAACAATAATAATAAGACACGTTGAAAAAAACAGCATTTACTGATATTTATTGACAGCCTAAAGCGAAACAGATATTTGGTTTAATAGTATTTACGATTATGCGACAAAATTATACGTGGATATATTTAAAAGACATTAAACGGATGATGATCAATCAAATTTAGAAATTCGTACTTTGCTATTTCAACTTTCTAACTGTGTATGTGCATTTTTCTTAATTTATTCTTCATATTTCATTTTATTAGTAATATTACTTTTTTAATTTATCTATGAAAATTATTCGAATGTAATAAGATTTTAACGGTTTAATTTAAATAAGTATGCACATAAAATGGTTTTTAAAAAGAAATTAAAATAAATAGTTTTAATTATATGAAAATAAAAAAAACTATAAAAATAGTGAAATGAAATGCTTAGTACTTGAATAATCAAATAAATTATTATCATAGACTATAAAATTCAATAATTATACATTTTTTTCATTTTATAATTTTGATATCTTTTTTACAATTTACAAAATTAAATAAATAGCAAAAATTAATTAAAATTGTATAGAATATTGCTTTAATTATTGCACAGGTTGTTTTCTCTTCATTTTTTATAAAACATATATTAATAAGAAATACTATTTTTTAAAAATACATACTTCTTATTATACAATATATATATATTACTTCACATTTTGAAAAAAGTATTGATGTATTCTAATAAAAATGTTTTACAAATGTCTCGAAGAATTGATTTCTAAGAAATGCCTTTTATAAATTTAATGATTTAATACGAATCGTGAACTTTCTACTCTGCACGTTTGAATCGATTGCGAATTTTAATAACATATATTATTTTAGGGACACCTTTATATTAAGAACGATGAGAAAAAAACACGCACACGCATATATAATAATACTTACTGCCTACATGCCCAAAAGTATTTTATCAGACTTATCCGGAAATCAGTATTGCATATGGAACTCGCCAAATACGGCCTACAGCACTTCCTTATTGGTTCAACGTCTCTTAATACATAAATTCCAATATTATACACGAGTCGAAAGTCTCACTGATAAAAAGTGCGTGGAAAGATTCCATGTACTTTCAGATACGCTTTCTTCCATGCGTTATTGTTAATTAACAGTATTAAGTATTCACAGATCGCTTGAATTGTTTCGAAAATCTATTATTTTATTGTGTATATTAAGACAAATACGTCAGGAAATTGCGTCATGTGTATGTATGCATATGTGGTTATGTACTGTTTGATTGAGTCTAATTAAGCAACATGTTTCTTAGAAGATACTAAATAAGATTCTCTTGTATCATTTATTTCAATGGATATTTTATATTGTTGATTGTTTTAAAAAATTATATGAATTGATAGAAAACGACAGTAACAAATTTAATTATTCAATATTTTTCGTTACTTTCTCTCTCTTCATACACACACACATTCACTATATATCACCAACCCCTTCTCAATCCAATGTTAGTTGAAAGTTTTTCCCAAAATTTTCTACTTAACAAATTTTCTTATTTTCCTATCCCACCTATTTATGGATCTCTATTTATGATTTTGGATTTCTCTGATAAAATTAATGACACAAAAAAGTTATGAATTTTTATAATATGACTTTATCATCACTCTAATTTTTAACTCTCAATTTTGAAACTTTAGGAATTTTTTTCAATTGGATCTAACGTCGTCTTTCTCATGACAGGTGAAAATACAAGCCATTACTTCACCAGAATATATAAATATGAAATTATTTTGAGAGACAAAATGTTTATTTAATGTTACACTTTTTTACATCAAGCTTCACTGCTGATGTGTAAAAATATGTAAATTTTGTAACTGAATATGTAAAAAGTAAAAAAGAGCTATCTTTCACTTATTATATAACACATTAGTCTAATGATTGAACGGTTGAAAGCATATATGATTGCATATGTCCATTATACTCGAATTTAATAAAATTTATATAAAAATTATCCACTCATTTATGGTCAATTTAACATCCAATATAAATCTCAAATGTTACAGTTGAAATTTTATCAAATATATATAAATTAAAAAAATGTAAATGGTACTTACATTCAAGTCGTTTGTAAAGAATTCTTCATCATGTACCGTTGATGTCAAATCAAAAACGGGTCTTTCTAACGACTGGACCAATTTCAATTTGAAGTCCTACATAAAATAAATATTATTTAATAATGTTTCAGTTCAGAAATTATTTAAAAATATACTTTTATAAAAATCAATATTTCACATCATTTTGTTCAGGTGGAGAATTGTATTAAATTAAATAAATTATAAATTGTATTTGTGTATATATATATATATATATATATATATATATATATATATATATATATAATATTATATAATATATATATTATATATATATATATATATATATATATATATATATATATATATATATATAGAGAGAGAGAGAGAGAGAGAGAGAGTCATCCAAATGTGATGCCTAGATTTGTGTTTTAGTAAAAAAAACATTTATATAGGGTGGTGTATAGAGAAACATGTGTATAGTTTCTTTTATTTATTTATTTTGGTGTATAGAGAAACATATGTATAGTTTCTTTTATTTATTTATTTTTATTTTTTTAAAAAAACACAAATCTAGGCATCACATTTGGATAACCTACTATATACACTCACAATACTGTATAAAAGTTTTAGACCATCTGAATTGGAGTAATTATTTTGATGTAATTATCATTATAAATTGATTTTTTTATTGTATTTAAAAATAATATTTTTCTTCAGAGCTAGAAAACCCACAAAACTGTTTTCTATTAAAAAAAATATTATATATATATATATATATATATATATATATATATATATATATATATGTAGACAGAAAAATAGATATACGAGTATAGACAGACTGATAGAAAGGTATATATACACATATATAAACAGATAGATGGATGTCAGGAAATTAGTAATGGAAATAAAATATACTTATATTCATTTTATTATACGATTATTTTTAAAGTGAATGTTTTGAAAGTAAAAAATTATTTACTATTACAAATTGCAAAGATAATAAATATATATTTATTGCATATTTACATCATGCGTTATTTTATATTTCATACAAATAAATTTTCACACACACATAAATATAAATATAAATATATATATATATATATATATATATATATATATATATATATATTATTATTATAATAATTATTGAACGTTTATTTCAGATAATAGAAAGTAATAAATATTTTATAGCGAGAAAAATAATATCGTTTAACATGAAATTAGAAATCTAATGTACTCATCTTATGTTTATTTAATATTTTAAAACTCTGTACGCATTTGTAGATTTTAAAATATGCTAAATATATCTGTTAATTATATATATATACATATATATATATATATATATATATATATATATATATATATATATGCCTACAGATTATATAGAAGATAAAAATGTGTGTCAGTATTTAAGATTATTTAACCTGATACGAATGTATCAAACATATCCATCAAAAACCAAGTGCAGTTAAATCTTTAGCTTCAAAAGTACCGTATGATATAATTTTTTTGATACATTTTATATCTTTTTAACGTGTTTTATGATTAATGTGGTCAGTTGGTTAGCGGTTTATTTCAGATTTATGTATAAATGGATTACTACAAACTGGCCATCAACTTAATCATATACGTAGTTAAAAACAACCAGGAAACAATTTTGTTGGATTCACGTATATTTTCTTAACTGTTTATAAGATTTCTTGTTTTTATACATAACCATGAACGATACTTTTTCATTCGAAATCTCAAATAAGATCGGAAACTTAATAAACATATTATATCGATAAAAATAAATTCGTCAGTCATTCCATTTCAGATTTCTAAATTGAAAATTGGCAACATTAACAAACAATAATTATAATATGTATTGTTACGATGTAGGTTCGAACTTCATTACAAAGTATAATCATTTTCAATGATACGAGTATTGCAAATACAATTCAGTGTCTGTATCACGTAGAACATCTGACCAGCATATTATTCCACCTACGTCTATTCTAACTAATCGGGCGTGGCGTTTATAAATATATATTGCATACTGTTTATCAATTCATATATTTTCTTTTATGCTTACAACTGTCTGTTAACAGTAAAGATCTATGTATTTAATACATCTAAACAAATAAAACTTTTTCTCTAACACTTCTTAAAGATTTCATTAGTCTTTTATGCTTTTTTAAATTAAATATTTAAATACTTATACATATAATGATTATATTAACAATATATACAATAGTACACAATAAGAGAAATTACTTGAAGAATCCAAAAGTGTAATTGTTCATAACATCTCTACACTTTCTATTTAAGAATACTTTTTTTATAAGAATATTTTTCTCAACTTCACTGTTGTATATAAAGATTGCTTGGTACAATATAAAAGAATAAACATAATAAATGATTTTTTCTAATTGTATAACACAAAGACGTTTCTAGCACATTGCCTTAGGTGCACAAAATTCTTTTGATCCGGTTTGCATCGTTTATATTTTTTTTTCTTGTCGTTATATAAGAAAATAATTTTACAGATTTAAGAAAAATATTTTTTATTTCTTAATACATAATCGTCTACTATTTTTTTTTATTTTCATATATATATATAAAAGATAAATAAATATTAGATAGATAGAAATACACATTCAGTTCGAAAATATCCGAATTTTGATTATGAAATAAATTTTTGATTTGATACTCATAACTTATATTATTTAATTATTTAAAATAATTCCTTCCAAATAAAACAATTCCTTCTAATCTACTTAATGACTATACAACTTTAGAAAATATTTCTAGTCCTCTTATTTTGGAATGGCTACAATGATATCGGTCAATGCCTTTTGCATTTCTGAAATGCTATTGAATTATTTTAGTTTTAGCTTCAGGTTAAGTTTTGGAAACAGGAAATAGTCGTAGGATATCAAATCAGATGAATGAGGTGAATGACTAAGAATTACGACAACTCTTGATGCTAAAAATGGCAAGCAATGATAGATTTGTATAAAACAATGAACATTTTTCGATACAAATCTTCAGTCAAAATCAGATAAACTTGTGATTTACTAATACTAGTGATATTTTTAATTAATGTTGGAGACATACAACGATGATTTTTAAATAAAAATTAATTTCTATTATGTTTTATTTCTTCACGACATTCAATTTAAAATATGGAAAAGTAGTTTTGAGAATAATATTTTTTTTATCTTAGGTTATTCAAATAATATGAATTACTTTTTACAATTTATATATATATATATATATATATATAGAGAGAGAGAGAGAGAGAAAGAGAGAAATTAGAGAGCGAAAACAAAAATTTTAAATTTTATTTATAAAACTCATACAAAAACTTTTGATCTTTCTTAAATTTATTGAAATTGTTTCTATAATAGCATAAATATTTTTTAACTTAAATTTAGAAAAACACTTATATAAAAGAATAAAAATTTGTATATAGAACAAAGATTTTTAATCACAAAATTCGCTAACTAAAATTTAAATTAGTAAAATGTATGTAAAACAAATTGCAGATAATTTTTTTAGTTAAAATGGTGTATATTTTAAGATTCATTGTTTAAGTATTAATTAACAGCTCTAGATAATAAAATATTTTTAAAAAATATTATATATAAATATATGTGACAAAATTTTATATTACTTTTCTATTAAAAAATTGCCAGTATATCCGATTCTCCCTCCTATAGCAAAATTTATCGGTTCAGTAGTCACACCACTAGTTTCTTTTATATTTATAGGAAAGAATGAAAATAAAAAAAAGATTTTGAAATAAATGCTATCTTACTGCTTCTCTTTCCAAACAGAATGATATCGTGAATACAATCAGAACGGATGCTTGTTTAATTTAAGAATATTTTGAATAGAAAAAGTACGTTTTACTCGAGTACACTTATCTGAAATGAAAATGGTGTTAAATGTTATGAAAGCGATTTGTTATATTGTTCAAGTACAAGATTTGTGTGATAAAATTCGAATAATTAATAATTGATAATTTTTATAAACTATTTGTGTTAGAATGGAATAAATATTTTGGTAAAATTGAATTAAACTTGTAGTATGTTTTATAAATAATGATTTTTATGATCACATATATATATATATATATATATATATATATATATATATATATATATATATATATACGTCAATTATTCCTTATACAAGTTTTGTAATGAATCACATAATCAATTATTTTAATATCAAGGTTACATAGATAATTATATATCTATTTTTCTGACAAGATCTTCGTTCTTATAAAAAAACATACATTTCTACACAAACGCACATTAGTTTCGCACACACGATTCTTCGTTAACTCAACTAGAAATTAAAAGATTTTAGAGCAAAGGTCATATCGATCTGTCACTGAAATAAGTGTGAATTTTTGTATGAATGTCGACCTTGCAGTGATGTATAAACTATATTCAATTTTTAATGATTTTAGTGACTTTTAAATGAATTAATTGTTTATTTTGTTTCGTTCAACAGTTACTTCATAAATGGACACAAACAAATATTAAATTTAGTACAATGGTGAACGAAATACGTGTAATTTTGCCAGTATTTTTAGTATTATGTGTTATAACGAGAATAACGTGGAGTCATGTAGCGCTCACGTATCCTCCTGCCAGAAAATACGATTTGGATTTTCTTGACAACTCAAGGACGAAACCACCGTGTGGAATGCCAAAAGGTTAGTGAAACTGATTATTAAAAAATATATGTAATTATTATAACAATTTTATATAATTAAATATCAATTTATTATATAGTTTTGTTGAAGAAGCTATTTGATAGATATATTTTTTCTACACACGAAAATATATTTAACATTGAGTGTGTGTGTCTGTATGCTAGTATATTTTTGGCTATGTGCTTATAAAAATTATATAAAACACATATTTATAAAAAAAATAAATTTAAAATTAAATTCAAACAGAATATTCGTTTTTTAGATCATAATAAATTCTTGAAAAAAAATTTATATAATTAAAAAATATAAGAATTATCACTTATGCTAATTTTAAATATTAATATTTTTTCTTTTTTTAATCTGAAATAATTTTTTAATAGTGAAAAATAATATATTTTCAAGCTCATCTTTCTACTAGCTACGAAAATATTAATTAATAATTTTTTTGTTATTATTTCTATTATTATTACATTAAAAATTCATTTTTATTTTTGAAACTAATATTTTTAATAATATTTTATATATATAAAATTCATGTAATGATAGAAAGATGACCAATTTCCTTTTCAAACTTTCGATATTAAAATCACATTTACACAAATTAGTTTTGTACGAATTGAAAGAAATTGCATTTCGTTCGACAGTTTCGAGAAAGTATGCATAAATCTGTTGATATAATACGTTTATTTGATACAGTTAACTGGATTTAAATTTTATATAAATCAATTTGAAAGCAAATTAAAAATGTAAACATCATCCGTTTCCGGTTTCTATTAGATAACGTTATGAAATTGCTAACTGAATGGAACGCACGAATAGGTTTCTCATTTTAGCAATTAATATATGCAAGTACTGAATTGTTATCCTTGAAACTTTTTGTCGATAAGAAGAAAAATATTTTAAGTACTTATATATTTAATATCAAATACAAAATCGCTTTTTGATAGATCTTAAGTGAACCATTATTATATTTTATAATAGTTTAATTATTTGTTCAAACGTAACCTTGAATCTGTATAAAGAAGTTTAAATATTTAGAAAGTGATTTATAATGAATTAATAATTTTTATAAATATTTTAATTACCTATCTACGTATCAAGTTATCAATCTTATCAATATATGTAATATTAAATAATGTAGATGAATTTTTAATTAATGCGAATGAAGACAAATTAAAAATCTTTTAAATAATTTCTAAAAATAAAATGTTATAAAAATGATTGCTTCACTGGATTTATGTCAATAATATGTTAAGTTAATTATCGACATTTTAAATTATTTTGAAATGTTGGTAAAATATACAAAAAGCTATTTCGACAAGTTTTCGTGTATTTATTTAAAAATATTAAATGAAAAAGCAATAATGTGTAATATAAATAAAATTAATAAAATTGTGACAGATGTTTTATAAGTTTCATAATAAACAATAATAAATAATAGATATAAAATATAATTAAAAGTGAAAATTGACTCTTAGTGGTCACTAATATCAAAATGAAAAGTAAATTCTTATATAAACAAGTGTTTAAGATAATCATATATTTATATATTTGATTTATATGTTTAACATGTTATCACGTACAATTATAATTCAAACCAATAACAGTTTGAAAATTTTTATTGTGCGTAAATAATTGTGGTTTTCATATAAAAGAATAAAATATTATACAACAACAATGAAGTATAATAAATTATCAAATTTATTAAAAGAAAAAAATGACAAAAATTTCACTGATTTTCTATTTTGAACATAGATGTGTTGATGACTTTATTTTTTAAATTTTGAGATAAACGTAGGAATTTTTTGTAGGCATATAAATAAATATTATATTAGTATATAGTTATATATGTATGTATGTATGTGTGTGTGTGTATACATATCATAATCATCATTATCTCAATTAACCTTTTTAAATCCACCCCTGCATGAAAATTACTCTTAAAAATTTCCTTTTTGAACGATCCAATGCATTTTTTTTCATTTCATTCAGACGAATTTATTTATGTTTATCCCATCTACTATGATTTTTTTTAATTATACATATATATATATATATATATATATATATATATATATATATATATATATAATGAAACGTTATAACAAAAGTGAGAAATTTAAAATGAAAATTATATTAAACTAATTACGAAATAATTATTTACATCAGTTATATTTTAAATATAAAAAATATAATTGTTTATTTTTAAAATATAGGAAATGAGAAAAAGATAACAGTTTCTTCTAAGATTTAATCATAATTCGAAAATATAATATAGGATAAACTTTATAAATCTGTTTGAAATAAACAAGTTATGGATTAACATACCGTTATTAGAATCACTGGACCATATAAATTTCTTATACAGATATGATTACAGCATTTCTCTTTTTATAATTTAATTATTTACGTTAACCTTCAACCAAATGAAATTATAGTTCATTGAATAAAATAATAAAAAGATGTAAGTGAAATGTTTATTTCTTTTTTAATATTTTATACCGGTTCAACTATTAAACTGCAAAATTTAATACTGAGTAATGCTTTTTAGTAGTGATTCATCTGAAATCTTTAACAATATGATAAATGAAATCCTTATTAATGAAATAATATGGTTTTTCTTTGTGGTTGTATTTTGTATGAATGTTACAAATAATGACGATAAAAAATTGCATACAACAATAAATTTCTAAATTAAATATAATGATTATATTTCGAGGTCAATTTTGTAAATAATTTCTCACAAATATTTTGTAACTGCTTTGAAGGAATTAAAATAATTACGTTTTAAATAAAACAATGTAAAATTATTATGAATGAGATTATGTTTTAAAAAATAGTTGTGTAATTAAATATTTTTATGATACAAGAAATAAGATTTTTTATGTTAAAAACAAATATTTATAATTAATAAATTTTAAAGTCAATTAAAATCAAACTATTATTAACAATAAATTTTGCTTAAAAAATTGACCTTCGTAAATGTGTATCGAGTTGATAATTCTAGTAATTTAAATACTAAGTGAAAAACATCTATTGAGTTTTAGAACATATAATTTATTTTTCAATTCTAAGGTCGAAATTATTGTTAACAAATAGTATAAATCATTATAATAGGAAAACCTTTCAAAGAATTTATTGGTTTTGAAAGTATATAATAGTAATTATTAAATACATGTGCATGTTAAGAATTCGTGAGTCAATTTTAATAAATAGTTAGAAAAAGTTGTCGTTGTGAATTGTAACTTTATATTGAAATAATATAGTTAAAAAATGATTTTAACTTATTGATAATAATCAAAAATAACACGGAATATTTTTAGTTCAGTTCTATAAAAAGATATTATTTCTATTTAATGTAAATATAATTACTTTGAATGACTTTAATTGAGGAATTAATGCATTGAATAACGATCAATGAGTCATCGGTTAAAATTAAATTTCGTGCTCTATATTTAAATTTATTTATACAAATTGCTAATTTTTTTTTAAAAAAAAACGAATTTCGATTTCAATAATAATATAATATGAATAAAATGAGAAACTTTTTAAAAGCAATTTATTTTAAACAGTTATATAATAATATAATACAAGTCTATACCCACATATTCGATTTTTTGTATAAAATTTAATATATAAACTAATTGATTTACGTGCATATCGAATATAAACCGAATTTTATACAAACTGTTCTTTTTTATTTTTAAAAATTTATTTCACAAGTGAATAATAAATCTAAAAATTGAATGAATTGTAAACTCGATAATCTATGAATATTTCCACCTGAATTAAGGATGTTATTAATTTCTACTAAACTATAAAAATAAAAAATCTCGATTTCTTGAACTAGTTTTAAGAACCTTGGCTATTGTTTCAACATCAATACGAGGAAAGTTAGCTTAAGGTCACACGAAACAATCGCTAATTGTGGATAAATGTTTCATAAAAAAAGGGAGATATATTTTTTGTACGTCTCAATGAAAATCGAAATTATTACGGCGTTTTTTAACCTGGTACACATATTATGATATCTAATTAGCGTTAAGGTCGGAATTATTAGCAATTTTCATATACAGTTAAAACATATAAATATCACTGATTATGTGAAGTTTGCTAATTATCTATTGTTAAATAATTGTGTGATTTATTAGTTATGTTTGGAATAGAATCGAAAAGGCGTGTCAAAATTTTATGTATTTTAGAATATGAAATAAATTCAAGTTAATTAAACGTGATCATATTTTACAATTGTAATTATACAACGTGTTGGAAAAGAAACCAAACTTTTTGAATTAAAAAAAATATATACTGTACTAGAAATCTAAATATTTATACATAATCTATCCCATCTATATAAAAACAACGCTGAGCACACTGACACATAAACAGATGGATTTTAATAAGTCTGTTTTTGAAATTACCTCAATGATTCTTATCACTGTGACTTGAATATAGTTTCAATGTCCTTATAAAACATTGTTTTTATCGTCATGTTCATTTTTGAGGAAATAAAATGACCATATGATAAAAATCTGGCAACATTGTGGATATTTGATGACATACACTTATGTTTTGAGAAAAATTCGAATACAGCAATGCCCTTTTAAGGTGATGTATTGTTACAAATACTAGTTTCTTTATTTTAATGTTCTGATTTAATTCCCTCTATTCTATATCATAAACATTCCATAATACCAGTGATACGTACTTTATAGAGATAGTTTCATTTTCAGGAACGAATTCACTATGAATGATACCTTTTGAATCTTAAAACAAATACTGTCAATCTGTAAGGGATTTTGCAAAGAAAATAGAGTGTACTACTCGATAACTCTCGCTATTCACAATCATTTGGAAAAATCAGGAAGCTTTTTTCATGAATTCATAAAAAAATACAAAAGAAATTGAATGGAAATTAAAGTTATTTACTAATCCAAAAAAGAAGTAATACATTTTTGATTAAAATAATGACACGTGATAAAAATGAATTTTATAAAACAATTTTCTTCAATTGACATAATGGATGGATGTTGGTAATACGCCAAAAAAAATATGCTTAAACCGAGCCCTTATTTGCTATTCGTTTTTTAAACCTGGTAAAACTATTATTGCCAAAAAATACTGTTTTTATCTGAAGAAAATGAATCAGTAATTACGAGTTAAAAAATTTAAATAGAATAAAGCTTTTTTTATTCACTATATTTAGAAAAAGTTTCGTCAACGAATTACCACTTTTTGAAACTTTGGCAGAGAAAAAACTTCAATAATAAAGCAACAATTAAATATATCCATTAATTTCTCAATTGTAAAAAAAAATTATACAGAATTGACATGAGTGCACTTGTATTTTAATGTGAGAAATTTACTGCATTAAAATAGTGCCATTTTAATTAATAAAAATATTTTTCATCCTATATAAAAAGTGAATTTCAATAAAAACATATAAATATTGAATTTGTTTGTACTGAGTTTAATATTTTGCACAGTTGTAGAAATTTAATAAATATTTCTAAATGAATATATTTTTTAAAAGTTTACATATATAAATAAACATGTTTTTCCTTCACTTTACAGTTATTAAAAAGAGTGTTAAAAATATGTTATCTTTGATGACTTTGTATATATTAAATAAATTTCTACAAAGCCATTTTTCTCATAAAGTCATTTTACCAACAAACTATTCTTTTATATTAATATTATAATTTACAAAGATATACTATATAAAAACATGATAATAAATAGAACAAGTAAGTTTAAAACTTTTATCTAGTTTAACTATTATTAAAGTACAAATGTGATAAATGTTAAGAGATCCGGAAACACACATTCTATTCTCTTTCAGTTTCACGATTAAATACATGAATGGATAGAATATAAATTTGAATCAACGAGAATTGTGTTTTTATTATGAATAGAACTAACGTTGAGAACTTTCACTATTCAAAATTGTTCTAATATAACCTCAAACGTAACTAATGTAACTAAAGAAATAATTAAGAGTCATATGTCAATAACAGAAAACAATTAGGAAATGTAATAAAGAAATTTAATTAATTTTTCTCTATAATTTTATTTCAGAGTTGAGTAACTACGATATTAATTCAGTTATTTACTTTTTAATATTTTGATTATTTTTTTACTGTTATTATTTTATTGCAAATAATTTTTGTAATTGCATATATTATAATGTATAAAGGTTGTTATTATTTATTTATAACTGATGAAAAAATCTTAAAACAGGTTTAATCGTGGGTACTATGAATATTCATTGAATGCAAGAAAACTTCAACAAATATATAACAACATTTCATAATAGTAGAAATTTATAAAAAACAATAAAAATATACATACTACTCGTACACATGTTTGTGTAAAAGTTTAAGGGCGCCACGCTCCAATAAATCCACGAAGAGACTTTTAGATTACTTGTCAGGATATTCAAAACATTTGTAATTATTAAATAAATACGTTTACTAATTAACATATGTATGCATACATTTTATATTTAATTTCAATCATTCGTTTACAGGTCATGTGTAAATGAACGACTGTTTCAATTTCATTCATTTATTGTTTTATTTTGTAAACTGATTTTTATCAAAACATTAATTTTTACTGCTGTTTGTAGCCAAAAATTACTTTCAAAGTTAATTACAAGTTCATTAATTATTAAAATATGATAATAAATATAAAAAATTAATTTTGTATATTTTTAATAAAAATATCAATTACTTCTTTCCATTTTTATTATTAATGAAAATATTTATTTAATATTTTACATTTAAATTCATTTATTAAATATTTCAAATTTTATCAGTTTTATTGCTATTATAATATTTTTTTTGGAATTTAATTATATTTATATACAAATAAAATAAATTTTAATATTGTATAACAAGAAAATAATACCACAAATGTACAAGAAAAATTGTTGATTAAAAAACTTTAACCTTAGATTTTATAACGTAACACTCTTAAGATAATTGCAATGCTATCGAAATGTACATCAGCTTATGAACAAAGAAACAATTAATAATTATTGAACATTATTACAAATCTTGAGGTGTTGGGCTGATAACTGATTTGTGTTGAAGTAATTCGTCACAGTATCAGATTACAAGTGTTTATATTTTATTTATTTATAAGAATTTATATATTGAATATATTTAAGTATTAACAAAATATTTTCTTTACAGGTTCAATAAAAACATCGTTGTTGGTCGGTTCTCATTTTAATATTTCGTGGCATTTGGCCTATCCTCACAGAGTAAGTTTTTTTCTTGTTTTAATACTATACTATAAAAATAAGAATACAAATATTTCTTAAAAGCGATTCTCAGTATATTTAAATATTATGTTATTGTAGAAAGTGTCAAAAGTTAATAATTATTTACATTTCGCATTTAACTTTGTATAAATTTATGTAGATGTATTCTAAAATTATTAATTGCTAATTTGTTAGTATATTAATAAGAAACGAGTTTATATTTCTTCTCGTACATTTTAAAAAAGTTTAGATATATTTTTTTACTTAAGAATATTTGCAAACAAATTTAAACAAAATTTTAATTATTGATAATTTTATTGCTTAATATTTTTTTATAAAAAATATTCAAGGTTTACCATTGAAATTTTAAATAGAAAAAATCTATATTTAATTTGTGTACTTAAATTTGTGTACTTATTTATTCTCATAAACATTTATAAATTTTCTGATCACGTTTAGAAATTCCTAACATTATTTTTCCATGCTTCGCATTTTTACATTCAGTATCCATGTTTCTGACTTGTAAGTACAAACAAGTTATAAGTTATTTGCTTTCAGTTGCAGGCTCAGTGCTATTTTACTCTTCATTGTATTAGTCATTTAATCGAATACTGCCCATATTGTTTTAATTTTTTATATATCTATATCTACATGTATTATATATATATATATATATATATATATGTATATCTTTTTCAAAAATCTGTATAGATACGTAGATTCAATATGCAACATTATTGTGAAAACACCTTAATATTTAAATAAAAAGATTAAATATACGATAACAAATATACAAATTAGCATTTGAGTCAAAGAAGTGAAATTGATATAGCGCTTCTTTCTTGAAATTCAAGGTCGTTTGAATAACGTTATTTCTATTTTTATGTATTTTCGTAAGTAGCGTCTGTCAGTACAATAAATAAATATATGTTCGTTAATTAAACACTGCTAATTAAATAAAATAAACAAAAATACGTTTCCTTGTGTAAATTTCAAAATATAAGCATTTACATTTCTCATTTTCTAAAATGATAAATATATAATCATATTTATATATATATATATATATATATATATATATATATATGTATATGTATTCAAAGAAGTAAGTACATAGAATTTCTTTTCAGAATCATTATTCTGTTTATTATTGAAATATGTAAAAGTTACAGTTGAGCGATTACTTTATGTTTGTTTATGAATGGAAATAAATCATTAGTGAATCTGTAAAAATATATGAACATTTACACGCCATTTAACTTGAATAATGTATCAAAAAAATTATGAAAATCAACGATCTAGATAAAACTCGTGATCTTCGAATGAAAAAGTCTGTTAGTAAAATCGATTTCGTCACATACTTTCAGATTTACGATTTCTACAATAAATATTCTTTCTGAATATAAATATGTATATAAATTGTACATAAATCATTATTATTTTAATATATAAACCATATGTTTTAAATTGAAAAATGAATATTTTTATTTATTACATTTTATAGACTATTTTTTGGATTTTTAAGAAATTTTAATCATATAAATACATTATTATCTCAACATCATAATTTATTATAAAAATGTTCAATAATTATTTATTGTTCACTTTATTTGTTTATAAACTGATGCACATTCCAATGGTTGCATTATCACCATCAGAGCATTGTATCATAAAGTGTGAACCAATATTTGACTATAACTTATTTATTTATTTTTTATCTTTGTTTAGTGCATCTTCAATTAATGATTGATTTTTTTCCATTATTTATATCTTATAAAACTAAAATATTATACACATCTCCAACAGATTTAACAAATTGTTAACATTTTAAATATTTATGAGTGAAGTGGAATATGACAATTTAGTTTCTCTAAAAGATACAAACACTAAACGTACATTACTATGTTGTAAAAAATAAAAAATAAAATCTCCAAACTTGAAAATAATAAATTATAAAAAAGTAAAAATATGCCTCAATAAAAAAAGTGTGAAGTACCAGTTGGAAATGTGTTGAATAAAGAAAGATAAAGATAAGAAAATATATAAGTTTTAATCAAGAACTAATTTAGATTTTATAATTCAGCATTTTAACAATGACAGCATGGTTATCAAAATGCTCATCAATTATAAATAAATAAAGTGAACTATAAATAATTATTGAACGCTTTCACAATATCTTGTTGTACTGTGTTGATAATTTATTTGTGTAAAAATGAATTTGTCACAGTTTCAAAAAAATCGATTTCAATAATTTTTAAAAAAAATTTAAGTTAATTATAACACACGAATTTACTAAGCATATTTTAAACATATTATCAAGTATTTTTAATTAATATTACTATTTGAACATTTTAAAACGATTGGAATTGTTATAAGGTCTAAATAAAAATTGTTTAAAATAAACCAATATAAAATTTATCATTTTATACATTAAAAAAATATTTTTTAATATATTTATATATATAATATCTTTGTTTTATCAATATTTACATTCAAAAGAACAATCTGAGAATTTGTAAATCATTCACGTGTTCAAAAAAAAAAAAACTCATTAAAAGAAACCGTAAAATCTTTCTTTTACTTAAAGAATACAACTACATTTCACACGTTTACTTTGTTTATCGACGTGCCCATTGAGTTGAAAATACGCTTAGTCAGTAAACAAGCCACGTTTTCGCACTATCATCGCAGTCATTAAAATGACTGAATCCTAGGAAACTGTTCATACGTTATATCCTATTATACAAGTTGTATTTGGCACATGTACATATTTCGTAATATCAGCAAAAGTTACAAGTCGAATTCGTACGATTTATTTACAATGCCCTTATGAATAAATATTTACAAGTAAAATGAAAGTAAGTGTATTGTGTAAACTGTCGTTATAAAATTGTGATTCGAACATGAATGATTTTTTGTTGAAATGTTATTATTCGTTTCTATTTTGCTTCTAGCTTTTCAATTAAAATGTATATATAAATGCTTTTAATGATTTTTAAATACATAATCAATATTAGCATGAAAAATAAGAATTAATTTTATTTCAAACGTAATTAAGAAGTTGTCAAAGAATACATATGGAAATAAAATGTTTTTCAAAAATTAAAAATAAAGATTTAAATATAGATATTTATTGAAATACTGAGATTAAAATTATTTAATTTTGTTTTAAAAAAATCAGTTTAAAAACTCATATATTCCTCCTTCAAAAATAAGTAGAAATTAAAATGAAAATTAAAACTTTATAATTTAGACAAAATTACTATAAATTAATATTTTTAGATGCAAAAATGAAAAAGAATCAAAAATTAAATAATAGAGATATTTAAGTATTTCGTGTAATTATTTGGTTTAATTGTAACACATAGCTTATCTGATATAAAAAATATTAAATTTATGTATATGAAATGATGGATTTCAGACTAGTGACATTGATTACGGTTTTCATAATGAAAATCGCCAGCAGAAGACACAAATTATGTTTGAAATTACAATAGAACTATCATTATACAAAATTATAAAATTTATCTACTCCAGATTTCTGAGTAAGCGAACAGTGACAAATATTTCAAAAATATATCAATTATTCAAAAATATATATTTCTTTTTTAAGAGTTACAAATTATACCTATAAAAGTTAATTTACCAAGTTTTTTCCCTCTCCTTTAAAAAAATATAAATTATAATCTCAATTTTGTGTGATGTTCTAATTGCTGCCTTTTCCACGAATATTTATAAATCTTTATCGTATGAAATTATAATTTGTTTCTGTGAATACGAATAGTAAAAAACTATATTTAATATATTTTTTCAACTTTTTCTCTGAAAACATAAATATTTAATATTAAAAAACTGTAGAAGTATTAAAAGTATACGTGGAATTTTATGTAACATTTTTACATAAACAATTTAATATAATGTTTATAAGTACTTATTTACCAATCGTCTGTAAAATATCATATAAGATTTAATTAACTTTAATATAAATAAGTATGTACATTAATTAATATTTATTTTATATACAGCTAAATAAATATTTTCAATTAGTAATAAATTTTTAATACAATTTCTGATTAAACAGTTCAATAAATTTCAAAGTGTTAAAATCCCAATCTGTTAAATACAAATATTAGCATGTTAATATCTGTAGAAATTCGTGTAAAAAATGTAAACATTTTTTTCATCGCTTTAGAGAAATTGACAATAAGAATGTCAAGAATATGTTAAACTGTCATAAAAGTAAAAGGCGGACATTTTAATGAATCTAAAATGTAATGATTTTGTTCCAATTTTTTTACTTTATTTTAACATTTTTTATTTCGATTATGTTAATTTGGCGAAAATAAAACGAGGAAAATATAATAGATAATAACACATTTTTTATCACATGTATAGAATTAATAGAAACATGTCTTAAATGTATGTATAGAGACATAAGTATACATTAATAATTTTGTACATTTATATATATATATTATTTTGATAAAAATAATTTATGCTTATTTATGAAATATTAATGGAAATATTTTATGGTCTGATATAAAATTTGTATTTTCTTAAATTATAATATTTTTTAAAAATTTAATCTTTTAATGTAATTTTATTAAGATTGTACCTTTTAAATATAAGAGTATAATTTATGGTTAAATTCCAATGTATTATTCATTATTTAATCATTTTTTTCTATTAATTATCCTACAAGTTTTTTCAAATAAGAATTATAAATAGTTATTAATAAATATTAGTATGGCCAATTTACGACCAGAATGGGTCAATGGACTTAAAAATTGATGATGATAATTATTAACACATTAATAAACATATACAACTGAGTTAGGCTTAAAATTTTACACTATTATATATTTAAAATAACAATAATAATGATAAAATTGAAATACTCTAACTGATTATCTTTCTTTCTAGGGCGGCTTCAAATTGGAATTACTCGACTCATTAGAAAGACCCGTTTTGGATTTAACGCCATCGATACGTGGATCAGAATTTTTAACCGACGACGTGACGTAAGTGCCGTTTTTCGTGCAATGTCTTTTTTAAATAGACAACAACAAACCGGCGATAATGATACAATACAATTGTTTTTAGAGCGCAATCATTTCACGTGAAGTTACCACAAAATTATACCTGTGAAGATTGCACAATTAGATTGCTTCGACAGGCACAGGAATGGTCTAATAATTACAGATTTTGGTCATGCGCCGATGTCGATATCATTTCAAGTAAGATGGATATTCAGTTAATTCTTTACAATAATACTGTATCTGATATTATTTCAAATAGTTATGTGCATGTAACTAGTAATCATATATTATATCAATACATAAATTCAAATATTTATACATACAGACATATGCTATTTTATAGATTAAATAAAAAATCGATATGCTTGTATAAATAAAAATAAGTATATATCATTTATAAAAACAATAACCTTATGGTTTGAATACAAAACAAATAATTGATTCTTATATCCTTCAAACTATACACACAAATAATTGTAAATAGTCAATTGAAAAAATATAAAGTTGTTGACAACAGATGCAGTTAATTGTACAAACACCGGAAATTGTACTAAACGAATAGCAGGATGTAAAATATTTACACAGATTGACTACCTACATTGATTTTTAAGTAGGCTATATACTTTACGATCTTAAAAAAGGAAAAAATTAAGCAATAATAGTACACAAAACTACACCTTGCCTAAATATATCCTGTGTAGTGTAATAAATGCAAAAAAAGTTTGTTGTACAAGAATATAATTTTTATTCATTAGTATGTGTCTCATCAGATACTTTTTTAAAAAAATAATATTTAATAAGATTGTTCTTGTATTTAAATATATCCGTTTGACGAATCTAATTATTTTAACGAACGTTGACTTTCTTTACTTATTACAGTTTTTGTTTTTCAAATTAAGAAAACTTTCATACGAATTCTTGTTACGGTATGATAGTTGAATAATTAAAAATAAAGTAAATAAAATTAATTTTTTTACTCTTTGTTGACCTGTATAATTATAAACATTAATATAATAAATACAACACAGTGTACAAAAAAATTTTAGGGATTTTTAGTTCTTTCTTAGATTTTCAAATAATAATAAAATTTCTTATTAGATTATAACTTATATGTTTATTCGACGTATTTTCAATTACAAAATATTTTTTTTAATAAATGTAACTTGCAATATTTTTCATTCATCTTTTATTTATTCAATTCTATAATAATTTTAAAATTGAGAAATATTCTATATTCGTATAAGAAATAAAAATGAATTTAATGTGTTTTAATGACAAATAGGATATAAAATATTTACAAAATCAAGAATTCTCAGTTAAATACAAAAAATAGATGAAATATAAAGGTAGCAATTTAATGATCTAGAGTTATTGTTTTTTTGTAGTAGGGATAATTTATTGGATTAAAGAAAAAATAAATTCAAATATTTAACATTCTTCAACAAACCATGAATCATATATAAATGATAATATACCACTTCAATGCGTATTTAAACGACTCCAAGATAGTTAAATATAATATATTAACTAATAATAGGTCTGAGTAGTTTCTGAATATTATTTCAATAAATATTTGTAAAATTATGTGAAAACTTCTATTGGATAGAAAAATTGAAAATAATAAAATGGAAAAATTAAAGAAATAATAAAAGCTCTATATTATTTGAAATTTTAGTGATTTCTATCCCATCATAATGTAAAATATTATTAAAAAATAAGGCCTATGCTACAAAATATTAATATTAAAAATGCACTACTATTCATTACTGACAAAATTTGAGACACAAATGAAAAATATTTTTTGTTTACTTTCATTACATCTATTTTAATATCCAATCAGTATTTGATTTTAGGTCATTTTTAAATCAATAGAAATTTAATGAAATTAAATATAAAAATAGTTTTTATATTTTGAAATTATTTAATAAAAAATGGATATAAATTTCCAAGTTTCGGTTTAGTATTCTGGAATTGACTTTATTGAAAACATTTTGTACATTTATTTTAATACTCAACATTATATATATACATGATGGAATATTGTTTAAAAAATTACAGTTAAACCACATACATTCCAAAACAATGAAACAGAAAACAGCCTTTTAAACATGAGAAAATGTTAATGTCAAAATTTGCATTGTTTTCTATTGACGTAATTATTAAGTGGGTGTTAGTGGTCTGATTTTTCACTTTTTATTATAATTGTACTTAGTTTAAGCAAATGATCACAATAATTACTCAAATGCTCACGTTGCAACATCAACAAAAAAGTAGTTAAAGAATGTAAAGAAACGTGCACGTATTTATTTGAGTGACTTTACCGGTTTATTTGTGTAATGACTATGAAATGTTAACTGCTAAATTATTTTGTATTCCATTTTTTTTTATATGATTGATTATCTTATTCGCTGTATATATTTTAATATGAATGTATGACTCGAATACATGAATTATTTTTTTTAGGAGCGAAATATAAAGAAGATTGTTCGGGACATGGTCGATATTTGATCGGTAAATGTAAATGTGATCGACTTTATTATGGTCCAAGATGTCAATATAGGGACGAATGTATTGAAAATAATGATTGTGGAAACCATGGAACCTGTGTAGATATTTTTGCAACGACTGCACCACGTAGGCAATGTTATTGCCAGTTGGGTTATTTCGGACCTGGATGTGCTAAACGTATGCATTTTTAAATAATTCAAAATTTATTATGCATGATTAATTCTATTTTTTCTGTCAATAAAAATTATAAAGTACGGATTTAATTTTATTAAAGGTTCACCGATAAGACGTACAGAATTAGAACTGAGTGATTATTCCACAAGAAAGTTAAGTGAAAACTTCAATATGTATTGGAGAATATTGAAAGAACAAAGAGAAATAGAAATAATTCTTGTTGTGAATGGTACAAGTTACGTTGGTTTCGGTTGGCGTCCACGTTCACTAACAAGTCAGTGTAAAAATTTCCCACTTATTGAAGAAACACGTAAATCAATCGGAAAGAACGAAATTGATTCCAAAGGACGTAGTAATATCGAACCAGGTGCAGAACCAGAACCAGGCGCGGAACCTGAACCAGGCGCTGAACCTGAACCAGGTGCTGAACCTGAACCAGGCGCAGAGCCAAATGCCGAACCTAAATCAGAACCTAGTGCGGAACCGACATCGGAACCGAACGCCGAACCTAAATCAGAACCGAGTGCTGAACCTAAACCAGAACCTGATGCTGAACCGACAGCTGAACCAAAATCAGAACCTAGTGCTGAACCTGGTGCAGAACCGACAACAGAACCTGTATCAGAACCGACGAGTGAAACTACTAGTGATGGGAAATCAGGAAAGAAACTTTCGAGAGATATTAAGTCTTCAGAACAGTGGCCAGTATCGGATGTCACGATTGCTACTAGTGTGTCTTATAGAATTAGTACAAAACAAGGTAATATATATACACATATGCACATATATTAATGTAACATACGTCAAGTTGAAATCATTTAATAAAATTTATGATTTCAGGTCATCGAAAACGAGATATTGAAACTGGATATAATGGTAATTGTTTATGATTTGTATATGTATCTTACACAAACACAAACACATTTATTTATATATATATATATAGATTATATTTATTTTTAATATTATATTTATATAGTTATTGTGTCAGAATAATTCACTATATAATTTTACTATTTTTTTACCTTCTAAGTAAAAAAATACTACTACTAATAATATTTATGTAGGATTACAAATTTAGTAGCAAGGTTTAAATTTTTCTTTAATTATTGAATTAATTCTTTAATTATTTAGTAGCAAGGTTAAAATCTATGCTTTAATTATTGAATTTTATACCTTTTTATCTGATTTTAAAATAACTATTTGAAAGTATTTAAATGACAAATCTATAAAAAATTGAATTTTCACCAGCTTATTTTTTGTATTTTTCCAGTTTAACTTCAAGTTCATGTATACAAAAGAATAAGCTATTTTTTTATTAAAATCGTTCGATATCTAATTTTATATAAAAGTTTTGAAAATGCAAACTAAAACATGATTTGATATTTATTTTCTAAAATTCCCATTTTTGAGCTACTCTATCATTTTACTAGGATTATTCATCCTGAAATATCTATTTAGCACAAAACGAGCAATTTTTCTTTGAATTCATTTCGTTTCATTTTTTTTTATCAAATGTGAATTTCTTATAGTTCACCAATAGTCAAATAAAAGGGTTAGAAAAGTCAAGTGTATTTTTAAACTACTGTAATATTGTGTAAAAATATAATTATTTTTATAATTTTTTATACTAGTTTTAAAAATAATTTTAAATGACACTACATTATGTGATTATATGTAGAACCTACTGAATCAGTGAAACCAGAACCATCGCCGGAACCAGAAACAACTGTTCATGATCATGATTCTACACCAGAACCGAAAGGAGAACCTAGTTCAGAACCAGAACCGAAAGGAGAACCAAGTTCTGAGCCTGAACCAAAAAGTGAACCGAGCTCTGAACCAGAACCAAAAGGAGAACCGAGCTCTGAGCCAGAACCTAAAGGAGAACCAAGCTCTGAGCCAGAACCAAAATCAGAGCCAGAACCAAGCTCTGAACCAGAACCAAATTCTGAACCAGAGCCAAAAGGAGAACCTAGTTCTGAACCTGAACCTTCAAATTCCGATCATAAACATAGCACTGGACGTAACATCCAGTCGAAACCGAATGCGAATAGTGGAAAGCAAGGTGAATATATTCAGAAATTATATTTATATATTTTCATAATTATTTGTATTCGAATTCTTCATTTATAAAATACAAATTATAGGAGTTTTACTTCCCTACACACCAAAACACGATTTCAACCCAATGGATTGTACAGATATCATAATTGGAATGGCTCGAGGAACATACAGTAGAATTGGTGATTTTTATACACGCGATAGATCGACACCTCGGGCAGATGGTTTCTGGGGCGGAAGAAATGATTTAACAGCAGCAATGGGTTATGAAGAGAAAGGAGTTACGACGATATTATTCAGAAAAAAACTAGATGGTAAACATGAAATTCTTGTACATCTTTCAATACAATTATAATAACTATTATTATCGTTATTATAGCTACTGAACCTACAGACCATTCGATTAAAAACGATTTAATGCACGTCATATGGGCACAAGGGCAAGAAATGGGACGCTATATACATAAACCTAAATCAGGACTTGAACAAGATAATCCACGTGTATTTGACTTTTATAGACAGGACGAATTGAAGTATCATGGGCACGGAGCACAAAGAGGACATTTAATTATGAACTTCTATGGTAAATTGAAAATATTTATATAATTAATTTAATATTGACATATTTCAAAATTACTTTTTAAAGACAAAAATAATTCTGTAATTTCTGTTATATTGTGAATTATAGAGGAAAAAGAGAAAGAAAAGAATGAAGTCAATTTATTAGATGCAAATATATGTGGTGGAACTTGGCAGTTCCCGAAAACATGTAATCATAATAAAAATAATTGCGAATATTTTGTTATGTGGGAATATGATAGAAAGAAAGATGATATCAGATTTACAATAAAGACCACACATACTGACACATGGACTGGAATCGGTTTTTCGAATAATACAAAAATGGTAAGAGGTCTTTTTTTACAATAACTATGTTGTTAATTCATACATATTTCAAATATTTATTACTATTATATATATTGAGTTTGAACAGAAATTCTCTTGTGTATTCATCGAGTTTTTGTTGAAAAAAAAACTAGGATAGCACAAATTTAATAAATTGTTGCTAAATTCATTTATTGGAAAAATCAGAACAAATTTTTATTCCAACCTAATAAAATAAGCTTAATATGTTTAATATTTGGTATTTAAATATATCTTAAATATATTTTTTTATTAAGGATAATAATTTTAAAAATAATATACTGATTACATTTTTTAAAATATTTATTTTAAAAAACGTCATAAAAATTGTGTTTTTTTACTTTATATGGATTGAATAAAATCACTTTATAAAAATCGATTTTAAAATTATTTCAGTCTCAAACAGACGCAATTATAGGATGGGTTGATAAGACAGGTCGTCCATTTTTAATGGACACTTGGATTCAAGGATACACTCAACCG
Organism: Neoneuromus ignobilis; assembly: GCA_029203775.1. Classification (NCBI taxonomy): domain Eukaryota; kingdom Metazoa; phylum Arthropoda; class Insecta; order Megaloptera; family Corydalidae; genus Neoneuromus; species Neoneuromus ignobilis. The sequence goes on along the minus strand of CP092096.1, from coordinate 21,728,287 downwards.
TTTTTGGACGATTCTCAAGATATTTACAACAAAAGTGGAAGAATTATAGACGGTACGACGATTCTTTCGTTTAACAGAAAAAGAAAATCGAATGATATAAAAGTAAGTTACGCCAAGTGAATAATTTTATTTCACTTGATTAAGATTTCAATGGCACAGATCATATTCAAAAAAATAATATTTTCTATATGAAATAAATTTCAAATTTATTTCAGGATTATTCTTTCACGGACAATGACTGCCTGTATTTGATTTTCCCTATAAAAGGAGGAGCATTCAACAGTGTTAGTAAAAAAATACGCTCTCACGACCAAACTCCTGTTGTATCAACAGAAAGAATTTGTATTAAATCTTGTGGAGATGGTGAGTGATTTTTTCAAAATATTTAAATCCTGTTTAAAAAATAATAAAAAAAGGTTAATTATAAATTGGAATATTTTTTTCTTTAGTTATATAGAATAACAAATATATAATTCAATTATTTTTTCAGTCTATAAACCAAAATTTAAAAAGTTCAAATAAAAAAAGAGTGAATAAAAATGATATAGAAATATTAATCGACTAAAGATATAATATTTAGTAATTGATATATTTTCTCATAAATATAAATTTAAGATATATGTATAAAATTTTGAATTCTAGATATATTCGATTCAATTGATAAAGTAACCAAACCACCGATTCCACAACTATTTTACGATATAAGTTTCGAAATGGTTGAACTCGGTGAAAATTTCAAAATTCCTCCAGCAGGCACTTTAGAATTTGACGAGTTAACGAAAACGATTTCAAATAATTTCGGTAACGTTTTATCGAAAATTCCAGGTTATGAAAAAATCGATGTAGCTGATATGAAACAGTAAGTTAATGATATTGAAATAAAAAATAATAATTTCATCAATTTATGTACTATTATTATTTTTAATGTTTAATTATAAAATCGATTCTATTTTAGAATTAACAAAAATGTATTAACAAAATTGACCCTTCAACTCGATAAAGATAAATATGAAAAAGATTTAAACATCGACGATAATGGCATAGAAAATTTAATTCAAACATCAATTCTTACTGGACGTGTTGGTTCGTTGAAAGTAAATCCTGAATATTATGCATTCGAACCTCAGAGTGGTAAATTATTCTTTTTGTATATATTTTTTAAACAATTCGATTGCATTAAATATTTTTCTTAAATTATTTTTAGTAATTTCGAATAATATCGAAGATCCAAGAGATGAAGCTTCAGAGATCTTTTCAAGTTTACCAGGAGCAAAAGTATATATCCTATTCGGTTGTCTAGCAGCTTTAATTCTGTTGATAATCGTACAAGCTGCATGTACAGTTTATAAAGTGACTAATACAACGTCAACTACACAAAAGGTAAATAGTAGAATATTTTTTTCTATTTTATGTAATTTTCTTCAGTTTCAGTTTTCATATTATTCTCGAATACATGTATTTAGTGATGCGAATAACATAAATATTTACGTTCCAGTGTTTTTCGTACGAATCCAAAAGGATTGTACTGGGGGATAATTCGATAAAAAATATAGATTTTTTTTAATGAAAATAAATAAGCATATTTTAAATAAAAAATATTGGGAATAAAAACATATAATAATCAATTAATGAAAGTCCGTAGTATTTAAATTGTTTATCGTTTGTGAAAATATAAGACTATATTATTGGTATTATTTATTAACCGAATTAAACCTAAAATTGTGTCCAATTATAATATACCAATAATGTATACCATTAACAGTTGAATTTAAAATAAAAATGATTTAATTTTTAAATATATTCGATAATCTGATATATTTTTATGAATATTAAATATCTATTTTAAATATACTAGCTGAGTATATACATTATTTTGACTGTTATTATGCATTTCAAAAATGGTTAGTTGAAAGAACAGTCCGAATATTTGTTACAAGAGCAATTTTAAAAGATTTTTTGCCACATATATCTTATGAAGACTATAAAATATCACATTAATTTATCAAATAGTTTGTTTAAATGAAATCATTTCAAAAAAAAGTTTAAAATGGATAAAATGGAAATTTGTACAATGATAAAATGTTTGTTAAAAGATATTCAAAATCACAGATTTTTCTAATAATATAAAAATGTGTTGGGTGATATTTTCATTTACAACTGCAAAAAATCGACTACAGAATTTAAACATAGGTGTACAAGTTTGCAAAATGACCCCTCTAATAGACAATCAAAAATTCTCTAATAGTAGAAATCATCAATCAATTGCTCGATATTGTTACAAAGAATCGTCGATTAAAAGTATTTGGAATTAATAAGATTGTAGGCATCCAAGATAATGGCAAATTATATATTTTAATTAAAAAATTAGATATAAAAAATCTATCGACAAGATAAGTTTATTCAGAAACGAACTCAAATAAAAAATGTTTAAGACTATTTATTATTAGGCTGTTTTAAGAAATATACAACTAATTTTGACAATCAATTTGTAATTACTGATAAAACATGGATCTACCTATATAACGAAACCAAAATAACAGTTAAAAAATGAATCATAGTGATTTTCTAACATCACAACTTCAAAGTTAATTTTATCGTCAGGAAAGAACATGGTTTCAATCTTTTGGAATGTTAAAGAAATATTGCTGATTATCTTTTGAATGCTCAAATAATAACAAGAAAATAGTATGCTATCCTTTTTTTCAATTTAACTAAAAAATCATGAAAAGACCAGGTTTATCAAAGAAAAAAAATTATCAGGTTAATGCACATGTCCATACAAATGTTGTTTTATGGAGTAACTGGGATACATTTTATTACTCTGTCAATCTTATTCACCTGAGAAGGAACAAAATAAATATTGATGTATAAATAACTTTTTAATGTGTTTTATTTCAAAAATTCAGTTAGTTGTACAACACACTGATGTAATTTAAAAAATAGATATAGGGCACTATTACACTGACTTGCTAAAAAGTTACTCTATTTAATCAGTTAAAAAATATGAAACATGAAGTATTAAGAAAATTATTAAATATTGAATTGTTATTACTTCATACTTCTTTAGAAACATTATTTTTAAATTCTTGTCTCAAAATTTAAATTTTTCTTTTTAAATTATATCTATACTACATTTTGAATAATTATATAATTTAAAATGATTATAATACATTTTATAAAAATATTCGCACACCTAAAAAATACATGTGAAGTAACTTTATTTAAATATAAAATAATAATTGGTTTAAAATTAACTAAATCTGTTATATAATCAGTAATTAAAAAATAATATTTTATATTAAACACGATATATTTGAACTTATATATTTTCTCAATATCCCATCAAATTTTATAACTTTACGTAAATGTCTAATACTTTTTATTTATAATACTTTAAACAAAAAAAACTGCAAAATGTAATTAACATCTTATTATATATTTAATAGATTTTTTTAATTATTATATTTATTATACTAAAAAATTCAAATAGATCCTATAAAAATCCAAATTGAACGAATTTAATTGATTTGTTATCCGATCAAAATAAAACTGAAAAAAATTCAAAACTATATCGGGTATATATTTGATACAGCTTGACGTTATTGGCAATTTCCATCAACACCGAGAAATGACATATGCCCGGAATTGGGACCAGTACAGATATCCTTAAAACTAATCACCATATTATTTTTTTAAAAATAGGTGAGTAATTGTAGATCATTCATGTTTCAGTAGAAATTTATTGTTATTCGCATCACTATTCAATAATGTTATTAGGTTAATTATTCGATTACTAACAAACACATTAATAAAACAAGAAGATTTTTAACTATCTCATTTGTAAATATTTATTCAAATTTATCATACCATTTATGATTAATTTCACATATACATTTTTTAAATTAGACTTTATTTTACTCTTTTCTCTATATGCTTTTGACAATTTCATTTCATTTCCTTTTTATTCACTAGACTATATATTTCGATAACATTTTTGAATAAATTCTATTTCTTAATTCAGTATCACTTGTATATATTATGCACTTATATAAAAACTTGCACACTGAATTACTTTCTTCTCTAACGAGTTAAGAGTTGAATATTGTACTACAGTAGAAAATATTTATCGACTGATAAAATAGTATATTGTTACACTGTGTACATTATTGTATACATTCGTTCCAGCATCAGTTATTACCAAATTCATCGTGGAGAGATTACGCTACAGGCAATACTAACTACGCGTTCAACGCATACGAAACCGAAGAAAAGCCAAATAGTTCGCATGGTACAAATGATCGAGGCCACCATCAAAATACATATCAACAACAACAACAACAACAACAGCAACAGCCAAGTCAACGAGCGATATCCGAAAGGAATTACACATATCAAGGTGATACGAGATCGTTGAAGAAACCTAGAGAAGTGTACCATCATCCGGCTGAAAGGAATACATTTTCATTACCAAGAAATATTTATCATGGACCAGATGTAGGTAAACATGGTAGCATGCAACCGGATTTCTATTTCATGCCCTCGCAACGAAAATATTCCGGTGAAGTTGTTCGAGTTTATGTTGATTACGATAATAATAAAAAATAAACAATAAATGTAATATATGTGTAATTAAATAATTTATAATGCAATAGAACAGATTTTTCTGACGTTTTGCACGCGATTGAATTTTATTTTACATATCTTACTTCAGTGCAATAATAGTGTATTATGTTTTACTTTTTCCAAAGTTATTAAAATCATTTAAACGATTATTTTTAATCTTTAAACACTGAATAATTTAATTCAATAGAATTCGACATTTCAGTAAATTGTAATAAAATAGAATATTTTCTTGAACTCTTGTTTTTTGGTGTCATATTAGAAATTATATATTTCTACTAAACAGAATATAAAATTGTTAAAACTATTTTATATTACGTAGAAATAACGTACTAAGTATAAATAAGAAAAGAGGAATGTTACTAAAAAAATTAAGATTAAAAATAAACGTTTGAAAGCAATATTCAATAGTCAATTTTATAAAGTATTACGACATAAATATTTTTTCAAACAACAGTTTAACAAAAATATTCAATTCGTGCAAAATTCTTTAAATGAAAATGACTGACCTGTCAAAAGATTTTATCGAATAGTACAGGATTTTTAAAAATAGATAATTTTTTAATTTAAATAAGTTATTAATAATAATATATATTTTTCATTAAATTAAACTCATGCTCTGATGTTTGGTTGTTTAAGTTTATATTCAATTAAAAATGATTTATTTATATTTTCAAGAATAAAAAGAATACTATTTCAGGTATTATTGACATTTTAATAAAATTATTCTATTATTTTTCTATTAAATAATTTGATATAAAAATAACAATCATAATTTGAATTTTGATATAAAGTAATTATTTTAAGGCTAGTATGTATTTTCCTGTTTAGTTAAGAAGAGAAATGTTTTAATTTTATAGAAAGTTTACAACGAATGTTATTTATTAATTTAATAATTTTTTAATGTTATTTCCTTAAACATTTAATTACAGACTTAATATTTACATAAAAACTGATAACTTTCATTAACTAATTATAGTTCACATTTACTTTTTTAACAAATATACATCCATCAAATATATCTCAGTAAAGGTCCAGTATTTTTATATAATTACAAAACCCAATAATGTATATTAAATGCACTTCCTTGAATAATAAATGCACTGAATTATTTCCATTTTGCAAACACAACGATCGTTTCTCCAAAGAAACTAATGTTATATTTTAATACAAATATGTACATAAGTAATTAATAAAAAGTGTTTTATGTATAGATGGGTTGGTCATCTTTCAGTATAAACAATGAGTCACATATTTAACCAAATACAATTATAAGATACCTGATTATAGAAATACTCGTACAAAATTTTCGTTTCGCTGATGATAAAATTCATTTTAAGTTATATGTTTTGAACCGAAAAACGTTTTTGATGTTAGGCAGGTGACAGTGTTTTATATATATTTTTAATATGTATTATATATCTAATAAAAGTTTTGTTAATAAAAACGATATGATTTTTTAAAATAGTTTTCTTTATATTCCTTAAATGCTATTTGAATTTTTAATGAAATTTTTATACAAAATTTTTATACAAAATTTTTTCATAAAATAATATAAAATGAAAATAAAATATTGAATAGTTTATAACTACAAATAAATTCAGTTTTAAAATAACAATGAAAATTTTTTTTATTTTTTATTTCAAAGAATATTTACTATAATATTAAATTTTATTTAATGTAAATATGTTTAAAGATTCTATTTGATCTGATTCTGTGAACAGTGAAATGAAACAGTCATCTCAAAACCATAATATTTCATATATATATACATCCAACATATATACATGTATGTGTATTTGTGTATGCATATTATATGTATTATTAAAAACAATACCGAGGTAATTTAAAAAAAATTCATTGGGAGATGAAACATTAGAAGACGAAACGAGATCAGGAAAACCATCAAATGTAAATATCTACGAATTACAAACAATAATTGAAACAAATTCAAATTTAATATATCAACAATTAGCTGAAGAGCACAAAGTAAGTAAGGAAAAAAATAAGGAATTATTTGCATAAAATAGGGAAGAGGTACAAATTAAGTAAATAAGTGCTGCTCGTTTTAACATTCATGCATATTTTATTTTTCAACTAATATGAAAAAAACTTTTTAGATCAAATTTTTATTTATGACTAAAAATGGATTATTTATTTCAATTATAAATGTAGCTACCACTAACTATTATCAAATGATACTTTTTTACAAACATCCAAAGCAAAATTGACTCCAATAAAAATTATTCTGTGTTTGGTTAATTACAAGAAGAATTATTCATTATAAGTATCTAAAAGGTGGTCAAATCATCACAGCAAACATTCATAATAAACAGAAAGTGAAAAGAATGCATAATTCATTGCAATAAAAACAACCATCGCTAATAAATTGTCAAAGAATATTTTTTGCATGATAATATTCGGTCACATGTTATAGTATTGACAAATGAAAGGATAATGAATTTAGAATGGAAAATTCTCCCTCATCCCCATATTCACCAGACCTATTACCATTTGATTTTCACTTATTTTTATCTCTGGATAATTCTAAGCCTGGTAAGGAATTTAATAATAATACAGTATTAAAAACTAAAATTTCTGAATTTTTTGGCAATAAAAATTTTTAATTTTACAAAAATTAAGTTTATAAATTATCTTCCTGTTGAGAAAATCTACTACAAAGTGAAATTTTGACAAAGTTATTTTGAGTAAGAAATGCAAGCATTTTTTTAATCTCTTAAAAGTGATAGAACTTTCTTGGTCACTTATATATAAAGTTTTAAATTGTACTTTTTTTATTAATTATAGATTATAAACTAAACATTATATGATATTAAGAACTTAATACTATCATTTTTCATTTTTTATAGAAATTATTATGTTAATTTTATTATTTATGCAAATAAACTATTATTTAATAAAATAATAAATTTTATTTGTTTATAAATTTTTTATTTTATTTTAAATATTATTTTGAAATTAAATTACTAACCATGCTAATTGGCACGTATGCACAATTTTATAATCATCTTAACTGTCACTGACTTTCTGCAGAAAGGCGAAATATGAATAAGAAGTTCGTAGAATCTAGAAAAAAATTGTAATTTATAGAAAAAATAATAGGCTACATGTCAAATATGTTACTTAACATTTTACAAAAAATATATTCTTTTAAAAGAAGATTAATTTAAATATATAAATAAATAATAGATAAAAAATACAAAATTCTGATATTATAAAAATAGAGAAAGTATAAGTGGTTATTATAAATTTTATACGTTTCAATTACTTATAAAGAGATTACTATGTAGAAGATAATGAATTATTTTTAGTGAAAAAATAAATCCGAATTAAGTCTATAAAGACATATAAAAAAAGTCAAGTCAAACAAATATTCAAATAATAAAACATTTTTATATAAGAAAACCAATATCTTCGTGATATATATATAATATTTTACATATAGATAATTTTCTTCACCATTTACAATACTTTATTAAATTCAATCAGTTATCGTTAGTAGTGATCTAAGTTAAAGATTGCATGGTATGTTAAAAGATTAAAATACACCATGTTACTACAATTTTACTAAAAGCAAAATAGCACTTTATTTTATCTCACTTCTACCATTTCAGTAATCAATCGGGTTTCATTTTTTAGTGTTTAGTATTTTTTTCTCATTACATTATATATTTTTAACATAATTCAAATTAAATATAATAATAATTAAATATAAGTAACGATAACATCAAACATTCAAAAATCTTCTATAATGAGATGTATGGCTTAAATCAAAATCATTAAAATTATTTTTTTTGAACAAACCTGATATTACATCTATAAATGTATCAATTATAAACACATTGCAAATATTTTTTTTTAATAAACACATTGCAAACAACTATTCTCACTAATAAGTTTTTTAATATCATACAGCATTATAAATCTAAAATTTACTTTACCAAATGCTATATCATTACCCTGTAGTGATTGAAATAAAACTAAATATTTTCAAAATGATTACTTGTTACAACATAATACCCATTTCACAACTAACATTCAATAAGAGTATTATATTAGTTCAGTTATTTTATCTAACACAAGTAAATTCAAAAAGACTTCATCAATAAACATACATATTTCTGTTTTATTAAAAAAAAACGAAATAAACTATGTACATGTTTCTCTATACACTACCCTATATATATTTCTTTTTAATAAAACACAAATCTAATCGTCACATTTGGACGATACTATATATATGAACATTTAATTAATAAAGAAATAGAATATTTAAATATACTGAAAAAATTAAACCTTGTTTCACTTAATTATTATAAAGGTATTATATTTTGTTATAAAGAAAATATAATTTCTAAAAATTTGATTTTGAATGTTTAAGATAATTTCAAATTTATTTCCGAATTGTTTATATTTGACTATATTAGATAATGTATAATTATAAATTATAAATTTCAATTCATCCATCTATATACTCACAGCTGTAAATGTAATTAACGAAAGATTAAAAAAGATTCCAGCTTTTGCATACAATGGTTTTTTTGCACATTCCATTATTACCATTATAGTCTTTTTATCGGATAGAGACAAATTCAACCAGTTCGAATTGTAAAGTGAGACATTTATCATCGAACTCTGAAATTGCGACGATTAATTGTATTTTTTAAAACACTTTTTTAGAAAAAAATAATTTTGCAAAAGAAAACCTACCAATTTATTTTTTAAATTAAAATATTAATAATAATTAATAATTTTGCATTTCATGTTATTATTTGATTATATTCAAAGTGTTTGATTATATCGTGTTTTAATTTTATTTTTTATTAAAACATTTAATAATTTACCTGATCATAAACATCATTTCCTGTGTAACAATACAGTAATGTTTGAAAAGATATATCTCCCAAATAAATAAAAGTTGTAAGTATTTCTACAAATGTTATGTCTTTCTACAACAAAAACATATTTTATAGATATTAATATACATCTATTTTTCATAAATTATTCTTTATATTTTATATATTTTTATCTTGTCTATAATAATATGATAAAAACTAAGTAAATGTTAAAATATTTTTTAATTTCAATTTTACAGTAAAATATTCGATATAAATAAAAGAATATGTTTTGCAAAATATAGAAATTTTAAAAGCATGTAAATTTCAACGTTTTATATTAAAAAAAACTTACTTGTACGATTTTAAAACCAGAAATACAGATAACAAAAGCTCCAACGGACACTTGTGCTAATGCACATTTCCCTGTAGTTTCGTTCATTTTATTTACGATCCTACAATTTTTTATTAATATTTTTTTATAAAAAACGAAATAAAATAAATGATTTAATTAATAAAAATGTACTATTTAGTAAAATCACTTTCACATAAATGAATTATCATCTCAACATAACAAGATATTGTAAAAGTGTTTGATATTTAATTATTATTCACTTTATTTTTTGATAAACTGAAGTATATTACTATCTAAATGTGCATCAGCTTGTAAAGCAATAAAATTAACAATAAGTAATAAAATAATATTTCTACAATACCTATGGTGGATATAATTTAATTGAATAAAAAATATTTTTTCTTAATTCATTATTTGTGTAATTTCTTTAGTCTAAATCGAATTTTGAATATTCAAAATAAAAAACAAATATATTATTAATTTTTCAAAAGTAAGGAAAATACAATAAACATGCATTTTAAAAATTATTCGAATATATACATTAGACATTTTAATTACTTTTTTATTTCGTCATATTGATTAATGCATTTATATATGTGTTTCTTTCCAAACGACTCGTTTTGACCTAAAATTATAAAAATTGCAATAATTTTATACAAAACATAAATATACATAAATTATTCAAAAAGTTTATAAATTAATAATAATATTTGAATTTCAAAAATACATATTATTATTAATTATATTTCAAGATAAAATTATAAATCAATTTATATTATTTTGAACATATTTACCAATATATTCAAATGAATTATTTAACATTCTTAGTTCTCCAGCTACTAAATTCATAATACCAATACAGAAACAATCTGCCGATACATGTATGAAAGCATTCATTGATACTGCAGTAATTTCATAAACATTTGTTATTTCAAACCAAGGTGAAGTTTTGAAATCATACGGAAACCATGCATCAATAACCAATTGTCTATGCTATAATAAAATGGTCATATATGTATATGAATCAATCATAATTTTTTAATATGACTACTTAGTATGTCGAAAAAGTAATTAAACTCTTTAAATAATAAAAAAAATATTTTATCTTTTGTCAAACATTCATATATTTATTCAAAATATGTTCATTCTGCATGAATATAGAACAAGGTACATTGAAGCAATGTATGGATTTTAATAAGATTGTTTTTAGGACAATCTTAATAATTCTCATTACAATGGCTTGTATGGTTTCAACCTCATCGTACAACATTGTTTTTGTTGATATTTTTTTTATAGAATGAAAATAGTCACACGGTGACAGATCTGACAAATATGAAGAATTGATATATTTTAAAAACTACTTAATATATTTTATGAAAGATTTAAAAGTATTGTTGTGAGAAGATTCATTCATTCATTTATTCATTATATATATATATATATATATATATATATATATATATAATTATTTTTAATATTATTCGGTTTACTTACTTTACTTAAAATAATAATTTGCAGACCCCAAGAAACTACTGTAAACAAAGACAAACTAAGAAAATATTTAAATTGTTTATTTGACTTATTTATTGCACTGTTAATCATTTTGAGCTCAGTTTTGTTTTTAGGTTGTAATAATGGATTTTTAAGTGAGTTCAATATTATATTTATCTTTTGAGCATTCCATTTTAATAAAGATATTTTAATTAATAATGATGTCTGTAATAAAATTTATATAAATCTGTGAATATAAATTTTATTATTCATGGAAACAAAGTATTATTAATGTTAATATAATATATACTAAAACATTTTTTAAATATAACATTATAATGATTTTCAATTATATTCATTAACTATACATCATTCTGAAATTAGGAACCAAAATTATATTGTATATATGTAGATATTGGTTCAATTCTTTAACTGTGTATGTTATTATATGAATAAATACTTACTTCAGTAAGAATAATGAATAACGAATTAATAATATCTGTAAAATTCTCTTTAACATATAAAATATCAATTATCTGTACTATTATTAAACTACATACGCTTATTAAAAGAAGAATTCTGGATACGATATATTTTAAATAATAACTAAGTGTTTTTATTCGTTTCATAATATGTTCGTCATCTTCTTGTAATATATTAAAAAATCTCAATATTATCAGATTATAATAAATTGCATTGTCTAATTTAACCAGCATCTTTCGTATCTACTGTTGCGAAAAAAGGAACGATGCAAATTAATATCAATTAAATGACGTACGGTGTATATATATAGAAGAATCGTGTATGAATTTATAATAATCATATATTTCACATGTGTTTTAAGCGGATTAAGCGAATTCGTGATAAAAATGCAAAGAGAATACATTATAACAATTAAAATATTTATTTGGGACAAGAGTATTTGATTTAATTATAGGAGTTTTATATCGTTTGTAAAAGACATTAGAAATTTTCTAATATAATTAACATAATTTGTATAAGTAAATATAAATTTAATTTATAATTCTTTATATACATAGAGTATTAATTAGAATATATTTCATACTAAAACATTAACAACTTCAAAGCTTTAAAAATATTCAACATTAATTTAAGTGACAATAATTTGAATGGCATGGGAGACTAACAGATTTTATTTGATAATAAATAAAGAATGTTTTAATAATAACACTTGTTTAGGACAGCCAGTCTAGTGACTGAGGTTTCATTTCTAGAACATTTATATACAAAGTAATAGGATAATAAAAATAAAATGGTGTCGATTGGAAATAAATATTTGTAATATAAAGTAAAATATTTTTCTATATTGGAAAAAAAATTTTGATCAATATATTTTTTTTATGATGTTACGATGAATCTTAACGCCAAAATAATTTATCAACTCTAAATAACACAAATAAATATGAAAAGTTGTGTTAGAAATATTGTGTATGAACAGAAAAAAAATTAATGAATATAAAATAAAATCAGTTATGGACATTACAACAAGAGTGAAAAATTGAAAATGGAAATAGAATTAACAAAAAGAGAACAAATGTGAATGGAACTTTTCATTTTTTATTCTAAAATATATGACTTTAGAATTTCAAAATATAATTTTGTATAAATATATTAAAGGTTAATCATAATAAGATAATAATTGAAATTTTTATTTCTATAATTTTTTCTAGAAATCACATAATTCAGTTTTTCATAATTAGAAATGAATTGTTGTATACGAAATAATGACATATTTTCAACAATTTATTTATTTTGTACTTTTTTAGTTATTCTTATTTTAATACTTTGGCTGCATGACACTTCGAAATCAAGAGTTACAATCGATTTATAATAGAATTGTTACTGTGTACTGAATAATCATGCAGATCATTTACAAATTATATAAAAATCATTATCGTTCTCACGTATTATAAAAAAATATAATACCTTTATCATAAATGAATAATACGATAATTGACAAAGATTTATGAAGTATACAGCTGATACAATCCAAACTACTAATATCATTTTCAAATCATTACTAAATTTGAGCTTCTAAAAATATATAAATCTTTTTTTGAAAACTTGTAGGTACTAATATTATTCTAAGGATTCAATTACATTATTTCAATGATTTCTATTTATTATTGTCTGAAATACTTTGTGATAAAAAAAAATATTATTTAAAACGAATTATTATTCTAATGTACTGTATTTTTCTAATACATTATGCTAATTATGTGTCATTTTAATATATTAGTTATTTTTATTAAATTCCACTATCTATTTAACTGTATTTTGAAATATGATGTTTATTTAATACTTCCAAAAAAAATTTCAAATATAAAATTTGTTGATTATGAAATTATGCTTATTTATATAAATACTTATATATATATATATATATATATATATATATACATATAAATAAATTAATATATGTGTACTTTTAGATATCTTCCTTTACGCTGACTTTCTGGAGAAAAGCGAAATACGAATAAGATGTTCGTAGAATCTACAAAAAATGTTTCATTTGAAAACGTAATGTATAAAATTATATAAAATATTCATTAATTATATTCTTGAATTTGTAATAACGTATATTGTATTTCAATATTTTTTCACATTTATAATTAAGTTAAATTTTATCTCTAGAAAATAAAATCTACTCCAACACAAATTAATTATTAGCTCAACATTATAAGATATTTTGTTCAATGTATTTGTTTAGACATTTTAGTGATTGTACTATTATCATCAAGTGTTATATTATTACATCTTTATTAACACGTTAATTGTCAAGTAAGTTTTATATGATTTGCCCTGGGATCACAAAATTGAAGCATTGAAAAATTTGTTTTTTTCAATTCAATTATAAAATAATATTTACTTGGAAATATTAACAATTACTTTTTAACTCTTTACTTTGTATATTTACTGTTATACACAATTTAACTCAAGATAAAAATTTTAGTGTGTTATTCTCACGTTTAACACACAATCAAATATTTATTTAAATAAAATTTTACCAAAAATTTTATCTAAACCAAATATTAAAAATTATATTAACTATTTTGTATTTTTCTATAATTTGTATCTGTAATTCTGTTACCAATACTGTTTTATAATTACATAGAAATATCAATCTAATCTGTAACTCGTACATGTATTTACTTACAGCTGTGAATGTAACTAATGTGAGATTGAAAAAAATTCCAGCTTTTGCAAATAGTGGTCTTTTTGCACGTTCCATCATTATTATTAAAGTTTTTCTATCACGTAAGGATAAATCAAGCCAACCTGAATTATAAATTGCACTGTTTATCATCGTACTCTGCAATTATATACAATTGAATATTTATTATTCTTTTTAATAAGAATATGAGTTTATATTTAAGAATATAATTACTTTCTAAATACATTCATCTCAGAAATTATTTTCTATTTATTTTTTGAGAATATACTAAAGTATTATTTATAAATTGAATATAATTTAATATTTAGTTGTAATTCGATTATTTAAATTAATTAATTCTCAAAATTAATTAATAGGTTTTATAAATATATTGAAATGACGAAATAAAATGCATCTTTTCAAGAAAGATAGGTTGCATATATTGAATTGAATATTTTAAAAGCCTTTTTTATAATAGCTCCAATCTCCTTTAATATTTATTTTTAAATTTATAAATCTAGTATTTTTATAAATTTCATGTAACTGTTCATTGAAAATGAATTCCGGCATATTTCACGATTTTCATCGTACATAAAAATCATTTTTTGAATAAACATTTATATATAGAAAGAATTTTTATATTTTGTTAAGAAAATAGGCAATGTTTTACCTGATCATAAATATCATTTCCCGAAAAACAGTACAAAAATGTTTGAAATAACATATCACTGAAATAAATTAGAGTTGTAAATGTTTCCACAAAAGTCAAGTCACTCTATAACAAAAATATACAATTTAAATTGTGTGCATGTGCTAATACCTTATTTTTTAAAAATTGAAATTATTAATATTTTACTCTAAGATATTATGTTAAAACATAAAAATGTGAATAATAAAAATATTTTTTAACTCAGACATTACAGTAAACTTATAACATAACTGAAACTTCTTATTTAATAAGAGTGGTAAATTGCAGTTATTTTTTTTAAAAAATATATTTCGTCTAACTAAAAGAATTTAAAGAATAGCATGCATAGATAATCTTAATTAGCTTACTTGCACAATTTTAAAACCAATAATACATATAACAATAGCTCCAATGAACACTTGTGCTATTGCACATTTGCCTATAGTTTCGTTCGTTTTATGTACGATCCTAGAAATTTTCTTTATTAATTTCGTTATAAAACGATAACGAAATAATATATTAATTTTAATCAAAAAAGAATAATTTCATTTCTTCATCATTCATAACTGAATAATGTTTTTAACAAACTATTAATGTTAAAAACTTTTTTTTAAAAAAAAGAATATATTTTATATATTAATTACATTACTATATTGTTGTGATGATTGACACATTTATTTATATAACGCGTTCCAAACGATTTGTTTTTACCTAAAATTATAATAAGTTTATTACTTTGGTATTTACATATATATATATATATATAAATATATATATATATATATATATATATATATATATGTATGTATGTATCAACCTAGACAAAATAAAACTAATATAGAATGAATTTAAAGATTAAAAAAATCAAACTAAAATAAATTAAATAGAAGAAATTGAAAATTATATATATATATATATATATATATATATATATATATATATATATATATATATAGGGTAACTCAAAAATTAAAGAAACATTTATAGAAGAAGAAAACAAAAAAAATGGATGGTATCAATACGAAAAAAATTTACAATTTTATGAAGTCAAATATTCCTCTATGATAAAAAAGAAAAGTTTTTGATCAATGTATCCTAATTGTTCTCATTAATGGTAGTGAAACATGGACCTTAAATGTCAAAATAACCGAATGGATTCAGACAATACAACCAATCGAGGAAAGAAACGTATTAGGAATACCATGTAAAGGTAGAAAGAGAATTGAAAGGATCAGAAAAAAGTTCAGGACGTTATAATAATGTTAGACGTTTAAAATGAAAATGAGTCAGTCAAATATCAAGAAGAGAAGAATACTGACAAACAAGAGGCATAATTGATTGAATATTTAGATATATAGGGTGTTAATTAGGAGTGCACAAGTTAATTTTTAAATAAAACTTATCTTTTTTGAATGACTGATGATTTTTTTAATAGATGATGAGTGAATGTTCCTGATGGGAATTTTTTTATATATATATATATATATATATATATATATATATAATAAGGACCATTAGTGAATTTTTAATAAATGGGACAGACATAAAAAAATTCTTCAAGTGGATTGAAGGAGAATAATATTGGATAAATCGAAGTGAAAATTTTTGAAAGAAGCCTTCACCTAGTAATGGATAGAAAAAGCTAATAATATATATATATATATATATATATATATATATATATGTATGTATATATATATATATATATATATATATATACACATAATTTATATTAATTTACTATATGTTGTGTTTATCTAATAATTTTTCTTACAAAACTGTTTATCAAAAAATATATAACTATTTACATCTCTTTATCTAAATGAAAAAATTATATTTCCTTGAAAAAAAATATTTCATTTAAATTAAAAAATCACTATTTGAAAACTCTAACTAAATATTTAGATTCTAAAGATGATTTATATAGAATGTGTAATTTTTTTTAAAAAAAATTAATAAATACACGAAATTCTAAATACATTTACCAATATACTCTAAAGAATTATTCAAAATAGTTATTTCTCCAGCTATTATATTCAAAACGCCACTACAAAAACAATCTGAAGATATATGTACTATAGCATTGATTGATATTGCAGTAACTTCATAAATATTTGTTAATTCATACCAAGGTGATGCTTTGAAATCGTATGGAAACCATGCATCAATAGCCAATGCCCTTTCCTATAAAAAGTGTTAATATATATATATATACGAAAAATTATATTTATATGTAATTTAATTTGGAAATTGTAGCATAATTAATTTTATTATTTTTGTTTCAAATATAAAACTTCTCTAATGATATAAAATTTATTTATAACAATTATAAATATATTTAATTAAAAAATCATAAAAGTTGGTAACAATTATTTCAACGTTGACTGATTCTCATTTTAATAAATGTTTTATATATATATATATATATATATATATATATATATATATATATATATATATATATCATACAGATAGTCATGGTATAAAGCTGCTATTTTTAAATCACATCATAAATAATTAATAGAATTGATTTCAGAAAAATAAGTAGTCAATAGCAACACCAATTAGTCATAATTTGTAAATAACTCTTTGCCTCTCAGAGATATATTTATGATCATTATTTTGTTAAAAAAACGATTTTAGGGAAAATTTTAACTCATTATGACATATATATATATATATATATATATATATATATATATATATATATATAATAGTTTTAATATTATTCAGTTTACTTACTTTACTTAAAAAAATAGTTTGTAGACCCCAAAAAGTTGTTGTTAACAAACACATACTAAGTAGAGTTGTGTATTGTCTGGTCGACTTATTTATTGTACTGTTCATCATTTTGATCTGAATTTCGTTTTTAGGTTGTAATAATGGATTTTTAAACGCATTCAAAATCGTGTTTATCTTTTGAGCATTCCATTTTAATACCGATATTTTTACCAATGCTGATGTCTATAATAAAATTTATATACATACATACATATATATATATATATATATATATATATATATATATATATATATATATATACTGGATCATCTCATAAATAATATGTTTTTTAGAAAAAGTTTTGAAATGAAACATCAAATTAACATTTTAATTTTGATCTAAAATATATTTTCCATTGTTATTCACTTCTTTTAAAATTAATCTTAAATAATACTCTATTAGTTAAACTCTTGGTTTTACACTAAAGAATAAATCGAACTTCCTTAGGACATTAGTCTCTGTATTAAACTGTTTTCCACTAATCTGATTTTATAGACTTTAGAATAAATTGGCAGAGAGTATAAAAATAGTTTAAAAATGTGAAAAATAATAAATGTGTAGAATATTCTAAAATGAAATATTCAAATATAAAGGATATTAATACGATACACCCTTAAAATTAAATAGATGTGGAAGTAATTATTTGTAAGAAAACTAAATTGAAATAATCATTTGAACTTAATATTATTAATTATCTATTACTTTTTATTTTTTACTGTATTTTCATATTTTGCTCGAATAAAATTATAATTGTTGTACTGTTTAAAAAATCCTTTTCTTTTAAATTTTTAACTGAAATATTATGTGTAATATCAATTAGTTTATAATAAAATATATATTTATTTATTTATATAGACATAAATGTGTGTGTATATGTAAATCAATTTTAGATAGGAAATTCGAGTAAAGTAAATTGCTTGATTAATTTATTTGTAATAATTTTGTAATATGAACAAATACTTACTTCAGTAACAATAATAAAAAACGAATTAATAATATCTGTGAAATTCTCTTTAACATATAAAACATCAATTATCTGTACCACCATTAAACTACAAGCTCCTGTTACTAAAAGAATCCTGGATATAACAAATTTGAAATAATAACCAGTTGTCTTTATTTGATTATTAATACATTCGTCATCTTCTTGTAATATGTTAAAAAATCTCAAAAAAAACAAATTTATACGAATTGCATTTTCCAATTTGACCACCATATTTCGTATTATACTGTTACGAAAAAAATAAACGATTCAAATTAACTTCAATTAAGTGATATACGATGTATATATATGAAATAATCGCACATGAATTTATAATAAACATGTGTTTCACATATGTTTTTAAGTGGATTAAGTGAATTAACGGAAATAATGTAAAGAGAATACATTAAAACAATTTCATTTCAGACAAAAGGATTCATTTTAATTATATAATTTTTAAATCGTTTGTAAGACTAGAAATTTTCTGATGTAATTAATAAAATTTGTATAGGTTATTATACCATTTCATTAATAATTCTTTTATACATTTACATGCCATTTATTGGATAAAACATTTCAATTAGTAATTTGAGTGTCATAGGAAGAATACAAGACTTCATTTGAAAATTAATCAGAAATATTGTAATAATAATAATTCGTTTGTTGAGAATAAAATTTTGGTAGTAAGAATTCCAATTTTAGATCAAATATTTATATTAATATATTTTATTTTTATAATTAAATATAGTAAATTATATATATATATATATATATATTATATAAACAGTTTTATTTTCCGATATAAAAAATAATGACACTTGAAGGAAAAGTTTAAATTTTATTCTAAAATATGTGATTTTATAATTGAAAAAAATGTTTATGTGTAAAAAATAAAGGTAAATTATAGTAAGATACAATAATTCAAATTTATATTTCTATATTTTTTTATTACTAAAATACAATTCATATTATCTACAGGTTACAAATCTAGTGTTGTATACGAAATCATATTTTTGATAATTTATTTAGATATAACCTTTTTCAGTTTTAATTCGTTGAGTTCAGTATAATCCAAATAAAGTTATGTCTAAGTAAAGTAAAAATCATCGCTGTATACTGAGTAATTTTGTTCGTAGATCATTTCCATATTATATAAAAATCATTGTAGTATTAAAAAATTACGAAAAATATAATACCACTATTTATTATAAATAAAAAGAGTGATGATTAACATTTATACAATTAAAACAATGCGAGTTACTAAGATCATTGTGAAACAAATTTGAGCTTTAAAAGCTCTGATAGTACACAGTACCCTTTTGTCCAAATCTTACAAGGATTGAGAATATTTAAAAAATTAATTTGCATTAATTCAGCAACTTGTTTATAATTATCAGAAATATTTTTTTAATAAAAAGATATTTTTTATAACAAATTATTATTCTAATATATTTGTTTAAATACAAAATATATTAGAACCACTAATTAATTATTCATTTTAATATATTTATTGTATTTATTTAATTTCATTATCTATTTAAAACTGTATTTTGAAATGTGATATTTATTTAACATTTTAGAAGAAATCTCAAATATAAAAGAGATGTTTGAGAATATATTGATATATATGATAGTAATTGAAAAAATATATATATTAACATATGTAAATTTTTAAATATTTTATTTTCCGCTGACATTTTGAAGAAAAGCGAAATATGAATAAGACGTTCGTAGAATCTAAAAAATATTTTATTTTAAGAATATGAAATTTTTAATCGAATAAAATCTTATATAATTAGAAATATTCAATTTTTGACAAGATATATTAAATTATAGTATTTTGCATGTTAATAATTAACATTTTTACATACCAAATTGTTTTTGAATTTAAAAATGTGTTTTCTAATTAAATTATAAAACTTTATTTATTTAAAAATATTAACAATATTTTTTCAATTTTTTATACTTTTTCTTACAGACATACATGTTCTTTCTTAAATCGTATAAACATTGATTAATATTTAGAAATTAAATATTTTTGTTATGTAAAAATTTATATGTTCGCTTAATACAAACGTTTGTTTATTTATAATTTATTTATAGTGATAAATTTGAAAAAGAAAACTTCTTGCTACTCGTTTACGAATAATAAAAACATCTTATTCTATAAGATATAAAATTAAATAAGGTTATGAAATCTATAAATCTTGATAAAAAAATGTTATGATATTTCGAAGATATTCATTAAAAAATATTAACTGACTACTATTTTCATCCGGTAAAAATGTTTATAATAATTTACTACTATCATGTACCAAAATATCCACGCACGATTCCACAATGGAAAAAAATCAATTCACACATTATTCTATATTAAATACAACACCAGTTATTTACACATCTGAATGTAATTTAAATTAAAATGAAAATGTTTGTGTTAAGTTTTTCATTTTCGAGACATTAAAAAAATATTATGTGCATGCGATCTTAGAAATGAAACTTAATTTCTAAATCAAATGCTAAAAATGATAATAATTAATTTGCTTTTTCCTCAGTTTCAATTCGAAATTGTATTACTAATTTTGATTTATAATCGTATAGAAACATCAATCTAATCTGTAACTCGTATATGTATTTACTTACAGCTGTGAATGTAATTAATGAGAGATTGAAAAAGATTCCAGCTTTTGCATATAGTGGTCTTTTTGCACGTTCCATCATTATTATTATAGTCTTTCTATCGTGTACGGATAAATTAAGCCAGTTCGAATTGTAAATTGCACTGTTTATCATCGAACTCTGCAATTATATATAATTAAATATTTATAATTTTTTTTATTAAAAATATAATTACTTCCTAAATACACTCATCTTAGAAACTATTTTCTATGTGATTTTTAAGAATCTACTAACGTATTATTTTTTCAATCGAATTTGATGTTTTATTATTTGATTATATAAACTAATTAATTGTTTTCGAATTTAATTAATAGGTTATATAAGTATATTGAAACAAGAAAATAAATGCTACTTTTCAAGAGAGTTAAGTTGCATATATTAATTAAAGTATTTTTAAAACAGTTCTAAAGCTCTGTCAATATTTATTTTTTATTTTATAAATTCATATTTTACTTATGCAACTGTTCATCGAAAATAAATTCTAGTGTGCCTTAAATTTACGATTTGTCATCGTACATAAATAAAAACCAATTTTTAAATAAACAACATTTATACATAGAAAAATTTTTCATATTTTTTTATGATAACACAATAGGTAATATTTTACCTTATTATAAACATCATCTCCTGAAACACAGTATAATAATGTTTGGAACAACATATCTCCTAAATAAATTATAGTTGTAATTATTTCTACAAGAACCACGTCGTTCTATAAAAAATATACATTTGTTATTATGTGCACGCATGAAATATTTTTTTTTTATATAGACATTCTTTAAATTCTTTATATTTTATCGTAAGATTCAATGTTAAAACAAAAAATGTAATTAAAAAAAATATTTTATATATTATATTAATCTATAATTACATAAATGACTGTAACTTTTTATTTAATAAATGAGATAAATATGTACATAATTTTATATAAATTAAATAAAACCGTTTTTTTAAACTGTGGCACTTTTACTTTCACACAAATGAATTATTTTTCACATAAATGATTAGACTTTATAACACAACGCTCTGACAATAATGTCAATCCTATCGAAATGCCCATTAGCTAATTCTTGTTATAAATATACAAAGTGAATAATAAATAAATATTGGACATTTTCTAATATCTTTTAGTATTGAGAATGATAATTCATTTATATGTAAATACTACCCCATAAAATTTAAAGAATGATGTACTTAGTTAATATATTAAGTAGCTTACTTGAGCAATTTTAAAACCGGAAATACATATAACAAAAGCTCCAATGAATACTTGTGCTAATGCACATTTGCCAATAGTTTCGTTCATTTTATGTACAATCCTAGAAAATTTCTCTATTAATTTCGATTTTTTTAAATAAAAATAGTAACGAAATAATATAATTATTTTAATCAAAAAGTATAATTAATTTTTTTTCAACAATTCAAAATGTTAGTAATTTACATAAAACTATATTTATTAAAAATTCAGATTAATAATTGATATGAAGACATAAATAATTTGCATTAATCATATTTTTTTAAATAAAAATAATTATATAAATTTCATGTTTTAATTACGTTATTATATGGGTATAATGGTTTATACATTTATTTATGTGTTGCGTTCCAAACGATTTGTTTTTACCTAAAATTATAAGAATTTTATTACTTGATATATATAAAGAGAGAGAATTATCTTTTGTTGATAAACAATTTTGCTAACAAAAATATTTATCAAAAAACATATAGTTATCAAGAATAAATAAAAAATAATATATTTTAAAATATCTAAAATAAAAAATCAGTATTTGAAATATTTTAAATTGATATTTGAATTAATATCAATTATACTTCGTTCAATAAAATCTAATTTAGAGAGAATTTATTTACGGTAATATACTAAAAAAATTTCTAAAATTGTCAATACATTTACCAACATATTCTAAAGAATCATTCAAAATGCTTATTTCTCCAGCTATTAAATTCATAATACCAGTACATAAGCAGTCTATAGATATATGTATTATAGCATTGATTGATACTGTAGTAACTTCGTAAATATTTGTTATTTCATACCAAGGTGATACTTTGAAATCGTATGGATACCATGCATCAATAGCTAATACCTTTTCCTATAAGAAAGTTTTGATATACATGAAAAATTTAAATAGTATATAATTTGAATTAGAAAATGTAAAAAGAATAATTCATTGTACTAACAATAAGTTATAAATATCAATCTTTTTCAATAATTTGAAATTTATTTGTAAAAAATTATAAGTTATCTTTTTAAATTTAAAAATTGTAAATTTTTTCATAATTAAGTCAATATTAACTAATTTTCGATTAATAAGAGATTCATTTCAGAAAATGATTCCCTTTTCCTACGTTAGTTAGATTTAAAAATGATTGGCAACCTCATTTCAAAAAAACAACCATCACGAAAAATTTCTATTTGGCTAGCATTGTCATAGGACAATGCCTCAAAATGATGATATCATATTTCTATAAATTTCATTATCATATTTTATATATAATTACCAGTATTATTCCTTTACTTACTTCACTTGCTATTATAGTTTGCAAACCCCAAAATGATATTGTTATCAAACAAGCACAAAGAAAAAAAGTGTATTGTGCTTTCGATCTATATATCATATTGTTCATAATTGCAAGTTGAGTCTCGTTTTTAGGTTGCAACAAAGGATTTTCGAGCGAATTTAAAATTGTGTTAATTTTTTCAGAATTCCATTTCACTATAAATATTTTAATCAGTGCTGATGTCTGCAATACCATATTTATGTAAATGTTTTAAGATTACATTTCTAATTAATAAGAATACATATTAAAACAATATAAGTTTTTTATCAAATATATAGAGTGATCCGAATGAAATTTAAGATTTTAAACATATATTTATTTAGTTACTATCATTTACTATTTTTCAATTTTATTTGAGTCACCCTATAGAAGGTCTATTTGTTCTTGCACAATTAATCATTTATTTGATTATAAATATAAAAGATTTCAAGTTATATATTTTTTATAGCAAAATCCATATATGTGATGTACGTAATTAAAATAATATAAACCCTATATAGATGTAATTAAATATGCTCAAAGAATTCATAGAAACTTATGACAAGAATTTAAAATTACTATTGAGTTGAAATCGGTGTGGTATGAAATCTTAATTAAACAACATTGTAAATTAATAAATTCTAAACCGTCGTATTGTGAATTAGTGATCAAAAATAAAGTTACACAACTCAATATTAATATTATTAATGTTATCCTCTATAGATTTATTTAATTGCCACTCAAAAATATTTTTAATTTATCATCCTTATTCTTTGACAGCTATTTTAATAATTAGAATTTTTTAAAAAAATGTTTGTTTTTTAATAAAAAAATTTTTATGAAGAAATCTTGTCTTAAGAAATGTTTAATTTTTATTAACAATTTATATGTATATATATATAATACTGATTAGATAAATCTAACGTTTTTATAAAAAAAAATTAATGGAAAAATTATTCACCAATTTTATTATCTGTCACTCTATACAAATCCTTTAAAATTTATTTTTTAATTTCTCAATATTCTTTTATATTATATAAATAATCACTTACTTCAGTAAGAATAATAAATAATGAATTAAGAACATCTGTTATATTCTCTTTAATATAAAATATATCAATTATTTGCGCCACCATTAAACTGAATACACTTATTAGAAAAATAATTCGAGATGAAACAAATTTCAAATAATAATAAAATATATTTATTTTTTTTCTATTATATTCATCATTTTCTTGTAATATATTAAAAAATCGTAAGATTAATAGATTATAATAAATTGCATTTTCTAATTTAACAAACATATTTCATACACACAACTGTTTATGAAAAAATTTAAAAATTAAAATCTTTTTTATTGCATAACATACGGTAGATACACACGAAATAATCGTTCATAAATATTCAAGAATTATTATATATTTTACGTATGTACATAAAAGAATACATTGGAAAAATATCAAAGAGAATACATTATAACTTAATTAAAGTTAAAAGAAATGAACTTACTTTAATTATAGGGTTTTGTTATGATATTTAAAAAGTTTAGAAATTAGTCAATACAATTAATACAATAGCACAGATGGTTAATGTAATTTCGTCATTTTAAATTTATAATTCTCTATGTTCGTTCACGGTTTTTATTATTTAATTATTTTTTATACAAAAACGTCAAATATTTCTAAAGCTTGAAAAATATCCGAAACATTATAATCATAATTAACTGTATTAGAAATCTACTTAGACAGATGTCGAACGAAATAAAATAAAATTGTATCAAGTATGAATCGAAAATAATTGTATATTTTTTTATTAATGCATTAATTGAATTATGATTGTAGAAAGTGTTGGTTGAATGATACTCTTTTCTCAAACGTGAAAAATAAATTAAAAAAGAGATTAAGACATTAAACATATAGCCTGAAGCTAACTAATGAGTGAGAAACGATTGATTTCAGACATTTAATTATTCTAATATAAATCGTTTTTGATTATAAACAAAATGCGTAAAGTAATGATGAATGTGTAATTTAGATGAAAGATTGAATCGAATGTAATTATCCGTCTGTCGATTTTCATTTTATTTGATGGCTTACTTATATTAACTTTATTTTATAGATACACTCTCTTCTGTGCATTAATTGATTGTCTCATTCAGTAAACGTGTGTATAAAAAAATAAAATAATGAAAAAACATATGTATCATCAATCATTTGTGAGAAAGTTTAAATTAATCAATCAGTTATTTAATTGTTCAAGGATTGATACTTGACATGAATATTTAATAATCAACGTTGAAGCTTTTACTTGTTTCAAAATATTTTTTTTGAAAAATTGATCTATATATAATATTTTTTTCCAGATAATTTATTTCCTCAAATTGTCCTCTAAATATTTTTTTATAAATTGATTAAACATATTTTTAATTTTACTGATATTTATTTTTAGTCAAATTTTTCTGAAAATATTTCATGTAGCAATTTCAACTTTTCTGATTTTCACATATAAGTAGTATGATTTTCAAACTTTGTTTCTCTTTTACATGTTTTAGAACTGTATTAAATTATATATATATATATATATTAATAATTGTATGTACTCTTTCGAAAGATTCATCATACAATTTATTTTTGAATAATAAATCTTAGAATCAACGTTTAAATTCAAATCATTTTCTTTTATTTCACAATCTGTTAAAATGCTTTATTATATAATTTATTCAAATTGCCTTTATGGATAGTGGTTAGATGTAACTCTAAGACTTTCATCTAGACTGCCGATTGCAAATTTCGTGGCTTCAGAAAATAACATGATTGTAACAAATGCTTCTACTTATTACAATATTATTTAGAAACAAGCGTTTTAAATTTCAAGATTGTTAAGCGATTAGCTACAAATACCAATTTCCAGTTAAACATCAATACAAAAAAGGTAAATAATTGTATTTTACATGCAGATGACTAGTAAAATTGCACACATTTGCGGTTTTATAAATTATAATTCAATCGGTTATGTAAACGACAGATTTTTTCCGAATCGATATTTTTTTATTATACGCCTGACTGACACTAACAATAAAATCGAAATTGGATGGTAGTCGTAAAAAATAGTTATGCATATTTTCTCTTCATTTCCTTTTCACTTTTTTTTTGATATGTTGTATTGATTAAACTTTACATGTGTTTATATTTGACGATGACCCTTTACAGTTCGATCTGTCATTAAAGAGAAAATTTTGTCAAGAAAGATCATACTTACAAATCACTGCAGGCAAAACAATGTGAATAATTTCTTACAGTAGTACACTTTCGAGATTTTAATCGTCGTCCAGGTACCGAAAAGTAAATATTGTAAATACGTCCAATGTAAATTACAATCGAACGACTAAGAGAAACTGAATACTGTTTTGTTTGTATTTTATCTGTGAGTTTTTTTAATTTATGTCGATTATGACATTTAAATATTAGTTTCTTGATATCAGTTTATGTTTACAGTACAATATATACAAAATAAACAATGATAATTTTATTCAATATAATTTAAGTATTATTATGTTATTACAACAAAAAGAGCAATGTTATTATAAATAGTTTAGTAAAAAATATATTAATCTTTGAAACATGAAATCATGAAAAAATCAAATTTATTAAAAAAACATGAAGTTTAAAATCAAGCAGATACCATTTCTTTTTTTTAAAAAAAATAATCTCAATACTACAAAATTTTACAAAAATGTTATATAAACGTTTTTTTAATAAAATCTTATAATATTTACAAACTTAGTAAAAGTAAATTAGCTGCAACCAGACAAACAGATTCTAAGTAATTTTTTACAAAATAAAAAAAATCTCATTAGAAGTTTTTTTTAATTACAAGAAATTATGAAAATATTCTAAATCCTAACAACTATATTAACTAGGAAAAAATCTTTTAAGAATTTTTAAAACTTCAAATTCATAACATATTGACTGGATATTTAATTACTATATTATCACAAAATATTATTGATGGAATTGTTAAGTACTGATTTTTTTTACACAAATTAAATTAATCACGATGCTAAAATATATTTATGATAATTATTACACATTTGTAATTTCTATTATTTGTTTATTAAGAGTAATAATTTCTACAATAATTTTTAAATACTGTTCAAAATATCTTGAAAATTTATCTTTAATTAATCCTGAAACGATATTTTAGAAAATAATGATTTAAAATATTTTTATTTTTTTAATTTCATCTCAAGGTATTTCTTTCTAAAATAATTATCGACTAATTTACCTATCACATTGTTAACGCTGATGACCTACACTTACTTTAAAATTTATTATAAATCGTGTGTTTACAAATATATGTAGACTATTTCGTGTTTAAATTATGCAATCATCTAAGTTGGTACACATTCACACACACACACACACACATATATATATATATATGTATATAAACAATGAAATGAAGAGCACAGTTATTTTTCAGCACGAAATAAATAACACACTTTTACAGTTAATAGCCTGAAAACATTTCAAACGGAGAATTTTAATAAATATAATCTATACGATTGTACGAACAACTAGTTATTTGATTTTATAATTATATAATTATTATATACTTTTGTTGTAATTTGCAAAAAAAAATGTATGAAGAAATAAATATAGTAATAAACTCGAACAAAAGAAAAAAATATACGAGATTTGCATTTCAGAATAATTTAACATTTTATACAAATATTGTTTCCATTCTGCGTGATAGAGCAAAAGGAAAAAATCAATTCAAACAATAGTTTATCTAAATATAAATACTATTTAATTTTATCATTTTGATACTTTGTTGAAGGATTTACTTGATAACAAATACAATTAAGATAAATTATCTATTTTTTATGATTCTTTACTATATATATATATATATATATATATATATATATATATATATATATATATAATCATCTTCTTTCTATCTACTGCTAGATGAAGGTCTCTTTCAAAATTTTCCACTTCGACCAATCTAATGTCTTTCTCTTTTAGTAAATTCCAACAAAACATATACATATATAATGGATAACAATATTTGCTACATGAAAATCAATTTAAAATTGTTTGTGAAATTCAAAAACTAATTTAGATCTAAAATAAAATAGTTATTTTAACTATCATATATACATTTCAATATTTCATTAGTTAATAGAAATAATGAAAAAAAAATATGTTTTTATGTATTCGTCACTTTTGTAAAGCAATAATCAAATAAATATGAATAAAAAAAATAATACAGTATTTTCTTCCCTATTTGTCTTATTATTTCTTAAAAACATATTTTTTCTGTTCACGATTATAACTCTTTCACGATTTTCTTCCTTATTTGTATCGTTATTACTTAAAAGCTCGTTTTTAGCTCATTTTTGACGTATGCAATGATATTTCTTTTTTACTGATTTGTAAATCTGAATAGTCGATTAATTCTAAATCAATTTTCAAATTTATTACTACTTTTATAACGTTTAATAATATAAATCGTTATACGACTTCTGGACACTATATTAAAAATTACAGCAAACTATTTTTTCTTTATATAAATAAATAACGATATGTTATTCAAACATCGATGTTGCTTTCCTTTTACAACCCCTATTTAATCGATGCTTACTTAACAACCTTACAATAAATAAATAAGAAAATAACGTCATAAAATCCAAAGTGTGAATTCTCAAAAAATAAAAATATTTATTATACTGCAACTTTAGCAAGTATCATTTCAGTATTTTTCAATATTTTTCAGACATTTCAGTATTTTTGACATTATTGATACTAACTAACAAAATAAAATTAAATATTTTGTCTATCATGTTAAACTAAAATGTATATACTGTAATTTTAAATATAATGACTATTTTAATTGAAATTTATTTTTATTTTTGAAATTCACAAATAATTTAAAAAACTTTTCAATGTAGTAAATAATTTTGTAAATCAGTATATATATATATATATATATATATATATATATATATATATAGAGAGAGAGAGAGAGAGAGAGAGAGAGAAGGAATAACTGTAAAAATACCATTTAAATTGATTTATTTATAACGGAATTTCCGCTCAAACAATTTAAATATCGCAATATTGAAATTATTTTCAGCAATATCGTAATTATATTGATTATTCAATAAACGTTTCAGTCGAAATCGCTTGAATTTAAAGTAATTGACGTTTAATAGTTTAATGAAGCAAGCTTAAAAATTCGTGAACAAAAAACCCATGCATTTTCGGTTCATTGTACTTCGTTCGTCAAACGAATCACTACTTTTAATTATAATAAATTATGCATAATCAATATTAATCTTCATCGAAAGATTGTGGACCTAACTATGATGCAATAAGTCGAGCGGAAACAAAATCATTTCAACCTGTGTAGATATTTCCGCGTCAGAGGGCCTATGCTAAAGAGACTGACCTATAACAATTAGGTAAATAGCTAAGACGCTCATTCAGCTAGTGAACTAACTCAAACAATGTTTAGTTACGTTGAATAAAAACTGTTCTGTACCAGTATACGCAGAGCCGGTATTTTAATTTCATATTCAGGTTTCATTGGACAATTAGAACATTTTTAACAGCAGTTTTTCGATAATATAAATAAATACTTAGATAATAATGATATACGTGAGTGGATTGCAATTTTTAAACTATTGATTACTGAACTGAAATGCTTATATTTTTTTTAAATTTTGTGTTAATACATTTAAGTTCCATTTCATTTCCTTTTAGAATGAAATTTGTTTAGATTTTGAAATATATAAATCTTTTTCTTTTCATTTTTATATTTATAATATAAAAATATTTAGTATTTAGAATAATTGTTTAATATTTTATAATACAATGGTACTTAGTCGTACTAAATTTATTGATAATTCAGTAATATATCTACTTATGAAATATTTGTCGCATATATATAAATATATATATTCTACTAAAGGTTTGAGGAATTTTAAAAAATGCCTATGAGGTTTTAAGCACAATGAAGGGAAAATTCTTACTTAAAATTCCACATAATAAAAGATGGATAATATTATGTAACTTATGCAAGTAGATGCCAAGTAAATGTCGAAATAAGCTTCCAAAATCAATTTTTTATTTTAAAAGGGATACTTTTTTGTCCATGGGATAAAAAATAACTCTTAAAGATATATGGACCAATTAGTAGTCAATATCTTTGGTTACAAAAAGCAACAAGAAATCAATATATTAAAAATCCACAAATATCACTAGTAACAAGTCAATATAAAAAAATCTCGTGTAAAATAATTTCCCAGTATTAGTTGGTACTATATTTCCCTCTTTGGATTTCAAAGCAGAGATTATAAGAGAAGATACCTCATTGAAAAATAAATATGAAAAAATAATTGTAAAGTCAAATGTAATAGTTTTGTTAATAAATTCTTGAAAACATATAGAAGTATGCTTAAGATTAGCTGGATGGACAGGATGACCAACGAGGAGGTTTTCACAAGAGTGGAAAAAAGGTATCTATAAAAATAGATAATGAAGAGAAGAAATATGTTGGTTGGATAAATATTACAGAATAAATAAATGATAAAAGCTATTATTGAAAGTTACATAGAAGAAAACTACAGGGGTATACGAAGGGTGCAATACATAAAAAGGTTATGGAAAACAAAAATTGCAGGGTTAAAAGGATTTAAAAAATAAAATAGAAAAACAGACTAGAAAACTGCTGAAAACCAATTCTAAGATTGCAAATTAAACATATATATATATATATAGAGAGAGAGAGAGGGAGAGAGAGGAATGTACATGTATATACAGAATATATATAACACCAAAAAGAATGAAAGAAAATTAATAATATGCATGAAAAATTAAAAATATTGTAGCTCGAATTGACAAACAAACATATCTCTATTTTTTTTATGACAACGCAAAACGATGTTGTGTCCTATTCACCAAATTCATCTAATCTTTTTTCAACAAATTTCAACTTTTTCAGGAATCTAGAGCATTTTCTCAAAAATCGACGTTAGATAGAAGATATATTTATTAAAAAGGCTTTCAAAGATAAAAGTAATTTTTTTCCATAAAAGAAATACTTGATTTACAAACCTATTAGAGAAGGTCATAATAACTAATGAATCTTATTTTGATTATATTGATATATATTTTATAAATTTGAAAACAAATTGTTTTGATTTTATATTTTAAATTCGAAATAACCTAATATTTTAATTCACTAAATTTACATAAAATTAAAATATAAATTTTAATCAAATAGATTGAGAATTTCCAGTTTTTTAAAAAAATGTCTGTGCTTAGAACAATCTTTTTTCTTACTTCTTGATATTGATATTTTTAAAAATATATAGGAAAAATAAATCAAATATTGAGTTCATGTTTCTTTTTCGAATCCTAGATATCTAAATTTTCAGCTCTAGCAAATATGCTTAAATTATTTTTTGTATTATTATTGATTATACAAAAATACAGTTTTTGTATTAATCTATGTAAAAAAAGATATGTTAATTTTTAAATATATTTATCATAAAATCGAACATGCTCAATTAAATCATTGATTCTATTAAATTTTTATTCATTCGTACATTGATATGATTTTTAGTAGAATATACGTTTAATCTATTTCATGTACAAAAAAGTAAAATTATATAATAAATGGATAAAAATGATTAATCCAGAAAAAGGAATCACAATCCAGTTAAAAATTATCCTCTTAATCCAATATCTTTTTCAAAATTTTTTTAAATGATAAATTGTGAACTGGAACAATAAAGCATATAAATGTCAGTAATGCCGGTTCTGTAACACATTTGTAATACTGTTCATGTATGAGTGTGTATATATAAAACAAGTAGAAAGTCACTGATTCAACTACAGAACGTGGTTAAACCGCGCTATGTAAGGTCTCTTGAAGAAGTCTCGTGGTACGTACATTTGTTTCATAGTCAGCTGTGTGGATCATTTTGACAGTGTGCTATCATTATAAAGAAAGTGGTGTTCTGTTGTAAACGGCAACACAAACATCAAAACATGGTTTTCAAAAATACGTTAGTGAATGCGGTGCAATT
>CP092096.1:21465000-21692500 GCA_029203775.1 Neoneuromus ignobilis | reverse complement strand
TCAATGTGTGCTTCCTATCTGTAATTACAGATCGGTAATTTGGACACTGAATTCAAAAATAAAACAAATATTTTTGATAATCGAAAGAAGTATAGAAAGGATAATTTTAAGAATTTATATAAGTGATAAGAAAACTTGTAAATGATACAAAAATAGCAAAGTAACTGATATAATAAAACAAGTAAAATCACTAAAATAAACATAGCCTGAACGTATAACAAGAATGGAAGACAATAGTTGGGTAGAGATAATTAAGAATGGAAAAGTAAGAAATAAAAAAAATGAAAAAGAGATCTTATCAAAGATGAAGAGATTAAAATGTGAACTTAGTGAAGATAATGATTTAATGAGAGATTACTATCTTATTATAATTTTTAGTAGATAAGAAAAAGTTAAAAATATTTTTGAAAAGATATTCGATTAAGTTTTCATCTAGCAGTGAATTGATATGAGCTACTACATGATAATTATTAATATATATATATATATATATATATATATAATTTGAAATAATTCAATTAAATAATATAAAAATCAACCAATTTTTAATTTAAAAAATGTGATACATATCTTGATTAGAAATGAATATTAATATAAATATTTTTTGTTATAAAATGATCTGTAATTAATCAAATTATTTTTATCTGCAAATTTACTTTTAGAGCAATCAATTAATTGAATACTACTTTATAAACAAAATAAATTTATTCGATGAAATAAACGTGCATCACAAAATTACCATCTACCTTAACTGTTACTTTCTAATATTATGTTGTTGAGAATTTACAATGATTCATTTTCGTAATAAAATAATAACTTCGTGAACTATTTATTTTTCAAAACAAAAACAGGGGCAATAAATAATAATTTTCTACAAGAATTTACTCTTTGCAATGATTAGTTATTGGAAATCGATTGGATATAGATTACATAATCAGTTGAACATTTAGTTATTTTAGAAATAAGATAATTAATGGAAATTTGTTAAAAAATATTTTCTGTTCGAACATACCTTATCTGTAATCTTTTTTGTTTAAATCGTTTTTATTTTATGGATCAATAATATTTTTAGTCACGGTGAATGATTTTGTTCCGATTGTCATTCTAAAGGTGACATTATGCAAAATTGAAAAATTGTAATTTGTATAAATACAAATTATAGATTTTTATAGCGTACGAGATTTGTTTTATAAAACTTATGAATTTTTTGTCCATCAAAAATTACAATTATTTCATTTTATATAGAAATAAAATAAAAAATACAGCTAAGCAATTCTATGCTCAATCATTAAATACCAAAAATTTTAAAATACAGAGCATAAATGATATCTATTTATTATCTATATATTTACAACTAATTCACTCTGCATAAGACCTCCAATATATTATTTTTAAAATAGAATTTTCATTGAAGAAGTAAGGTTCATATCTTAATGAGATTTTATTCATTGCATGTTGTTGAGGACATGTCATAATTTTATACAGTGTTCTCACAAACCACTTGTAATTTTTCCACACTTCAATGATTGCATAAAATATAGTAATATACATAAATAATAAAATATACACATACTATAAAATATTTATAATAAATAAACTGTATAATATATATATATATATATTAGAAGAGGCCTTCATCCAGCAATGGATAGAAAAAGGCTAATGATGATAATGTGATATAGTTTTCTAATAATAGATAATTACATTTTTCTAAATGAATATAATAAATATAAATAAAAGAAAAATTAAAATGTTATCAATTAGAAAATGAGTTCTAAATTTATATTTTTACATAAAAATAAAACATTAGAGATTAATGAACTTTCTATTAAAATAAAATTAACTAGACAACACAGTTTTTGTCTATCATTTCTTAATGTGTTATTTTAAGCTATTTCATAGATTAAAAATTTGGTCTATTGTTTTATATTTCTTTATTTTACATTTAAATTGATATTTAATAAAAATTAAAAGTGGTTCTCACACACACATGTATATATATATATATATGTATGTGTGTGTGTATACGTTTATAGTTATAATTAATTAAAATGGCTATTTATAGAAGTGTTGCTTGAATCACTTGTTGCAAAACGTTGATCAAAAACGTGATTCTTTATTGATTCTGGTAAAAGGATGCCAATTCATTTTATATGATATTAATGCCAATAAATGAAATTCTGTTTCAATACAATTTGTTTTCTTTCATGACTTTTAAGACATAGATTGCATATATGGAAGAATTTATAAACATATATATATATATATATATATATATATATATATTTGCACAATATATGTCATGGTTAATTTCAACAATGACTGATTTATCAAAAAATAATAATTACACAATATTGATTTAGACATGTCTGAATATTAGGATTTAATGAAATATTTGAAATGTCAGTAGTGAGATTTTCTATCATTATCTAATTATTTGGATATAAGAATTTTATAAAATAGCATACAGACTTAAATATATTTTAAATAAATTGTTATTTTGAAACATAATTATTGCTTTGAAACTAGAAAGAAAATAAAATATTATTGTAAAATAAATGCATAAAAATATATTGCAGTTACCGAGCTAACAGATCTATGATTTTATACCTAAATCATTTTTTGATTTAACAATTTATAATAAGTTGAAAGAAAATCATTCATATTTGCTCAAAGTGTCATTGGAAATCGTATTTTTTTTAAAAAAAATAGTAGAAATGATTTATTAGAACATAAATAAATGTTAAAATAATTATTATATATATATATATATATATATATATATATATGTGTGTGTGTGTGTGTGTGTGTGTGTGTGTGTGTGTGTGTTAATAGCCAGTCAGTGACTACTTTCATGCAGGATATTGCGTTCGATCCTCAATCTAAGAAATAAACTAGAGAAAGCTCTTAACCTATGTGAAGATAACTGTCTAAAGAAGTAAACTTTGAATAAATCACTGAATTTAAGAAATTTAAAATATAAACATTTTATCTTTTCATTAATAGTACATTAATTTTATTTCCAATAAACAACTTGAGTCGTTTGATAAGTATGGTAAAAAAGTAAGAAAAATTGAATTGAAAAATTAAATTAAATTAATTAATTAAATTACACAATAAATAAATTTATCATACTTATCAAATGACCTACGTATTTTAAACTAAAAAATATATATAAAAACATTTATATACCTTACAGATCAGAAATTCTAACATTTTTGTGTAAAATAAATTAAAAAAAATATATTAAGCAAAAATTTAATTTTTCATTAATTTCACTAAAAAATTTTTTTCTTAAATTTACATCCACATTAATTAAATAAAAATAAGTTAAGTTTCCAATTCATATTAGAAATATTTCTACAATTGTTCGAAATAAATTCACTTTTTCATTAAAAATATACTAAATTGTATTAATAAATATCCACAGACAAACATTTATACTACAAAATCGTATGTACTGCTCAAGAAACATATTTTCAAATGTACAATGACCTTATTTATTCACATATAAACTTTATATGACATTTAAACATTATAATACATATTTCATTTGTAATACTTTTAATTGACTTATTATTTAATACAAAAGTCTATTATAAATAAAATTTCACTAATTAAATATAATTCACATAATTTACGTATAGTACAAATGCTATATTTTTACAAAACAAACTTTGACAATATACTTGTTTTTCATAATTATGTTATATATTTAATAGTCTTACTTTAACTAATAACGAGAAACTATTTTCTTGAAAAGTTTCTTAATATAATTTAAACAATGTATGGAGTAAGAAAATAAATAATTATTTTTTATATTAGAATAACATTGACTGAATTTACTTAAAAAATTTCTAAATATGCTTATATAGGTGTGTAAATAATGATCTAATCATGGACTAATTTATTAATAGAGCACCTAATCAATATAGTAATTTAATTTACATTCTAGTATCGTCATTAATCTTTTGAAGGTCTCTAAAAAATCAAACTGTGCAGAAATAAAAATTAATACATACATTTTTTTTAAATGAAGGTCGAATGTATATCAATATCTTTAAAAGAGATATTTTAATTAGTACGATTTAACAATCGTGTGTTTTTTCTTTTAAAAAAACAATATTTACATAATTGATATTTAATGAAAAAGGTTAATTCGGTCAGCAATTAAAATATAATTTTCCAACTATTATTATTTGTAGAAATAACTACTCATAAATTAGTTTAAATTTTCAACACAAAGAAAGCAATTAGTGATCAAAAATAAATTTGTAAGAACAATAATTATTTTTTTATTATTAGGTTTATATGATTTTTTCAAATTATTATTTAATAATAATTTTTAGAAATATAATATAAATGGCTAGTTATATATATATTTCTCTAGTAAATAAATATATGATTTATGAATGTGATTAAGAAAATGAGTAGCAATTATCAGTAGTATGTAAAAAAATTAAGTAAACATCACAGTCTATAAAAACTAATTACAAAAACAAACATAATCGTTTTTTCTAATATAAATAAATGTTTAATAATTTTAAAATACGTCAACGCTCTCTTAATCATCTGTTTTTTATCACATAAAACGATAAAAAACTTACCATTCATAAACATAAATCTCATAAAAAAACTAGGATGTATATAAGATATCTGATCAAGAATTCACTTTGAATTATTCATGACTTCTCATAAGCACGGAAGTGCAATTTAATGCTCACGCAATCCAATGTTATGTATTCGTAATTAAAAAAAATCTAAAATAGAACTGTTTAGCCTTGTTGAGAACTTCGAACTTCTTATATAAAATTATAATTCCATTGTTCGTAGTTTATTTACTTCCTCCGTTAAATGAATGAATATATACCGATTAAAATACAATCACGGCTGTGAATTTTATCTCAGCTTTATAAGATGATAC
Source organism: Neoneuromus ignobilis (assembly GCA_029203775.1). NCBI lineage: Eukaryota > Metazoa > Arthropoda > Insecta > Megaloptera > Corydalidae > Neoneuromus > Neoneuromus ignobilis. The sequence goes on along the minus strand of CP092096.1, from coordinate 21,687,576 downwards.
GTTAATGATATTATATAAGATTAAGTTATATTCAAATGAAGGAGAGATCTTCGAATAAAATTTATGATTATGACGGTATTGAATAATATGGCTATTTATAACACCTCATTATAAATGAATAATCTATTATTTAAATTAATAAATATGTAAATTATTTTATATAATATTTATATATACTTTTAGTTTAACTTCTTCCTTTCAAACAAATTTCAAATTGAGAAGCTCAAAACACATACACTTATTTCAGATGCAAAGAGCAACATAAATATTGTTATTTATGATAATTATATGCAATAAATATAATGGAAAAGTAAAAATGAAAAATAATGTCATATAAAGGTGACATAAATAAGATGAATCTTATATGCATGTCGAGTACAACAACTATAAATTGTATACATCATTTTTGACGTGAGTAATGTTAAAAATATTTTTTTGTTTTCATTTTTAAACGCGTCTGCAAGTAAAAGTAATTTTTCTGGTTCTGAAAAGAAATTAATGTATGTATATATATATATATATATATATATATATATATATATATATATATATATATATATATAATTAAGAGAATGTAATTTTTGTTAAACACATATATTTGTTTAGCTTGCAAGAAGAATGTAAACTTTTCAAATTCATTTGACAGGTTTATACATATAAAAATAAATATTTTATTTCTACTTCCAACTATTTTATTTTTTTATATGTGAAATTGTTTGGTATTTATTTTAAATTATGTGATTTTTCTTAAACTTTTAATATAATTATTTAAAAAAAAATTTAAAACAAAATTATTTATAAATATTAATTTAAAAATAGTAAATTATATATATATATATATATATATATATATATATATATATATCTGTAGAAACGTATCTAGTATTTTCATTTTTTGTTACTAAAAATTCCATTAGTTTATACACAATCTATTTCAAAATATTCGAATTTTGAGTTTTTAGACAGTATCAATAGCAATGTTTTATGATCTAAAGTATTTTTTTCATAAAAGCTTCATTTATAACTATGATTATTTAAATTAATATTCAATACATGTATCATTAGTTAAAACATTAAATATAACAATATATTTTTGATACCTGTTGAACAACCAATATGGAACGAAGAGAAAATTTAAAAAAAAACTTCAAATTATGAATAAAACATATCAAAAAGGAGCTTTACTAAAGACGCAAGTGTTTACATGACATAAGGTATTTTTTGGTGGACGTTATGAAGTACAAAACTTGATGCATCCATATCGACCTAAGATCAGTATCACATCAAACAATATTTGAGCAAGTCAAGATCTTATTTAAGATAACTGGCAGTTAAAAGTGAACGAAATTTGTAAACAAAACTGGGATAAATTATGGTAGGGTGCAATCCATCATTTAAAATGAATTAGTTTCGAAAAATTTCAGAATTTATTAAAAAAAAAATAAGAAAGCTACTTAAATGATTTTTTTAAAAAAAACTGTAGTATCATTACGAAGAAAAAGGAGACACATTTTTGAATTATATTCTCACTTGTGATGAGACATAGGTGTATCACTATTATCCAAAAATTGAAGAATTATGAAGAGGTAGAACACTTCTATGCAATTGGTTTCAAACATGCACCATTATTTTCTACAATACAAGAATCAAAAAATTGGGAATATGGTAGCAAAAGTGATGGTTAGCATAAACTATGTAAAAAAATGACTTGAGTGTACATTTCAAAAATAATTATTTAATAAAGTTTGATTATGTTTGACTGACCCTCAAATGTATGTGTGTGTATATATATATATATATATATATATTCCAGATAAAACTATAAAATTTATTTAAAAGCCAAGTTTTTTGAAAAACAAACTTGTTCTAGGGAGTGGTTTTAATAATAAGTATTATTGAAAATACGTCACTGTTTGAATGTCATAACATTGAATATTTTACAATATTTCGATAAATATTTTATACATATATATATATATATATATATATATATAAGAGGGTCGTTTGATAAGTATGGTAAATTTATTTATTATTTAATTTAATTAATTAATTGATTTAATTAAATTTTTCAATTTAGTTTTTCTTACTTTTTTACCATACTTACCAAACGACTCTCACATATATATATATAGTATTTATTTGAAGTAATTAAACTTCAACATATAATTTATAAATAATTGCAAAATTTGCATACAACTCTTAATGATACTCGTAATTTATTTTTTCCTTGAATTATCTTAAAAATCTAAAGATAATTTTAACAGAATCTAACAAGTGTAGATGTCAATTATGTTCACATACATAAAAAAAAAACGATTCCATAGTAGTGTTGTGAAATTTCGTGTCACAAATTGTATTCGTTTCGCGTTTATGAAATATTACAAAACAGTACGTTGTCAAGAATATAATAACACCCTACGAGAAAGAAAAAACACAAAATCCTTGAAAACATAGTAGACGGAAATCACAATTTTTTAAGAGAAAAAAACAGCCTAATTTTGAAATATTCTCTGCCACTGATTTACAACCGTGTCTTATATTTGGCAACTCGTGTCTATTTAGCAACGTTTCTTAATACATTTACCTTCCTGAGCACGTACATGACGAACACTTTTAGATTTTACAATAAAATCAGCGAAAAAAAACTTGCAATACACTATAAACGTAGACGATCGAACAAGTAGACTAGAACCGCTCTGATTTTTTTTTTGTATTGTTAATTTATTTCATTTCATTCAAATATCACCAAAGTAAAAAACAAGTATGTTTCACAAGATGTGAATATGTAATTCGAACAATGATAGCAAAAATTGCATATACAGAAAGTACACGATGATAATACTAAGAAAGAAAAGATACATATCATATTATGTATTCTGTTTATTTATCTATATGAATTATTCATATAATTGTTTGAGTAAGTTCCTTCTTTTGATTTGAAATTATAATGATATATTTGTCACATTTGGATCAGATGCTCGATATATATATATATATATATATATATATATATATATATATATATATATATATATATATATATATATATATAAACTCAATTTTTACAATTCTCTATTAGAAATATTTTCATTAATATTAATTTTCTATATTTAAATATTATGAGTAATATTAATAAATTAAAACGATTTTTAAAAAGAATAAAACTGTTCTAATTAAACATTCTTTATAATTAAATAATTCAGTATGAAAAATGTTACTGCATAATATTAATACAAACCACAAAATTCAATATTTAGAAACTGAAGCTAAAATAAGTTAATTATGATTTATAGAATATAATTTAAAATATGATTTAATTAATATTTAAAAATATAATTTGTAATATTTCATGATACTGCAATTAAAAATGATTTTATTATATTTTTCCTTAATTATACTTAATTTTTTATAAATTGAACTTATATATTAATACAATATTAAAATTTAATATTTACAAAATAATTTCTATTTTTCTTCTAGTTATATTTTTATATTTTCACAAATAAATTATTTCCGAGTGAATAATAATTTAAAAATTAAATTTTACTCAGTTAAAACCATTACTGAACGAATAGATCAATCATTTATCATATTTATATTTTATAATAATCGTTATATTCATAAATCATGCAAGCTACTTTTATGTCTAAAACTTTTACTTTTTTAAAATGAATCGCACCATAGTGTTTGATATATGTAGTAAATATTATATGTTTATGTTTCAACATTGAATTCTTTTTATTATAGAAAACATTACTTTATTTTAATTAATTTTTATTTATTTATATTTTAAGTGTTAACGATTTTCAAAGAGTATATTAAAAATAAATATTTTTTTCATTAAGACTATGACTTAAATACACATATTAATACATATATATATATATATATATATATATATATATATATATATATATATATATATATATATATATATATATATATATATATATATATATATATATATATATATATATATATATATATATATATATATATATATATATTACCGACTAGTACAGTGGTTAGCATCATATAATATGACCAAATACCAATGAATGTTAGCATTCATTGTGGCTTTGATGTGGGCGTTATGATATGATGATGATGATGATGATATATATATATATATATATATATATATATATATATATATGTATATAAAATTTAGAAGTTACTTTTATTGTACATAAACTACTGTTTTTATTTTTATATAATATAATTTTAGAGTCTCTTTTTTGAGACTTTATTTAGGTACATATATGTATGTATGTTTGTGTGCATATATATATATATATATATATATATATATATATATATATGTAAAAACAGTACTTTTAAAAAATTCATAATATAGTTTAAACAATTGGCTTTTATTATTCATGTAAGTATTTAAAATTCAAGTCTGTTTTAGGAATAGTAAACAATAAATAATCGATTTTATACAATCAAATGGATACCAAAATGTATTTCCTATTTGTATTATTTATATTCTTCTCATTTATAAGACTTCAATGCAAGTCCATCAAAATTCTTAACAAAGTGAAAGCGCGGTGACAAAGTTCTCTGAATCGTTACTAAACAGATACACAATTAAGAGGCGATTGACATCTTAGATTCATTTTTAACTCTAATCAGTTTTGAAATAAGATTACATTCAGATGTATCAATATAATTTTATATTAATTGTACCTATTCTATATATAATATGTACGAATATTGATAAAAATTTTAAAAATTTATGTATATTAAATATATTTGATTAATTACATTTGTAATTAAAGATAAATTATATTTATTGAAACAGACATTTTTTATTTATTTGAACTATAAGAAATGTAAGAGATTTTCTAATAAAAATAATTATTTAAATATCAAGGTTGTTTTGTAGTAAGTAATGAGTTTAATTTAATATATATATATATATATATATATATATATATATATATATATATATATATGGGTGTATGTGTGTATAGTCAGTACAAATAAAGATAATCAAAACTTTAAAAAATGAGAAACCTATCAATATAAATAATTCTTCGTTATTTTTGATTTTCAAATATGTAATTTTTATTTTTATTAAACATAAAATCAATAAAATAAAAAAAAATTATATAACAAAAAAATTTCTTGAAAATAAGTTTAAAAAATAAAATAAAGATCAACTAAGAGCAAATATATGAATTAACATAACATTATTAACGAGCATAATTTTAAAAATATCTGTTGGTACTTGGTATCATATTTAACACAAATGAATTTTTATCCTTAACACCACAATGATTATAAAGTGTTCAATAATCACTTATTGTTTATGACAATAATTAACTGATGCGCATTTCGATAACGATGTTATCATGATCAGAGCATTTTTGTTACAAATTATAACTCTTAACACATTTGAACCAATTTGGCATTGATTTAACTAATTGTTGTAATAATTATAATCCGTTCTTAGAACACTTGTTTTATATATTTCTTGCTGGTTATTATAACGTCTATAAGATTTTTCACAACAAATTCCAAAAATGTTCTATAGAATTTAAGTCAGGAGATTGTCATGGAATTTCTATTATTTTTGAATAATTGCAAAGAAATCAAAAATACATATTATGAACCTTATATTTCAGATCGTTATTCTAAGGAAGTAAAACAGTAGGGGGAGTGATTATATATATATATATATATATATATATATATATATATATATATATATATATATCAGCCACTCAATCGATTTTTAACTAAATGCCTTTCTTAAAATTCTTCACTTTTAGCAATCTAATGCATTTCTCTTTCATTCCACGTCAATAATATTTCCTCGTATTTCTTCCAATCTATCAATAGATCACTTTTTGAGATGTATATATATATATATATATATATATATATATATATGTATATATATAAAATTATATGTAAAATTCATAATATAGAAACACTGCATGTCATTAAGGTAAACATTTTTAAGAACCACCATACATATAATAAATAATCAAAAACGACTCCCACTCAAAGAAAGTTTGGAATTTCTTACAAACAAAATGTCTATGCTTTCACGAACTGATCACAATATTAAATAACGGTCAATAATCCAAACATAAAATATAATTATATTGAAAAGATGATTATTTGCGGCAAATTAAATGACTGTTTAAAGAAAACTTTCTACACACAGTAATCGGCGAGTTTGTAGTTACATTAAAGGTTAGATTCAATTGTGCGGTTTTCAGCCTTATACGTACGAATCAAGACGGATAATTGATTGATAAATCAATATACATATTTGTTTTTTAACCTTGACAGTCAACTTGCGTTTGATATATAAGGTAGAGAGATTGACTTTGCCAATCATACACAAAGAGTATTGGTTTACTATAACCGGTTTGAAATGAAAACCATTTGGTTTTTAGTAGGCGTCACGCGTGAGTAACAAATCGAACCACTTTCACTATAGAAATCGCAATGTTACTAACAAATCATTCCATTTACGAGCATTTTGATGAAGAATCTTTGTTTATTGTCGGAGAATAGGAAACATGTTGTAAAATTTCGCTCCGTGTAAACGATTTTTGTTAGATTCTAGAATGATAATTTAATAGATTGTGTTGAAATGAAGTCGGAAACAGGAATTGGGTTTAAATAAACTAGATGTCATATTAAATTAATTGATAGTGCAGTAATCGTAGCAACAACATGAATCATTACAATAATTTATATACTTTTACTTTCGATTTTACATATATACATTGTATTAATATAAAAAACGACCTCTATTAAATACGTTGATGTTACAGAATTTAAAAATGTGCTCTTAGATTAAAATAACATATTATGAAAACTTTCGTTATTTAAAAAATAATAATTTTTAGTATCACTCTTATATATATATATATATATATATATATAGAGAGAGAGAGAGAGAGAGAGAGAGAAAGAGAAATTACAAAAAACATTTTTTTAAAAAAAACATTTAAAATAAAATTATCATTGTGGAAATATGAAACAAAAACTACTTAAAACTGCAACTCAAAAACTTTCAACTATATTTCCATTTCAATATGGCTACTATTAATAGCCTTGCACATATCTGTACTCAACTTCTCACCATAAGCTTTGAAACATCTGATGATTTACTTTTTTAATTGCCTAAGTCATATTCTCTTCAATTCATGCAATATTTTCAAGAATTAATATATATGTACTAAATCTTGGACAAATTTCCACAAGAATAAATCCATTGGAGTTAAACAAGGTGTACTTAGAAACCAAGATATAAGACATCTTAGTACAATCCAACAGTTAAGAAATTGTTTTTTCAAGAATGAAACAATTTTATTATAAATATGAATAGTGCTTCATCCTATAAAAAAATATATTTCTTTTATCCTCATTTAATTGAAGTGCAAACCAAAACTCTAGAAAATCATAGTAAAGAACAACACCTATGATAGAGTTTTTAGCAAAAAAAAAATAATCCAAAACGTTGTCTTTGATTTTTTATCTTTTCTAAGAAAATTATATTGAATGGCTTTTATAATTTCTATAAAATAAAATGTGGAAACACGAAATGTTTTATCTTGTTAAATAGTCATTTTGTAAACAAAGAGTAAAACAGCTGTTATATGTTTTAAAAGTTGTCACTACTAAAAAAATTCAAATTAGTTTTTAGAATAATGTATAAATCATCTATTTAAATCAATAATTTTCAAAAAAAAAATAGTTTTTTAACCTCTTAGATTTTTTATAATCAGATATGTATGATAAATATATTAAAAGATGAAATGAATGAAAAAAATGATTTTAATAAATTAAAACATAACAATACAAAAATATTGAAAATTTTGATTGCTATAAAAAATAATTCTGTTAAAATAAAGAACGAACATTTTGGAATTCATTTACAGTTTCGGTATATCTGATTGAAATAGACATTTACAAAAGTGGCAGACTGCCAATATCTCATACTGAATTATAATCAATAGCTTGACCATTTGTTTGTAGACATTGTAATTTATGTTGAAGCATTTCATATAATGTTCAAATTTCTATTAGTATCCTATACTCATTCTATCGAATATTTTAATCTAATACTGACACTGTTTTCAACACGAGTTGCTTCATTGTGCTTTCATATAACGTTCACTAGTTTTATTAACTAAACTCTCTTCTATTTCTTAATTACAATTAGAATATTCTATGATTACATATAATTTTTTTAAAAAATATATTTGCTCTAAATTTAAAATATTACTGTTATTTTTATATAAATATAATATTTATTATATATCCAAAGTTGCATATTAGTGTTATATAACAATTTTTTTTATATCGCATTAAGTAATTATAAGATTGAACTAAAATTATTTTTGACATTTTTTAAAATAAGAAACGTTAAATTATCAGATATCTAAATAATATATAATTTGTTTATCCATCATTTCGAAAATTTAAAAAAAAGTATATAATTTCACTTCTAGCCATTTTTATAAAAATATTTAAATCCATTTCCAATCGTTAATAAAAATCAAATACTAAAATCTAGTAATTAACAAAAACTTCTTATTCAAACTGAACCAAAGAGAAATTATAATTATCGATAATAAAAATCGGAAGAATATTTATAAATTTACAGATATGTTCGAAATAATTACAGATTATTTTTCTACCGGAAATATGCTATGAATTTAAATAATAATATATATAAAATAAAAAATAATTTCATAAAAAACATACAAATAAAATCAATGAAAAACGAAGAAAGTTAAAGTATATTTTCAATTCAATGAAACATATTAATAACACTTTCTAAACAATAAATATATTATTTACATATAATATATTACGATTAAATAGAATATTCTTTGATTTTTCATGTTTTTATTCAATAAGCATTATTACTTACATTAGAAATATTTTGAATATTATATATACATAACTACATATATCTATATATATATATATATATATATATATATATATATATATATATATATATATATATATATATATAATATATCTTAATTTTATATTTATTAATATTCTACTACATAAGAAATATAAAAATGTAAATGAAAAATATATTAAATTATATGAATATATAAACTCACATTTACAAATTATTATATATAGTCTATAATAATAGTAATTGAAATATTTTTTTATTTAATAAAAATCAAAATAGTACAAGTCAGATTTTTACAAGAAATGTTTTTTAATTTGTAATATTTTTTGACAACATTATTCAAGTTTAAAAAATGTTTATATTATAATATATATATATAATATTAAAATAACTTTATATATAAATTTAATAACATAGTTTAAATTTTTGTCGATTTTCCTACATAAAGAAAAATACTACCTAATAATATTAAGAAATAGTACAATAAATAATCTTGCATCAACAAAAAAATGAAATTTTCAAATTCAAATAAAAAATTGACTATTAAAGAGAAATCTTTTATTAATATACTTATGTACACACACACACACACACACACACACACACACATATATATATATATATATATATATATTATTTCTTGTTAATTAAGTTGTTATTCTATCAATAAATAAAATAAATGATTCCCTAGACACAATAATAAAAACTATGCATCTTTTTATTGTTAGATATCCATACAAATATTAATTTTATTTCTTTATTATGTTTCCACGGTCAACACTGGTCATTAACGCTATTATGTAGGCAATGCACTGTTGTAAAACAATTCATAATGTAGCATTTACAACGTACTTTTTATAGTCGTATTTATAAACTTGTTGTGCAAGTAAAATGTATTTCTTACGAAAGATGCGAAATAGTAAATTTATTTAATTTTATCTATTTTTACTGTATTTTTATTCGATAATAACAGACTGTTTTGTTTGAAACATTTTTTATATAAACTCATTGCTTTGTATATTTCAATCTAAACTCACAATATGTATTCATAAGTGCATTTTATTTAATACTAGTAAATATTATAATTCTTTTTTATAGAGCTGTGAATATGTAAAACTGTTATTTTAAAATTAAATACATGTTCGAAATAATTAATCGACTCATTATATTCACACGTGGCGTTTTTTATAGAGATACATTTATATTCAATAACATTAAAAGAATGTACACAATAAATACGCAAATAAAAGTATTTTTGCGTATTTGTTTATTTATAAATCTGATGTGAGTAGTATTTTTTTAAAAAAAAATAAAAAAAATCATGTACTAAGTTAATATCCATTTAGTTTCAAATAACAATTTCGAAATATTTAAGAAATTAACTAAACTGTATAAGAGTTTCTTTTTTGAAAAATATGGTCAATGAATATCAATGTTATATTTAAACACCGAATAATTACATGATAAGAATTCATTGAGTTTATAAAAACGGTAATGTTGAAGAAACGTGCATGGACAACGCACAAGAACAAAGATGTATGTAAAGAAAATTATACAGTAATCAAAACATTGTGAGACGTAATGACAAGATATAATGAAAGCAACGGACTGAAAAAATTTATGATGAGTATTTTGATAAATTACTGATTTAATGAACGATAATTAGTTATGATGTACTTTTAATGAAGAACAAGTACGACAATGAGAACAATAAAAATGATTTACTGAAATGGAATAATTTTTTTGGTTGTTAATAAACTTAACAGTGAACAGAAAATATTTTCATAAAATTTCTATAGAAATGAAGTAAGATTAATCAAATTATGCTGAATACGTAAAAAATTATTTCATTATTTTATACAATATGTTGTTAATTAGAAATAAGATAACGTTTTAACAATTACAAAATTTACTATAAATGAAGACTGCATAAAATATTAAACAAGAGTATACTTAAGGGTGGGAAAAATGACACTGAATGGTTCAGACATACGAGGGTTGTTTGATAATTATGGTAAAAAAGTAAGAAAAACTAAATTGAAAAATTTAATTAAATAAATAAATTAAACAATAAATAAATTGACCATACTTATCAAACGACCCACGTACATTTACTACTTTTTAGTTTCATTTAAGCCACCCTATACTATACAACCAACACAACATGTAATCATATATATTTTTTATAAAGAAAATTAATGAAAATTACTTTGAATCCATATTTCTCTTGAAAAAAATTTTAAATAATTAATTTCTATCAAAATTCATAAAAAAATTTAAGAAATATTCGAATACTACAAAAATGATAAATAATTTTTGAATGGAAGTAAAATAGTTAGATTTTTTCAAAGAAAATTAAATATCTAATAATTATTTATTTGATATAATAAAAAATCAAAATAGATATTTAATTCTAATCTAAAAATAGTTAATCCTTCAAATAAAAAAAATATACTAAGATCATGAATCGATTGTAAAATCATACAGGAAGAACATAAAAATGACGCAAGAACAAATTAAAAATTTATTGCTTCGAATAATAAATTCAATGAACATATTAGATTTACGATGTGTCTGAATTTCATTTTACCTCCTTTGACACCTTTCAATGTGTTTTGAATTATTTACTAGCTGATGCGTACAAAATTTACTTTCTTGTGAACATACGAATGTGATGTATATTTTTTCAGTATTCTATTCATTATAAAATATTAGATAAAATCTATCGAAGAATTGTTTTGAATTACTGAATTAGCTCGCTTTCACCGAAGCTGAATTTTCCATTAGACTCGATTCAATACTTGAAATCTCTGTAAATTAACAGTTGTGTAATTGAAGGAAATTTGATCTTTAGATATGTGAAGTACTAGAAAAATCTGTTAAGCAGTTAGAGATGAAAGTAAAATAATAGAATGGAGTTTAATAAATATATACATATTTTTTTAATTAATAAAATATATGTTTTATTGTCTTCAAAAACATTAATCACGTATTTAAAAACATACTTGAAATCAAATACATTTCAAACAACAGCAGATTTTGTATATTCAAAAGAGAGCTATTCTCTTTAAAGAGGAACATCGGTGGTCATTAATAATTTATTATTCAGTTTGCTGAGTCATTGTGAACGTGATAATATTTTCAGTAGATATTTCTTTGAAGTAATAAAAGGATTATATAACGAATGTTAATGAGAAGAATAATTAGTGATTTTATTTTGATATAAAAATGAAATTGTTTTGCATATTTACATTCGGTTGATTTTAGAAATCTTTTGATTTCTTTTTGAAAATACAAAATAAAATTCATCAGATTAAATAATTTTAAAAAGATATATTGTAAAACTTTTTAATGATTTACATTTTATATTTCATAATTTATAACAATAAAATAAACATACTTTTGGGTTAAATATTATTTACAGAAAAAAATATTTTAACACTATAAAATAAATTTAAAAAAACACAGAAAAGCCGACGTAAAACGAATGATAAAATCATGAAAAAGTCATTCGACCAAACAACAACAACATCAAGTTCTTGTACGCTGTCACGCGCCGTTGTATTATAATATTTGAATTATGTATGTATTATTTTAAAGAAGAGATGAATAAAAAAACGATTTAATATTCTATTAAGTTATTATGTTAATCGTATAAGACGTATATATTGTGTCTCTAGGTAATAGCGTATGTGACATTTTTACGTTTCATCTAATTATACATTTACATATTTAGTTCGGACTTTCGAAAAGTTCATGAGGAACGTTCAGTAATAAATCGATGTGGAATTTCAAATACTTTTAACTTATATTAATATTTATCTATGATTTTTTTTGATCTGAAAATTAGAAAAATATATATAATTTTAATCAACTTATTACTGAGCAAAATTATGTATACTGATTTACAAAATACGAAATCATCCACCATATACTTCAAATATTTCTTCTTCAGATAATTATTTGTTTCAATTTCTACAAAAATTATTTTTATTAAAAATCAATCAATAATGATTATGAAATTCATTACACAATATAAACCGGAAATTACCTCTTACGATATTTTTTTGAATTTTACAAATACAGTAGACGAATATATTTTATTAAATCATATATAAAATTATTACCATCCTCAAACTTCAAGATTTTTTTTAAATATAAAAAAATACTCATATATCAATCAGAAAAGAACACTGATATAAAATTTATATTAATGATTACTAACACAAAAATATAAAAAGCCCAAGAAAAGACATACGAATAAATAAGATAGAGATATGAGAATATTTGTTGGTATAAAATGAAAAATGAAAATATTAAATTGTGGATATTTAAAAGTTTAGGAAGAGGTTTTCATCCAACCATAGGTAAAAAGTGGATGCTGCTTCTGATATATATATATATATATATAGAGAGAGAGAGAGAGAGAGAGAGAGAGAAATTCAATATATATACACATAATACTACTACTAAAATAGAGTTAGTTTCAAATTTTTCTTGTAGAAATTTCAGTTCATTAATAAACAAATTTACCATTCTCTTCCAACAAACTACATGTTTTTATTTAAATCTCTAAGACCTGCCAGATTTGTAAACATATAAAAAATGATTTCCAGATGTTTCAGATCGCATAATTTAAATATCTTAATACGAATTAATTAAATACTGTCGTAATAGTATAAAGAATATTTTAATCCATCTACGACAAACACAAGCTGTTTATAGTAACGTAACATTTCGTGAATCATTTTTTATGCATTGAATGAAACGAAAAGTGACCATTTCTAGGAATATATTGTCGGCTTTTAAGAAATTAATATTCCATAGATAAGCATCCTTTTGATCTCGTCTAAATAGATATGAGTAGATGACTCGTAACGCATGCTAAATATATTTAACGAACGTCAAAGGACGTGTTTGTACAATGAAATCGTATACATTAAATATTTGTGAAGTCAAAAGGTTATATCAGATTTTATCAGTATTATTTTACGTCTTCGATAATTCTATTCTTTACTGACTGAATGAAAAATTGGTTTCGTTAACATGACAAAAATGTATACAGGCTTGACATATTGGGAATGAATTCGATTATTATTCAACACGATGTATCGATCAGATCGTATTAACATTTTTATAAGTTTATCAAACCTAACCGAAACGGATCTTTATTTCAATATCTAATAGTTTATGTTTATTAAAAAGCACATTCGATAATAAATTTAGATTAAACTTATTTCTGATTTAGAATCATTAAATAATAAACAATCATTATTTCATCAGTTTAAAATTAACAAAAACGACAATTGCATATTTTGCAAAATTGCAAACTGAATCGTTCGTTCAAACTTGACACATTTTTTTTTGTATAAAATTATTTTAAATTCGTTACCAAATTCATGTATTTAACGCATTGATTCACAACTAGATACCGTGACAAAATCGCGTGTTATAAATTATCTAATAAATTACATACAAGCATACAAAAAAAGATTGATATTTCAATAAAAAACAAACTATGTTTTCGTTGAAAATAAATTTCGAATAATTTAAATTTATTTATACACTAAGTCATTTTTTTATATTTAAAGTTATTAAACTATTTAAATACTTTATAAATGTTTAAATACTGTTTTTAAATAACTGCTAAAGGATATTAAACAAGAAAGTATTGTATGAGATCATCGATTGAATAAGAAAATGAAATTATTTCAAATTAAAAAAAATAATGGTTTGTTCTGAGAATAATAGATTTTTATCTTGAAAATAGTTGGCGAGAAGATCTTTCACCGGCGCTTAAGAAAAACATCCGGAATGAATATTTATTTAAAAATAATCACAACGAATGCCTAAGGCAAAAAGAAAATGTAAGTGTATATGTTATTAAAGAAAATAAGTACGTTAATTAATTACAAGAAAAAACCATTAAAACATTTTTCTACATATATTAACTGAGATAGAAATCTTCAGTTTGGTCGTTAAACACTAACAGATGTATGTTTATAAAGATTTATTTGCTTGTGTAACAACTAAGTACTTAAAAAATACATTATTAATTATAATTAAGTAACGCAATGACGAAAACAGTGTTTCTCTATTCCTGTTTCTTCACTGTTTAATATTTAATTATCTGTTTAAAATAACACAAGTTAAAATTAAAATATACAAAATTAATCACAGTTTTCAATTAAAAGATGGTAAGTTTTGAATAGTATAGAAAATAATTAAAATGTTCATACACACACACACATTTTTTCAATCATCATTCTTGTGACTAGACTGTCCCAACACTCCATAGTTTCCTATTATCCTACTTTCTTCAGTATATTAGAGTCGTAGAAATTCCATCGAGGATCTATTTTATTTCAAAACCAAAAACTCCTCCATGATTTTTTTATTTATTTATCCATGATTTAATTTTGATTGTTTCTCCATATTTAGACCAATTTCTTGTCTAAGTGCAAAAATGGAATCCTATCTATCAATTCTTATCCTTATATTCTATGAATGCTTATCCTAATAGTAATTGAATAATGTACTCAACAGTTACTCACACTTATCACAAAGAGATTAAATCCATATTTTTTTCTTTATTAAATCTAAGATCTTAAAGTATTTTGTATACTTTTAAGTACTACATATATATGTATTTATATAAACAGTATATTATTTGAGTTGTAATATTTTTTATTATGGATCTATAAACTTGTCTATAAAGATAAAATAAAGATCAAGCATAAAATGTAAATAAATTAAATCTATGCTTTCTTTATAAACAACATAGTTAATATGATGACACTTTTACAATAATTAAATTTATATTAAAATGAACTAAATTTATGTAATCCTTATAAAACGTTATAATTTTGAAAGTAAATCGATGATTGAAACAGATGACGTGCAATAATATAATTACAAATATTTCACACTTTATTAAACCATCGATAATATCTCAAGTGTTGAAATAAGAAATAGTTCCTGTATTACATTACTACGAAGAAGAAAGTTCCATTTAAACAAAATCGTGTAAAAAAAATCAACAAGCTCATTTTACACGACATGCAAGTTAAAATATGCCTTTGTATTGAACGAAGAAAAATTTCCATATCATATGTTAACCACGCCTATCGACTCATAGTCAAAATGACATAACCAGAACCAGAAACTCTCTTCGTACAACAACAATAGAATTTCATTACAGTTTCAGATTCACAACTTCCTAGTTCATATCATATACTGCATTCCTATCGAAACATTAACATTTCAAATGATTAATTATTCCAGTATGCACTCGTTGTGAATTCTCTGTCGATCCTTCCCACGCATAAAACTCGCCATATTGCATGGATTAAATCAGTAAATTATTGAAATCGTTGTGTGTATCAAATTTCATCGTAGATATTGTTGAACGGACGGTGTGCCATTAACGTACGCTTATGTTTTATCGTTCATGACACGTTCTATGATTATCATTCGAAGACATCTAGACACTACACAATTAATATTAACGTTAAATGAAAAAGGGGTGAACAAACATTATATAAACTGTTTATTAATTTATGTGTGTTTGTAAAGATAAGAGATAAAGATCAAACATAGTTCTAATCATGGTCAGGCAAGTAATAGGACGATTTTAATAACATACATATATGTACAATACTTATATATACATGCATAATGTATTGTATAAAAATCTTAGACCACTTCTCGAATTTCATTTGAAGTCATTTTTTTATAAAATTATTTCTTGTTGCTTTTAAGTAAACAGCTTTTAAGTAAAATTCGTTTATATTTTTTAGTATACCACCATCCGCCTATTCATCAAAAATATATAATACTAATAATCAAAAATTCTTTAAATTAAAAAATTCAATTTTTTATTTATGATAGGAAAAATTTTGTTTTATAATCCCTTGGAAAATTTTCTTAGAAAATTATGAATAATATTCTGCTATAATTATTTTCTCTTTAATATTGATGTATTTAAATTAGACAATATTTAATTTTATCAAATAATCATTAAAAATTTAATTTACATTTCAAAATTTTAGGTTAAGTTATGAAAATGACAAGAATAACAGTTTAAAATAAATATTAAGTGATTATATTTTTAAAAAGACCTAAACTAAGGAAAAAATATAAAAGAAATAAAAATATCTAAATATGTTGTAAGAAAATTAATAAATAAATATAATAGAATAGACCATGTTTTTGTTGAAGTGTTTTAAAAGACCTAAACAATTTTGCTAAAATGATTTTACAAAAGTAAGGATTTGAAAAAATCGTGGTAAAACTTCAAATAATGCAACTCAAAATTTATAAAAAGCCATTGAAATTTCTGTAAACGATTTTTTGAAATTTGGTCTGAGAAGTTTCTTTATTATAAACCATCCCTTCGTTAAAAAATGCATAAATGATTAAATTATATCAAAATTGCACAACAAAAAATTGAAACAAGTATACTATCTGACAAACCAAAATTTGAAATTTTCAATAATGAGACTCAAAAGAGGTCCATTGATAGATAAAATAAAGATATAAGAAAATTCGTCGAAAAGAAATGAAAGATAAAAGAATTTGATTGGTTGAAGTAGAATTTTTTAGGATAAACCTTCAAATAACAACATATTCATTTTTAGTACATCTATTTTACTTAAATTTATCATAAAATATTTTTTTACTTGTTTTAACTAATTTTTCTATTTTTTAAAAAATTCATCTAGACTTGATAAGAAAATGTTAATATAGTCAGGAACTTTTAAATGATTAAACATCTCTCCTTTTACTTTTATTTGTCAAATATTTCTTCTAAAATCATTGTAAATAGTTTTTGGTATTGCATTATCATATCTCACTTTTTATAATTTCAAACTTTTCTGTTTTTTCGTGTACTTTTATAAAGGATGTAATGTTTTTTTAATATTTCTTAAAAATTAAATACATTCTTCAATTACTTAATTATTCAATGTATTTAATATCACTAACATATTGACTGAATTGAAAAAAAATTATAATCTATAAATCGAAGATAAAGTGGTTTTGTTATTAAATTGCATCGACTATGACATCCCTTAATACTTGAATATAATCCTTTGTGATAAATCCACTTCAAAATCTTGCTTGTTCTCATGACTGTACGAAATTCACCTGACAGTTTCAAAATTTTTACTGTAATCTATTATTTCCAACAGCTTTCTCATATATATGTTTGTGTGTATGCATGTACATTGAATAATCTATAATTTAATGCTGACAAATCATTGCTAATATTTTAAAACGATTTTACATTTAATCATTCGATCAATAATCATAAGTCAATACTGCTTACATGCTGATAATCTGTCGAGGGTTTCGTTTTCTAAACAGACTACAAAATAAATAACGATACAGAGAACATGTTTTAAAAGTGGTATTAGTTCTTTGCTCGTATATTTATACCATAATAATTAAAAGAAAATACGTGCAATCGATTGGTATGATAGATGTTCATATATTATTTTTGTACTAATTAATAATTGCAATAATCGTAGAAAGTCACGTATTAATTTTTTTAATAACGACTTTTAACAAGTCAGGAAATGAGTATGAATAATTTTAAAGGGAAAGGTTGAGTACTGATGTTTGAAGATGTTACGTAATTTAATTGTTTATATGTGATGTAATGTGGTTTGTAAAATTGAAATTTGTATAAATAGGAAAAATATGTTTTTATTGTAAAAAAATGTAATATATTCCATTTTTATTTTTTTATAAAATCGAAACATCAATAAATTAAAAAGGATTTTACACAAATGTGCAATAATTTTATTGACTGAATTATTAATTTATATATACAAGTGTATCATTCAAAACTTCAATTATTCTATCAGTTTGTATGATATTTAGAATTTTATCAGAATTATTAAAAAAGCGAAAAAAATTTATAATTGCAAAAATTTTATGATGGAAAAAATCAATAATTTGTATATGTTTCTATTATCAAATTCTAGTAAAATAATAAATTTAGATTGGTTAATTCATAGTACTTTTGCAAAATCAATAATAATCTTTATAATTCATCATCTTTGAATTTTTTGTCCAAAGCATCCCTTATCTTTCACACCAAAATCATAATTTCGAAATCTAAATCAAAATTAACTAATCATAAATCTCACAAATTATTTTATGCATTTTTGCAAAAATTGTCTTTCAATCAAACACAAATTAAAACATATTAAAAATATTTTTTACTATGCTTAATTTTATATCACAATAAACAATAGTAATTTTGGTTTTCTTATACATGATAGCCATAAAATAAATTAAAATATGTATTAAAAAACATTTTCTTACGTATTATTTTCATCTTTTTATGAACTTTACTTTTAAATAAATTCACATAATATCTATTCAGAAAACAAACAAAAAAATCATCTGTACATTCATTTAATTCAAATATCTATTTTTCTTACTTATAATTATTTTTGAACTTTAATCAAAGATTTGTTCTTGAACCAGAAACATTTTCAAAACTAATATTGAAATTAATAATTATTTCCAGTTTGAATTACTGACTGACACAACTAGGTTTGTTAAACATAATTATATCTCTGTAACATTTTCAAACTGTTATATTTCAATGCAAAACTATTATTAAAACCTCATTTATTTATATAAAATTTCGCATTATCGAAATTTTACAATTTCTTTTAATTATTTTTTCTAAACTTTCTATAAATCTTATGTTCTTTTTTATATTCACATTATTCATAAAATTATTAAGTAACAAATATATAACAAAGTATTTATTACACGAAACCTAATTTTTAATATGTACATTTTAAACGAACCGTATTATCATTTTATACAATTAAAAATTTAATAAACCATCAATCCATTACAATAAATATTCGTTCTTAAACGTTTTGTAACGTTTATATAATTTTTTATATAATTCGTATAAACTTTCAAGTTATAAAAAATACAATAGCATTTTATGATTTTGTATTTAAAAATAATTCCATTTACATGTATACGTAATTTTTTAGTGAATAATTTGCGAATTGAACATAAGCGGACTGACAATTTACGTTTTAATGTATTCAGCTTATGACAAAAGATACGATCCATTCTAATTTGAATCCGTTCTATTTTCAATTGTATCTGCTTATGACTCATTACCAATTGATTATAAAGTATGTTGCTATGTGCTTGATGACCTCTTTTTCGATTTCCTGTTCTTTTTAAGGACAAATATCTACATATGGGTGCGTCCTCTATGTAATTAATAGAAAAATTTAGTAATAGATAGACTAGTTGTAAATTAAAAATTAGCACATCGTAGTAAAAAATACCTATAAAAGAATTTTGTTGATTTGAATTTTAAAAACTTTTTAAAATTCATTAACAATTCGATCTTAAGATAATTAATGAACTAAAATCGGTAGTAAAAAACAATCCATGGTATAAAAATTTCAAATAAAATTTATAAGTAATGTCATAAGGTCTTATTTTTTTCATTTGTATCCAAAAAATCATATCTCGAATTAATTTTCCATTCAAAACATACTGTATACATGATTGGATTAAAAAATATGTAGGATAGCATTATCAATTTTTATTAATATAAAAATTATTAAAATTAAAGTGATCTCATTTAAAATCATCTCCATCTTTGGCTATTATTTTTTTTCACTTCTGACAGCAGGTCTCTTTATAAGCATTTTTCAAAATAGATTTCATATCAAGTTGTGAATTTTTTTAATTTCTTAAATCGTTTAAAAATGTGATTTTTAAAAAGACTTTTTCAATTTGAAAACAAAAGTTCATACGAAGACAAGTCATGTGAGTATGGTGGTTAAGAAGAGTTTCAATAACACGAGTTAAATCATCTGGTAAAAATGTCTTAACAAAACCAATATGATATTTCTACTTCTTCTTGATCACCTTTAATAGTCTATCTTTGATTGAGATGGATAAATTTTTGAACCAGAATAATCTTTTCATTGGAGTTCATTCTTAACAATCTACCCACTCTTTTAAAATCATTTATTGAATTACTACCTTCTTTAGAGAGTCAGAACTACTCAAAATATTTGATCTGATTCAGAATATCTTTTCCAAATACTATTTTTACTAAAAATTAAAGTTTTTTTGTAGCTGTTTTTCTTAGTTTGAAGCAATTTTTTATAGATCACTGTTTTTAAATTCAATTTGTTTTTAAAATCTCATAAAAAAAGTCCATGAATAGATAAATTAGAAATATTGAATCTCTGGAAATAGAATTTTTTTGATGCTTTAAAAATAAAAAAGTTGATAATTGTATGTATCTATGTGTATGTATCAATGAATTATAATTAATTGTATTAAATATTTATATCATACGATTACTTTTTATTTTTTTATGTTTACGTAAAATAAAAAATATGTAATCATAAATTAATATTACCATTACAAAATATAGACATGACACAAAATATGTTCCTCTAATTGAAGGTATTTAAATTCTACAAAAAAGATTGCAATTACTAAACTCGTGCTTATATTTCAGCATAATTACATACTATTAAAAATTACATACATGTGTAAAATATATCCACACTTATTCAAAATACATACAGTTACTAAATTTTCTGTGTAATAAAAAAAACGTATACAATTATTTCAATATTATGCATACGAGAAAAAAATGATGCGGAAACACGTCACTGATTTTGTCATTGTTATATTAGCAATTATCCCATTATTTGAGACATGTGTCGTGACCTATACGAAGATGTTCCGCATGTATGTGAAAGGAAGAATGAATTTCACTTCACTTCGTCGGCTCATCTCCCGATATGTTATTTTCAGTAGTTCACGTTTATAACCTTTGACATGCACCTCCGACGGTCAGTAATATATAAAACAAATTTATTTTTATTCCGTGTAAATATTTGACGTACACTTTCACACATTCTGGAGACATACTTCGTCGATGTCAAACGATTATAATTTTTAATTAATCTCGTAATACTTGTCTACCGACTTCCTCATACGCGACGTCTTATAATTTCCAGAATTTTTCGAAAAACAATAATTTATTCATACATACATTATGTAGTTATATTATTAACACATATTGTGACATTCTTATTTGTATGTAATTAAATCGCATATTTTATATCATTTTTAACATTCATTTTATATTTTATTAGTCGTTTTGTAATACAAAATAATTTTAATGTTTTTATACACTTCCTATATCCTATGCATAAATAAAACATATACATGCATATATATATATAGATATATATATATAGAGAGAGAGAGAGATAAAGAGAGCCGAAGATGTATTATTTGTAAATTAAACCCCAAAAGAACCAAAAATGTCTACTTGAAAAACGTTCGTAGGAGGAGGGTGGATTGAAACACAAAGTTCAAATTGTAAGTTTTACAGGATTAACTTTTCAATACTCTGCATGTCTCTTTTATAACTGTTATTTCTTCCAAATGAAAAATGACGTATGTTGCTTTGTTTTGAAGGAATATTTATAACAGTTACTTAACTCTTTCAATATGGCTGGTACTAATATATATACCCACTAAAATTCAAATTGAGTTCATTGATTTTTGGTTCATTGGTCATTGGTTTCATGGTATACATATGTATACCATGGCCCACAGCCTAAGACCTTACTTATAGCCGATATTTGTAACCATATTTGATATTCACTTGATAGTCTCAAACTAAACTATTTAAAAATCTGACTTTAACTCGCATTTTCGAAATTGAAAAGGTTAAAGAAACTCTAACGAACACAAAAAAATATATTAAATATACTTATAAACAGTAGAAGAAACTAAAAATTGAAAATATTGTGCAAAGAAACAGATATAGAATTATTTTCAGAATTTATGAATAAAAATACTTGAATATTCTATATAAGAAAGACACATGACAATTCGAGGAAGACCAAAAGTAATCGGGAATCGATTAAAAAAACATTTATCTGTTAAAAAAGAGTAAACTACAAAATAAGGTGACAGACCTATGGCAAATAAGTCGATGGTCAATTCCGGGTGTATAGAGGGAAAATGGGGGTGGAGGCTAATTATTGAATTTAAACAAGAAATCTTGTTTTTATTTATCTAGATAGTAATTAAAAGTTATCAAGACAATATGAATACTTGGAAGAAAATATAACATGATAATTGATTGTAATAGGGGATGCATTTCTTCAGATACATCAATAATATGAAGATATCGTAAAATAAATCAAGATGAAGACCATCATAACTTCAAATGCACATACATATAATTGATTTATATCTTTTCTAAGACAAATCTTTAAGACTAACTCAATATATTAAATAAAATAACACAAATTATTACAAAATAATTAGACAGATGTTAAGTATGTTGAAAAAACATAATAAATAAATGGAAACCAATGGTAATCTACCTACATTTCTTCTATTTAGTATTATTATTGTATAAATAATTTGATTAATTTTATAGATAGGACTATAATATAATTTGTTTTAAAATTAATTTTCAATTTATTAACGTTTATAATAGTAAATAATAGTTTTATTTCTCGTTAATATATTCTAATGAAAACGAATAATGTTTAGAAATAAACATAAATGATTTAATTGATGTTTCATTGTCAAACAACCTATCGTGTGAATATCAATCAACGAAGAGAAAATATGAACGGAAACTGTATAGGTTTCATAATAACAATAACAGAATAAAATAATCGGTATGTTGTTAGGAAAGATACCGTGAAATTTTACCTTGAGATATACAGTAGCAGTGCACTGTAGAAGCGTGCAAGGTTACATATGAAATTGTATACACAATACCATATTATTTGCAATAGAACAAGCAATTTAGGAAGTATGTAATTTCTGTACATATTTTTTCGTAGTTTCGTAAAGATCCATTATTTGTTTTTCTTGGAAATTAACGTCCATCTTAACGGATCGCGATTCATGTGATTTATGCACGTGTAATTATCTGTGGATGAACCACTATTTTAATTACACATATTTTTTAATATATACGACTATAACTGTATGTACAGAAATCAAGATGTTAAGCAAGTATTAAAAAATGTATTTATTTTTTTATAGCTTTACATTATTTTTTTAAAAAAAAAATATTAGATAATTATAGTTTGATATTATAATTAAATTCATTTTTACAAAAAAATCGTTATCTTAAAATCAAAATACTTGATTTCTCATTTCATTTTAAATACTTTGATAATTCCATCATTTTCAAAACTTAAACGTAAATAAAATAAATAATTTCATTGTATAATTCAACTTAATCTTAATTCTGTTAAACATTTAATATTTTAACATCGAGTTAAATTAATCTAACTTGTCAAAGATGATCTGTATTTCCTTTAAAAGATGTACGTCAGTCAATCAAATTCTGAATAAAAAGAGAAATTAGGAAGTATATTACAAGAAACAAGTTTTATATTATTTCTGGTTGTCAAGAAATCTGTTTAAAAATATTTCAATTTTGAACGATTGTATATTGAATTAAGAAAAATAAAACGATTGTAAATAGAAATGTTAATAAATAAATCATTGCTAGAAAATTTCTTAAAAAATCGATTATATTTTTTTCAAACAAGTTATTTCTGTTTCCTTATTCTCTAACCACAAATAAAATAATCTTATTTTTTACCAGCCATTAATTATTTATATCAATTGAAGATAAATAGTTATATAAATATTTTTTGTTTATATTGAAAATTCTTCATAAATTTCAATAAAATTTCATAATTTGTGATTAAATGAACCAACCTTTCATACAACTCTCTAATTACAGAACAATTAATTTTATTATCGATGTTATCACTTGATGTATGATATCAACATAAATAAAAATAATACTTTATAAATGACTTTAAAATAGTCATCGTTTTTAATTACTAAATTAATAAGTGTGTAAATTCATGATTAAGTTTTAAGTTTTTACTCAGTTGGAAACTGTGATGAAATTTTTAATTCTATTAAATTACAATAAACGCTATTAAATATAATCGAATTTATGATCAGAATATATACTACATAATAATTTAAAATAATGTCATATTCACGGCCATGAAAATGAATAACATTATTTTATACATTAGGAAAAAGTTTTCAAAAAAAATAAAGAATTTGATACAAAAAATTATGGAAATTGGATAATCGCATTTTATATTTGTCACGAAATATAGTTACTTCATTATTGGAAAACAACCTTGATTTTTTTACAATTTAAATATTTATTGCCATTGTAATATATTTATTTATTGCTAAAGAATCTTATTATCGAATCATATAAGATAATTATACAGAGGAAGTATTTCGAAACAGATTTATGTTGCTACAAAAATTACTAATTTTTAATCAATCATTATCACATATATACACAATATATTATTTAATAAATCAATGCTTTTTAAATTTTATTTTCTAGTTTTAAAAGCAAAATTTTCCAATAACTAAAATTATAAATTGTCAATTGAAATAAACTTTAAGAAATAAAGAATATAATCTTTATAATTTTAAATAAATCTAATAATTCACCTCCTGTTTTTTTGACAAAATAAAAAAAAATTATAACCTAATGCATTTTGTTTGAACAGTAAATTATAATAATTAATATTCCTTTATAGCAATTGAATTTTTCATGTTTCCAAACTATATCATAAAATATATTTGATACAAAAATCATTTTTGATTTCTTTGATTAAAATGTACTCAAAATATTAATTCTTGTTTATTAATTCCAGTTGCAAAGCAAATTCCTGATTCACTAGCAGAACCTTCACGAGTATATGATTCCATAGCAGTTCCATCACGTCTCGAAGATTCAATCGCAGTTCCATCACAGTTCGACGATTCAGTAGCTGAACATACGCAAGTTCAAGGAACTGAAGTATTCCTTAATCCAGAGAATGATGGATATTTTACTGGTGATAGTGTTTTAATCAATCAACCAATACAACAACGAGAACTCGTCGATACTGAAGGCGGAAGTCAGAATTTCTACCCTTCGTTCTTTGATTTTAATGACACGCCATTAGGTCATTCTAGACCGTTCACATTCCATCAAGAAACTGCTTACAGTCAAAGACCATACACGCCAAGACAACAACAACTGCATCAGTACGAAAGAGCACTTCTCGGAAGATTCAAAGATGCAAGAGTTAAGGCAGCTAGTACACGTAGTGAAGATCTGTTAGGTTCTGGGAACTTCGGGGTAATTCGAGGTGGTACTTTTTACAATGAAAACGATGATGTTTCTTTATTCGGCGCTGGTCATAATCATCAAATATTTAGTCCTTACTACCAAAATAATGGACATGGCCGACCGTCGTTTTACTACACACCGAAACAAAATCCACAGGATCAATTTGCGAATTTCAGAGATTTTGCAGATATAAATGCACCATCAAACCCAGCATACTCTCAATATGTTGTTGTATACGCAAACAGAAACTCAACGAATGAGAAACATCACGAAGAAGAAAGTAGTAAAGACATAGAGAAATTCGCACCGAAAAATATCATTGAAAGATTGAAAATGTTAGACAAGGAGATTAATAATACGGCTGAAGATGAGCCTGTGAAGAAGAAGAAACAGTTATCTGATACTAAAAAGAAATTATCACTTGTACCACCAGAGAAGAAACCGTGGAACGTTAAAGATAAAAAGAAGTTAAGCACAAAAGATACAGATTTAGCACACAGTTCGAATGATCTGTATGAACCACTTCTTGCATTAAGTTGAAAATAATTAATTAATTCTTGTGTATAAAATTAATTGCTGTATATAAAGAGAGTGATCCGTGTTGTTTTAAGGATAGACTTGTAGTAATGTACTGAATTACTGTTATATTGTAAGTAAGGCATATTGTTACACACATTCTGTTGTAGCTTGAACTTTTAGCATTTTAAATATATATATTATGTATATGAAGAGCAAAAGAAGTATTGATACAACTGAAATTTTCACATGCAAATATTTTTTAGTTCATTAACTTAAAATACTTTATTTAGTGACAAAAATTATCAACAATTTTAATTCAATAAACTATAAAAGAAATCATTAATTAAAACTTTCTGAGAAAATGTATCAACGTAGTTCAAATAAATTTTAAATTAATAAGTAAAGTATTCAAAAAATAAAAAAATTAATAATGAAGTAACAATATTTTTTCTAATGAATTTTATTTACCCTGTTTGGCATTTCAGCAATCACTATTTTTTAAATTTATATAATGATTTAAAAATCTTATCAGCATTTTTCTCTAGAGGTGTACTAAATACATTAAGAAGTGTTTAAGACATGAATAGTGTTGTGTAATATCAATTTTTCAAATATACCCGAAGTATATTTAATATTATTTTATTGAAAATTTAAATCATTTACAAGACTTGTCTTATTCGCAAGAAAATGCATAAATGACCTTGTCAGAATAGTAACACAAGTAAAAAATTCTTAAACAAAAATATTTCTATAATGATGCAATATATCGTTCGTAAAGGCGATCATAGTACAGAATATTTCAAAAAAAATATAACCGTTTATTTATAACGTGTATTTGTATTGTTTTGCTTTGCAGAAGACACAAATTACACCAAACAGAAAGGAATTATACATACTTTTAACTTCACAAAACGTGTCAATACCATAAACATTTTCATGACCTGATTATTTTTATTCATAAATTACACCAGCACTAAACATGCCATTTTAATTTTTTTGTAAGTCTAAAAACAATAGTTGATAATGATTTCAATTGATCAAATAACTTTCTATGGAATTTTCTGGCTGGACGAATTAAATGTTATTACATATAATCGAAAACTTCCACGGTTAACAGTGATTGCAAACAATGAAAAATAATAAATTTTTTTCAGATACTTTTTTCATAGAAAAAAATATATTTTTGAATAGCTGTAAATGCTTTTAATTTATGGAATTATTATTTTTTTAATTAATTTTTATCAATATTTGTTACATCAGGAAATAAAAATATGAAATAAGAAAAGATTTTGTGAAATAGTAAACAATTTATTTGTGAAAATCTTAGCTTTATTAATATATTATTGTTCTTTATATATAAAGTTTATATACATTAGAAATATTTTATAAAAAGCACAAAAGATTTTCTCGCTAAAAATAAATATAAAGAACAACAAATTGATACAAAGCAATGATAAATATTTTAAATAAGCCTGCAAGTTGTATTTATTGGTATATTTTACAAAACTTTTTGTCAAGTTTTTTCCTCTAAAAAAGCATATATAAGAAATATTTTTTTAAAAATAAATATTTAAAAATAAGGACTCGAATATTCTTTAAAATATATAAATAATTTTATGTATTAAAAAAAACAGTTAAATATTTTTAATAAATGTACAAAAATATTTAATTTACATAAATAAATGATCACTCCTAACACCACAAAACATCAAATTTTATAACACAATGCTCTAACGATGACAATATTACCATCGAAATGCAGATTAGCTTATTGTTGTTATTTACAAAATGAATAACAATAATTATTGAACACTTTATAATATCATGTGGTATTTGGAGTGATCATTTATTTATGTGAAAGTGAATTAGACACATTTTCAAAACAAATATTATATTTAATAATTTTTTAATGAACCTTTTACACAACTTAAATTATTTATTATAAATATATTTTTTAAAAATAAAAAACAAAGAGCGATAAAATATATAAAACTTTTTAAAAATTAAAATATACTTTCAGGAACAGTTCACTAATTCTTTTTAAAAATAATTGATTTCTTCAATACATTGAGTATTATTGAATTACATACATACATAAATCATTACATTACACGTATTTATATTATTAATATATATATATATATATATATATATATATATATATATATAAAGGCGAGATAATCACCAAATCTCACACAAGTAGCAAATATTTATTTCATAAATAAACATATTTTAAAAATGATGTTTTAAATATGTAATAATAATTATTATCGCACGAAAATTATTGAATTTAAATTACTTTCTTTTCTTGTACTAAAAATTGATGATTTTTTATTATCTATCGGTATCAGCTTTATTTATGTAAATATTTGTATAAAATCTATATTCGTGCATAAATATTCTATAAGAATTACATACATTTCAATATTAATAACTTTTTAAAAAGGTGTGTTAAAAACAACTATGATTAAAAAATATATAAACAAATATTACATTTTTTGTATTAAAATAAAATTGTATGTATATTCAAATCTAAATCAATTTATATATTTAATATATGAAAAAATATTTTTCATGATTAATTTTTGTTCTCATGATTTGGTATTTTTTTAAAAATCTCAATTCATATCTATGTATTAGATTCAATTTACTTTTGAAAATAACAAATAGTATTTATAACCAATTCATTAATCATGTACAATAAGATAAAATTCATTTCGAGAATATATAAAAATGCTCTCAAGTAGTTTTAAAAATAAATACAGACACTTAAGATATACTTAATTTTTTTATTATTTGAAATAAATATACTACATACTTAATGTATTTTGACGATTACTTGAAATAATAAAAAAACTTAATAAATTGATTAGCTTCTCAATTATGATTTAGAAATAATTTATTAATAGATAATCATTTCAATACATTCATTTAATATATTTATATAAAACATCCACATACAGACAACAATTATATCTTCTTTCTATATACAGTTAATCATTTAATTTCGTATCTGTTCAAGCGAAAATTATATTTCACAAAAATATATTGTGTATTGTTACGCTCTAAAAATTGAGAAAAAGGAAATCATACTTTTTTCGAAACATTATGCAAATGGTGTACCTTTTTATTACATGTTCAATACATTAAACATAATGGAAACAAGTTGATAATACGGAATTTTTACAACGAATTGTTTTTTCCGTAAACATATTTTCATTTTTATGCTATTCTCGTTTGGCAATCGATGAAATTAATTCATTTTGCATTTAGTAACAATGTGTATATATATATATATATATATATATATATATATATATATATATATATATAACTGTGTATGTGTTTCATCATAGAAATATTTATGTATATTAATTTTTATGTGACCGTTATTATGTTGTTTATTTTATTGTTGTTTTACAAGTAGATTTGTAAGTGTGATATATTAAATTCATCAATAAATATCTTGAAATAAAATGTATACATTTTTTATCTTTCCAAAGTAATTTTCAAGTTACTTTTATTTTAGAAATGTA
Organism: Neoneuromus ignobilis; assembly: GCA_029203775.1. NCBI lineage: Eukaryota > Metazoa > Arthropoda > Insecta > Megaloptera > Corydalidae > Neoneuromus > Neoneuromus ignobilis. The sequence goes on along the minus strand of CP092096.1, from coordinate 21,657,389 downwards.
TCTTGAAGCTATTCATCCTAAATATCCTTTTAAAATACAACCGATGATTTATAAGTCACTATATGTTTAAATTTCACAATCTATATTATTAGGCTAAAATAGAAATTCGTCCAGATTACCCTAATAGATAACTTCAGCAATAATTCATGTTGACTTACATAATTTCGAATCTATAAATCTTATACCGTATCACCATTTACTAATTCTATAATATTTAAAAAGGAAATTATTTATATTAATTCAATTTTATCCTGTGTAAATTCCAAAATAGACAATGAAAAATTTTATTTTCGTCTTGTAATACTCCTTTACCCAAAACGTAAAAAAGACTTGTGTCATATATAGAAATGGTAAAAATCTGCCAAAAGTGGTATTCTAAATTCTGAATTAAACATTTTTGTTTGAGAATGGCACACAGTCATACAAACCCAACACGGTTTATAAAAACCAAATCGTCACATTAATTTTAATTAACAATCACAATACTTCAAATTACATTATTAAAATACGTAGCATATCTCGAATGTTAGTTATTAAATAATTGAAGAAGTTAGGTTATATTAATCAATATAATAATAATTAGGTATTGCATCAACTGAACAAAAAATAATAGGATGGAAATGATCTGTGTTTAAAGCAACTAGTAATAGGTGATGGAAAATTGATAATTTACAAGAATAAGTAAAAAAAATATTCCTAAGCACACATAATAAAAGCCTATGATATCTCAATCAAAAACATATTTGCATTCATAAAATATCATATTTTATGTTTGGTAGGATTGAAAGGAAATCATCTATATGAGTTACTATCGAGCAATTAGGTAAATAATTCAGAAGTTAAGTTAAATGTAGCAATAAAAACAGACATTCAAAATTAGGAAATCACAACGACTTTTTTGCAACTCAACGAAATATAAAATTATATGTATCTTTGACCATTCGACAAAAATTGTTGCAGTTGAATTGAAATGTCATTTACCATCGGATTATAATTTATTCTGGTCTCTTCAAAATATTGAACAATATAGAGTTTCAATCTTTGGAAGTTATTAAAAACCACTTTGACATATTTTTCAATGAAAATATGATAAAATTCTATGCTAACAAAATAACAAACTTGCTCAAAAGATGGTAAAAAATTATTTTTGGCTTAAAATCTAAACAATTTTTGTTTACACCCGATAAATTAAAATACAAAAAAATATTATAAATTGAATCCAATGAAAGTAAATAATAACATTTCTGAAAAAATATTCATACTTTTTTTAAATGTATATTTGTGTAAATAGATAAATACAAAAAGCCTAAATACAAGAGAAAAATGAATAAACTGAAATAATTATACTTTTTAATAATCATTTTTTAAAAGTTACTATAATAGATCATATGCTTAAAAATAAATATCGAAATTATATTAAATAAAAATTATGAAAACATCTAAAATCACTTTTGTCTTCATATGCTATATAAGTACTCTTCACATTCAATACCCTTCTTTTATACAATCGTGTACCGTTCAGATTGCATTTTTTACGAAGATACTAATATTTTCTTTATAAAAATGTTTATTTTCAGTTTTAATAAAAAATACTTGCAAAAGTGGAAAAAAAGGAAACCAGAAAACATTTATAAACATCAAATTAGAATTAAAAAAAGTTGGATATAATATTACAATATAATATTACAATTAAAAACATGTAAATTAAATAACAAAGTATTTACTTATATCAGACAATCAATAAAATAACACTAACAAAATTAAAAAAAATATATATTTTTTAAACAGACAATTAATATTTTTGAAAAAATTTCATTGTACCAAAGTAACGTCCAAATACCTTCATCTACAGAGGTCAATATATAAAACAATATTCCTATAGTCAACCTAGTACTACGTCAATAGATATCAAATACAATATAATTTGCAAAAAGTCATATTAAGTTATTGGACGCGAAAATATTACATCATATTTAATATAGAATTTAGTATTTTAATTTATATTTACATTGAATTAATCTTTCTTTTATTAAAAATACGTTTTGAAAAAATCTTTTCTTAATATATTGATCATTTTTCAAAATATAAAATTATTTTCTAAATTTAAATAAATATTAACAAAATTTTCACTTACGATAAAAATGTCTTCAAAATGAAGTTTAACTTTCACAGGAAATACACTAATATAAGCTATTTTTATTAAATATTAATTACATTTTCACAAATGATAAAAATATTTTTAAAATACTAAACTGGTCTCATATGAACCGAATTCAACTAGCATTTAATAACTAATAAATTCAATTTGAATATTATTACGTTATACAATAGAAAATTTACAAAATATATCTAGGTATTATACAATAATAACAACCTATTGTAATTGGAATTGCGTATCTAAACTATTTGAAGAAAAATACGTATTTACATAATCAAATGTATAAAAACTCACTATCATTCTGTCTTATTTAGACGTCCTATATAATTACACAAATATTGTTTATCGAAAATATATGGCCATCCAAATGCGACGCCTAGATTTACGTTTTATTGAAAACAAACATGTATATAGAGTGGTATATAATTTCTTCTATTTCTTTTTAATAAAACACAAATCTAGACGTCGCATTTGGATGATCCTATATAATTCAACTCGAATAACGTTCACAAAGATTACTTTTATACACAAAATTTCTTTACTCAATAGTAAAATGCTTTATAAATTAAATTTTGAAATATTTCTATAAAAGTTTTATACAAAAAATAGTCATTTTTCTAAAAAAAGTATACAAACAGGACTGAGAATTAAAAATAAAATATTAAATATTTTTTTGATAAAATAGTAATTATTCTAATTTGTACATTCTGTACTTTATCCATTATGAAATTTATTAAATTGAAAGTCTTTGGAATTTTATTGAAGTTTATTCAATTTTGATATACTAAATAGAAATATTTTTTTTATTTCTTTATTCAATCAATTATATAATTTCTATTACATCTATTGCGTTCCATCTTTTGAAAAATTTATTTATTCCGTCCTCATAAAAAGATATTGTTTTGGTTAATTAAGAATGAGTGATTTATTTGAATTTGCCACAGTAGAAAAACAAATTGTATTTTATATTATTTTAAAGGTGCTGAAAAATAATGAAGTATATTTTTCATGTATAAATGAAAACAAAAATATATGTGTATATTTATATATAGATATATATTTTATTAAATGTATTTTCAAATTATAAATCTTATATTTATTAAAAATATAAATTAGTTTTAAAAATAGTATATTTTTTATCAATGTCAACATGCAGTTATAATATACACAATACAATATTAACATAAAAAATAATCTTATAAAACGTAACAAAATATTTCAAACTACATTTTCTCTTTTACTCACTCCGTTGAATATAATTATAATTTCAACATCCTCCCATATGACATATAATATTCTTAGTTGTTTACACTTTACAATGTGTTGTTTCTGCATGTAAACATTAAAAACAATCGTTTAATGGATCTTCAATTCGTTCAAGAATTTCCAAACAACAATTTTTAGTCAACTTAACTTTTTTATAGTATCACATTATTTCAGGCACTGAAAACATTGGGTATGGAAGTATACACACACTAAAGTTTTCTTTTATATCAATTAACTACTACTGAGTTTTCGTCGTAAACTGATAAATGTAACTATTCTAAGCATGATTAGATTTATGAATAATACTCCGCAATCAAACCAATATCTATCAGTTGACATGCCGATCTCTTCTAGTAAAATCGTTGGTTTTCTATGATGGCAATAGTCAGCTTCATCTGGACATTCGAGATCTAAACGTCCATAACCATACACAGATAATACTAAACCTTCAAGTCCGTAACGTAAATAACTGAAATAAGATATCCAATAGAGATAACGAGGCATATGATTGAAAAGAATTAAGAATCCTGCGAAAACGAGCATCACAGCCATTGCTATTGAACCAAGGAACGTTCCGTTCTATAATATTTAAAAATACACATACAAATATATAAAATGTACATATTTTTTTAAAAAAAGAAAAAATACTAAAATATAATTACTTACAACAGGACTGACTGTAGTACCTAATAAAAGACCCACACTTTGAAAAGTAAGTGTAGTTAAAATACATATCATCAGAAACATGAAGAAACGTGCCCAGTCTTGTGGTTGTGCACTTAAAAAGTATGATACACTTACATATACCATACATAACATTAACTGAAAAAATATTTTATATATGAAAATTAATATATATACAGACACACACATATGTATAGGGTTTTCCAATAAGAATGTCAGAAATTCGACAGCTAGTGACTCATTTTAACATTTCAACTTAGTATAGTTTGACAAATTATTATAGAATGTTTAACACTTCAACAACGTTTAGAAACACACTTGAACTTCATGAAACTTAACACAATCATCCAAGTGAAAGTGCTATTTATCCAATTGTTGAAAAATTTGAAAACAATTTTACTCTACATGATACAGCAGTGCTTGTAAGACTAATAAATACAAGTGAGGCCAATATTGCTTCTGTTAGTGAAAATTTCAAAATGAATCTGGAGATCACGTTACAGTAAATGGAGTGCATTACCGACCCATGATTATGAAATATTTTTTTCCAAAAATATTTAGAAATGGTTTGTATGATATGTGGCTTCAACAGAACAGTGCTACATGCCCTACTTCTATAGAAACAATAGACTTATTGAAACAAAAGTTTAATGAGTCCATTTTTTCATGAAATGAACCCATCAATTGGTCACCAAATTCATGTGTTTTAACTCCATTAGAATATTTTCTGTGGAATTATGTGAAATCATTGGTTTATGCTGATAAACTACAAACAACAGAAGCATTAAAAATAAACATTGAATGTGTAATTCATGAAATTGAACGACAATTATGTGAAAAAGTGACTAAAAATTGGACTAAACGAATGTACTATGTGAAACAAAGTCGTGGTGATCATATGAGTAAAATTGTATTCCATCATTAATGTCATAGAATGTGCTTAAAAATAATAAAAAATAAATGACTCATAAATTAAATACTTTTTGCTTTATTTCCATTTAAACTTCTAAAATGCTTATTGCAAAACCCTTTATATATAGAGAAAGAGAGGTAGTCAAAATGAGGCTGAAAGATGTAACGACCTTTAGTTTTGGTTTACATCCTTCAGTCTCATTTTGGCTACCTGTATATGTAAATATATATTCAGAATAATATGGAAAATAGGGGAATTGGACCAGTTACATAGAAAGTTTTGGGAATGGTCTTCATCCAGTTGTGGCTAAAGTCAAGCTGATAATTATAATAGATTTACGTTTATATAATACATATATAAACTTAAATCTTTAAAAAAATAGATCATAAAAAATCACAGAAGTTATGTGTGTAATAAGATTTCAATAAATTATTTCTAATAATTTTTTCTTTCATAAAACGACAGAATTTTTTGCAAATGTAACAAAAATATTTCTTATCATTTAAATTATAATATATATAAAAATTATTTCATTTTTGAGTGTTAAATTATTAGCATTAGAATAGGTTATTAAAATTAATACTATTTACCTGAACAGGTATGTCTGCAACTAAAAATGCAAGATAGTATGTTCTTAAATTATACCAGTTATTAAATCTCTCTTTTTTAAGTATCGACAATTCTGAAGGAACTACAAATAAAAAATACATACATATATATATATATATATATATATATATATATATATATAAGCTAATATTCTTACAAGTCAAACTAAAAATTACGAAATAAACTCACATCTTAAAACTGCAGGAATCATCGATGTATAGCATAAATAAACTATAGTACATTGTAAAAATCCAAAATTGCTAATCGTTTTAGATCCATCATTGCCGCTATTGAGAAACATTACGCCGAGTGTTATACCGACAACAAAATGCATAAGAAGTTTGAGATGTGTAACAGTCTATATAAAAAAATTGTATTAATTAATTTTATCTTTGTTGAAGAATAATTATATTTTTAAAAACTAGTTTATAAAATAACATATAGAACTATTAATAGAATATTTTACACTTATTATTTAATAGAACATTATTTCTTATAATTATTAAGAATTAATTTTAAGTTATTAAAAATATTTTGGATCATAACAAATTACATGAATAATTAAATTTTCATAATATGAAAAAAAATATCGAAATAAAATTATAAACAAAAAATTGTTATTAAAAAAAATTTAAATATCTTATAATGATTATAAATTAGTATTGTTTTATTAATATTATACGAAAAAAATCAATTCTTATAGTATTATAATATATATATATAGATAGATAGATAGATAGATAGATAAAAGTCTTTCAACTAATATAGAAAAAAAATTGGTACATAATTTCACTTACCCAATCTCGATAGAGTTGAATTATGGATCGATTAAATAAAACTCTAAAACGTGTCCATTCAGATGGTTCTGACACTAAAACAAGTGATTTTGGAAGGTCTGTGTTATCACCATTACATAAAGTTTTTTTTTCTAAAAAATAAATAAATCAATACACTTACAAATTATTGATAATTTCTAATAAAAATAAAATTCAAAATAATAATATACAAAAATTTCTAATAACCTTTTGAACTAATATTTACTTTTCTCCACGAAGAATCATTTGAAATTGATGTTAATAACTCTGTATAATCTCCATATTCTTTATTTACAACTTCTAATACTGAAAGAAAAAATTTATATATAAAAATAATAATTCGAGAAAGAATATATAAAAAACTTACAATAATCGGCAGGATTGTGATATTTTGGACAGATCATACCAAGAGATGACAAATAAGGAACTGTATTTGAACTGGTTCCCTGATAGACACAACTCCCTTCAGCTAATACATACACGTGGTCAAACTGTTCATAAATAGTGGCACACGGTTGATGGATCGTGCAGATAATTGTTCTTCCTCCACGAGCTAAAGCTTTTAACATTTTTATACACTGAAGTGATGAAGAACTATCTAATCCGCTGATATATAGAAATTTATAAATTAATAAACATCAATCATATAGAATATTTTTTTTAACTTACGTCGTCGGTTCATCCAAAAACATTACTGGAGGATTGTCAATGAGTTCTAATGCAATTGATAGACGTTTTTTTTGACCCCCTGATAAATTACTACAACGAGTACTTCGACAAATTGAAAGACCTAATGTTTCTAATATATCATCAATCTAAAATATATATATTTGTCTGTGGTATGTATGTATTTATGTAATAATATAATGTAATAAAAATTAAATAATATACCAGTAACTGTTTAGCTTTTTGTGATATACTACTTCCAAGTTTGAGTTCTGAAGCCATATTCATGATTTCAATAACAGTAAATAAAGGTGCTAATTGATCATCTTGTAAGATATAACAAGATTCTTTTCGGTATTCTCTCAATGAAGCTGCTTTATATGACTGAATAGAATTTGTTCGAATCGTCCCTCCAACTCCAGTCGTTCTAAAAAAAAATCAAACAATCTCTATTATTTCTATACACAAAAAAATTTACATTTTAAAAATAATAATTATATTAAAAAAAATCAAATTCTATGTCGTTCAAAATCAAAATATTTTTAATTATAACTACAGTTCTCTTTACGATTCATAATTTATTGTTTGAGGAAACTGGTATATTTAAATCCAGTTATTTGTTAAAAAAATTGATTAACAATGAAAAAATATTGAAAGTGTATAAAAAATTGGAATTTAAATGAGCAAATATATATTTAATATGTTTAATTTGTCCTTGTTTGAAATTATGTCATTCTATATTTGTATCTTTAAATTAATTGAAAGAGAATTGGCAAAAAAAAATTAATTGATTTTAATTCTAACAACGTTATGAAATGATTTATATATCCAATGCAGATATGTTATTAACAACGTATTAAAAAAACTGATATATAAGTTTCCTTGAATCAATTCACTTCATATTTGAGGCATATTTAAATGTGTATTTAATTGCAGTGCAAAAAACTGCATTCTTAAGTATTATAAACGTCAAAAGAATTAGGATGCGACCGAGTTGCAGTATGATAAAAAACACAAGGTTAAAACTTGCTTCTAAAATAAAATTTAAATATAGATATTAAAATTAGTTTAATAAAAAACTATCGTTTAAAATTCGTTAAGAATTATTACAAGTATATAATACGTTCTGTTAAATACTACAATTAATTAATATTCATATATTTTTTTGAAACTAATATACAATTGAGATTTAATTGACTTAATTAAAATTATTAATTATTTATATTCTATGAATATAAAAAAAATATAAGATAAACTATAAGTTGAGGAAAATATGACTTTATTCTTGGAATTTTTGAAAATGTTAAAATTAATATCTACCGAGAAAATTATAATTTTTAAATAGAAAATGTATAAAATTTTATAATAATTATATATAACTTAAGAACTAAAATAGTTATTTTAAAAATTAATCTAAATATCAATTTTTTAAGGCGTAATTAAAATGCATGTTTGATTTGTAAAAGCTGGTAAGTCTTTTTATTGAAAATAAATCTTGATTTTTCTACTTGAAAAATTTAGTAACATCGTTTTACTCCTGTTTATTTCTTGTACATTATTAGAAATATATTTCATTGTAAGAAACTTGAATAAATACTGATTTTAAGTAAAATAACTATTAAACCATTATGTATGTATATATAATATTATCATCATCATGAAAATTGATATCAGTCCATTTTTTTTTTGCAAAAAAATGTAAATGACTTCTTCGGTCAACATTTTTTAGATAAATATATTTACAATATGAATTTTAAAAAAATTAGTATTTCAAGAACGACTTGTTAATTTATTTTCTCATTTTTTACAACTAAATTACGAACACTAAGGTCTAATGAATCAGTACACAATATTTGTGTTATTACGTTGTATTTATTTATTTTGAACACACTTTAAATGAATTTTTTAAATAAAATATTCAAGTGTATCAAGACTATAAATTTAAAAAATGTAAGCCTTCCAACGACATTGAAATCAATTATTCTTTTCATTTGTACTACAATAAATAAATACAAAAAAGACTTCCCGTTTTAACATGAGATTTATTTAAATTTTGTTGTATGTATGTATATATATATATATATATATATATATATATATATATATATATATATATACAATAAAACTTCTATTACACGTTAGCCTTCATCCAACAGAAACATCTAATTAAAGGAAATAAAAAACGCCTTATTTTGTTTATTATAACCCACTGATTTGAATATTTTTTTTAAAAAATCAAGAAATTATAATGTGAATTATAATTTTAAAGCAACATTAATCTTTTATATTATTGAAAAGTTACAACAAAAATCTGGTTAAAAAATCACAAACTTATAAAAATACTATTTAAGAAAATATATTAGATTCTATTAATTGATTGTATTTTACTTAAAGATACATATATTTTTATTAATGCGTAATTTTTTTTGTTATTTTTTATAATAATCAATTAAGTTCGATCTCACGTTCTACTGACCACCAATTCATCATAATACAAAAACAGGTGTGTTTTAATACATAGGCTTGTTTTTAAATTATGTGAAAGAACCGGTATATAACTATTATTAATGACGAAAAAAAAATTTTATGTTAATTATTTGTCAACAATTCACATCAGAAATTAAGTTATCGACATCGTGTAAAATTTATTCTTAATTATAACAAACAACAAACTTTAAAGTATACTTTAAAATACTAGAAAAATCATGTTTGACATACACCTACATTTATCAACACGCATAGAAATTAATTTCTCAATAAAATCGTAAAATTGAGATACAAATTTCGAATATGATTTTCGTTACGGCATTTCATCATAAGATTGCCTTACTGTGCATTAACTGACATTAAAATATACGAATTGTTGAAATACATGTATGAGTTAACACATAATTAATCTATAAAAATCCGTTACACAAATAACCACCGTCTGTTGACACGTTTCAAATAATTGTATTCGATTTTGTAAACAAATCGTCTTTCGACACAAGTGCTTGAAAAAATATGATCAAATTAAAAAACGCGTTGCGATAAAATCATAAATGACTTCAGGATGATTGGAAAACAAGTTTCGACCGAAACAGACTCATGCAAGCTGGTGCATCGATCACGAAACAATGTTGTGTAATAGGTTGAGTGAGTGGAATGAATGGTTCTTGTCTATTCAAGTCGAAATGCACTTAAAACTTCATTCTAAATACCTTATTCATTACACATTTTGGTTTCACATGAGTGAATTTAATTGACGAAATTCAAAAATTTGTTAATGAAGATTTCGTTAACGTTGACGCAACTCATTTAATGTTTAAAAAATCATTGAATTCATACAATATTTACTAAAATCGTTTAATTAGATTAAAAATATTTTACACATAAAATTTACTTACTGAAAACCTGAAAGAATATTGAGTAAAGACGATTTTCCAGCTCCAGAAGGACCCATAACAGCTGTCAATTCGCCGGAAAAAAATGTCCCAGAAACAGATTTTAAGATCTGTTTTTTTGCTGTAACAAATATATTCTTTTAGTTTTCAAAGTTCATCAATTAAAAAATACAACTTTAAAGCTCTTAAAAAATAATACAGATTATAAATAGTAAAATTAGGAATTTAAATAATGAAGAATTCACACAATAAATAAATGTATTATAAGTGGATAAAAATAAATAAATTATTATAAAAATCTATTAGAGTCCTAATATATTTGTTTATTTCAGCTTTTTTATTTAAAATATGTGTAGTACTTTTACATCATTAATTTATATACTTCATTCAATAACATATATAATTCTACATATATCACTTATATTTTCTGATTAAAAATAATTAAAGATTTTATAAATGATTAAATACTTTTTAATACGTTATTTTTTCCACAAATTAATATCTGAATATTACAATAGTAACTCATTAATTCAGATAATACAATCTACTTCAAAACAATTACATAATCAGGGAAAATCAGAACGTTGCAATTACAATCTGGATTATAAAAAAACTACATATTTCAAAATAAATCTGACAATAAGGTCAGTGTAAAAATCTCGTATTATCCTTAGTGCACAAAATGTATATCAACAATTCTAAAAGAAATGAATTTCAGAGTAATTTATACTGCAAACAACAGCCCAAAATATGTTGGGAATTCAAAAAAATCCTCTTGCGTGGATTTTTCATCGGTATCAACATGACAAGTTGGTAGTGTAATGACTAGAATCACTGTTTACGATATGGAAGAATTGCCTTCGATCCCCAGTCAGAGATATAGGACAGGTGGGATTCTTTAGCCTTAATAAAAGTAACCTGTCTAATGAAGTAAACTCTGAATAAAAAAAATCTTCATCAACCTGCCTGATCAGCGAGGTGAATATGACCAAGTACCACTAAATGTTAATATTTATTGAGGAGTTAACGAGCAAATTGAAGAAGTATATATTGAATTTTCAGGATATATATTATATATACACTCACGTGCATAAGTCATCTCCATATGGGTAATTAAATGAAATCGTTAAATTAAAAAAATAAATATTTAATTGATAATAAATATAATATTCATTATATTTATTTTCAATTAAATATTTTTTATTTAACGACTTTATTGAATTATATCAACAAATTGCTTATGTTACCCAAATGGCGATGACTTATGTGCGTTAGTGTGTAACCAAAAAAACATTTAAAATTTTAAAAATTGAATTAAAGAATCGTTGAAACATTTAAAATAAAACATGTATTTGTAAATAATTTATCATTGAATTATAGTTTATAAATTTATCATTATATAATTGACTAAAGGCGCTATGTTAATTAAAAAAATAAATATATAAATATGTAGAGGAAAAAAGTTTATTTAAAAATGCTGATTTTCAAAGTTCAAGTACGTTTTTAAAAACTTATAGCAAATATAACTAAAAAAAATTGTCAATGTCTGTCTAATGTATGTATTTTTAAAATTAGTATAATTTTATTAAAATAAAACATAAATAATATAATTATATGTACAAATATGTTTCTTTTTATTATAAACCTGTCTTTCGTTATTAAAAAATAATTTATCATAACCAATTAAAATAATTGCATTTATTATACCTTGCATCAATTACCCATATATTGAATGTTAAAGCAGTGAATTAATTACTGAAGGCTATAATACATTATTTTAAATATAAATGTTTATTTTGTTGAAAAGGCAATTCTTTAATTAAACATTCTATAACAGTTCTAAAATTGTTTAATACAGGAAATGTTTACACTTATATTATTTAGTGAGTTTTAAATATTTGTAAGTTTAAAAGGTTCTATTTAAAAATATCTTTATTTCAAATAAATGAAGTTCGTTAAAAATATATTGCATTTAGAAAACGGATTAAAAATCAAACAAATAATTAAAGTTAATTTACAAGTGTATAACTCTTAATTGATTTACTATCTGTTTTAGAACTGTGACGAAATCACTTTCACACAAATAAACTATCACTTCAATACCACAAGATAATGTAAGTGTTCAATAATTATTTATTGTTCACTTGATTTATTTATAAGGTGATACTCGTTCGCAATGCCATTATCATCAGAACGCTAGGTTATAAAATCTTAGATTTGATAACGCAGCGCTCTGATAATAGAACTGGTATGGAAATACTCATCATTAAATTAATAAAAAAAATGAATTATAAATAATTATTGAACATTTTTTCAATATCTTGCGATGTTAAAGTGTGAAAGAATCTTAATTGATTTATCAGAATTTAAATTAAAAACATCAGTTATATAATTATAGTTCAAGTTCAAATAGGATGGATAACACAGAGATGTCTCATAAATGATATTCGGAAATTGTGTACCAACGGCAATCATAAACAGACATTAAAGAATTTCATAAGAGATTCAACGACAAAAAAAATGGGTCATGGTGTTATTTGACTTTTATACGAAATCATTGTCGTTTAGACAGAAAATCATACTTTCGTACATTAATACTCGCTATAAAAATATTTATGTATGTTTACGTAGTGTACAAATATATAATGTATTAGATATAACCTTGAACCCGTTCCAATTGTCACTAGCACGTGTATTTTATTTACTATAGCTTCGTATCGTTCAAACGGTCTTTAAGTACAACTAGTTTTTCAACATTAAAAGTGAAAGTCACTAATAAAGTTATCGTCGCGTCAGTTCAATTCATATGTAAGATCCATCGAGCCGCTAACATTGATCATTGGAACAGCAGTACCGAGATAATACATACATAAATTGGATGTATGTTTTGAGTGATGTTTAATAGTTTCAAGATCAGCAATTCACTAGCTACTTAAGGAGTCTTGTTACGTGTGGTAATTGAATAGTATGCTTTGCATGCAAATTAGATGATACTTAAGTGCTTTTTTTATGGTTGTTATTTAAATGCATAATTCATTCAGATCTACATGAAAAATAAATACGATAAACCGTAAGAAAATATGATATATTACTTTTTAATAAATTGAAAATTTAATATATATATATATATATATATATATATATATATATATATATATATATATATATATATATATATATATATATACACTGAATAAGTCATCACTGTATGGGTAACATAAGCAATTTATTGATATAATTCAATGAAGTCGTTAAATTAAAAAATATATTTAATTGATAATAAATATAATATTCATTATATTTATTCATTATGTATTTTTAATTAAATATTTTTTTTATTTATTTAACGACTTATTGAATTATATCAATAAGTTGCTTATGTTACCCATATGGCGATGACTTATGCACGACAGTATATATCAATCCACTTCTTGACAAAAGCCTCATCGAATTCCATTGTCTCTTCTTAAATATTTTCCCAAGATTCTTCCATGATTTCCTGTCTATATTTAATCTCATTCAACCCTCAACTCCATTATAATTCACGATTTTATCTCTCCATCTTTAACAGGTTTTCTCATTTAGTCTATTTTTATCTCTTGGACGCCATTCTATAATGACTTGTACCATCTATTGTCTTCCTTCTCACTGTTCATGCCTATTTCATGAATTTTATTTGTTCTCATATATCGATTCGTATTCATTTACAGTTGTTCCTATCATGTTTAAAAATTCCTAACACTATTTTTTTCCATGCTTAACTAGGTTATCCACAATTTTTGCTTCATTTTTGGGATAGCGTAGTGGCGTACATCATCACCTGTCATGCAAAAGATTGCGTTCAATTTCATTTGGAAGAACATACAATTTAAGGATTGTTGGTTATGGAGCTAACAACCTCACCAGTAAAAATATTATATAACTCTTACTATCATACTTTTTTTGTAATTAAATTGTAAGATATTCTTTTAAAATATAAAGAAATGAAGAAAAAGCAATATAAAAAATATTTCTAATTGTTTCTTAAAAAAATATATGATAAATATAATAGCTGAGTAAGAAAAAACATACATTTAAAAGTGATTACATTAATGTAAATGATAAAAGAGTATAAATGTCCGAAGTCGAAATCAGTTTTAATGAAAATATTTTTTAGATCCCATTAATTTTCCTTTGCACAATGTAGTCATATACACGTATATCTATTTAATTAATGATTCAAGATTTTTTTGTTAACTTCCATTAGTAACAGCAATCTACAACATTTTTTACCCTAGAAAATGTAGTGAATTGTTTAAAGAATTAATAAATAAAATAAAACTTTTTATGTCAATTACTATAATTATAATAATTCTTTCGAAATTAGACATTGTAATTCAATTTATTTTTTATAATTAATACCCATAGACATGACATTTTTTTAAATTGCTACACTGTAATCAGAAACTCGTTATTACAATAATTTTAAATAATGCATTAGCAACCATTAACATTTATAAACATAAAAAATATCCCCACAGACATGTCATGAAATCATTAAATAAATATGTTAAGAAATAAATGTGATATTTTAAATTTGTATGAATTCTAGTTCGAGTCAATTATAATAAAATTATTCCCATTTTTATCTGAATAACTTGTACATATTTCATAATTTATTTAAGTTGTAAAATAAATTATTTTTTTATTATTCGAAATGTAAATAAAATAAAGTTCTCATTTTAATATAGTTATATCATGTAAATATCACGATATGCTTGCTTCTCAATGATTATTTCTGTTATTATTAATTTAATTAAATAGCATTAAACTGAAAGAGTGACCTGACCTTTTTTAATTACCAGAATTGTTTCTGTACAATTTGCTACTTTTATTTTTGTTGATACATTGTCATAAATATTTCGAGTAAGTTTCAAAGTTTACAAGTCTCGATGTGACTTACTTTCTTTTCATAAAAGATATTACAACAGTTAGTATTAATCGGTCAAACGCTTTGATACGTCTACCAAAAAAATGAAGACTGGTTTAGAATATTCTATTACTTTTTTATATATCTGACACAATATGAAGATTACATCGATTGTTGACTTATTTGCCCTAAATCCAATCTGTTTTTCATTAATGATGATGTGCATACTTGTCTTAAGTAAAAGTATCTTTGTAAGATAAATTTTAATCTATTACTATTTTTATAAAAAACTTGTAATACTAATAACGACCTTGTTTACAAATAAACGAGATTTAAAATAAAGATTGCTTGCAATGGCACATTTAGTAATATTAAATATTTATTAATCGACTAGAAACGAATCGAGTTAAACAACTTTATACATGTTTTTACTTTTATATACAATGAGTATTACTTAAAAATGTTGATCATATACTAGTACACTTTTTATTTTCATTTTTTTACAGTGTTTTAAAAATAGAATTTACAATAAGGTAAATGTTATGGCACGTTATTAGTCGCTGGCACTGCTATACCCAAAATTAAACGAAGTAGATAATTGAAATAACCTTGGAATGTACCAACCTCATTCAAGTATATATTCCTTTATATTCTATCAGCTGTCATTTCCTCAGAACAAACGTACGTTTATTGTTGAGACTTATTTCGCTTATAAATGTTATAAACGTGTACAAAACGAGTCTTAGTTAAACTTTTCTCAGTTTGCAATCATCAAAAATTCAATGAAATTGTAATTGATCGAGAATTTCATACAATTGGAAGTATGTAAGATAAAAAAGACCCAAGTTAGAAATTGCTATTAATTGTGAAAATTCTCGATGATTTGAATGAAATATTCAACTCACTAGTCCAGAAAATCACTTAGAAAATTATCTTATCAAACCAAACTATCTTCAGCTACTGTTTTTAAGATTATAAAAAGTTAAAGTTGCATGTTTGTACAGTCGTTCATGAACTGAAAAAACAGATCAGGATTTTTTTACGGTATTGTCGTTGGTTTGTTGATGAAAATGGAATTGAAGTATTGAATCATGTTTAAATTATTGTCGAGATTTCATTTTACTATTTTCACTAAAATCGAATATAGGAGCAATGAAAATTCACACGTTTATTTGATAAAAAGAATAAAACATTGTATTTGACTAATTTTGATTTTATAAACAATCAGAAATCAGATCAATTATTTAGAAAAAAAAATATATATATGTATATATTATTTACCAAAATCCAATTATTTCCAATATGATTATTTTTTTCATAAATTTAAAGTACAATCCGTTATCAGATAAAAAATTATTTATAAATAAACGTATATATATATTTATTTTGTATATAAAAAGTAACATAATTATACTTCACACACCTGAGCCAACACAAACAGAGACAGTGACCAACCTTGGACCGAAAATTATCTTTCGAGCCACGTTACATTCTTTAAGCTTTATAGCAAATTATGATTGAGTTAGGTTAGTAACGTTCAAGAAAAAAAAATGTATTTACATCGGACACGTCACAGGTGACCGCAATGTAAATACATGTAATTTCGATTACATATGTTCATATATTTAAGTTACACACAAGTGTTTATATATAAATATAAATATATATATATATATATATATATATATGTGTGTGTGTGTGTGTGTATGTATACAGTGAGAAACATATGTGGATAAAACTGTCATGTTCATAAATTTTTTCTACAACTTTACCTCCATGAATTTTTGTGTTAAAATTTTATTTGTAGATTCTTTCTCGATATTTTTAGAATTGCTTGAATAATGTAATTCAGTGTGGTTGTTCTTTTTTAAGAAATCCTCCAAAATTTTCATTTTTATGTGGGGCATAAGTATGAGTACGACGTCATTCTATAATTATAGGGTAGCTCAAATAAGACTGAAAGATAGTAAAGAAATAGCAAATGATAGTAAACAAGGAAATATATATTTAAATCATTCAATCTCAATTAGTCCACCCTATATAATCCGAAAGGTTCGCATCGAAGGTTATTCCAATTATTACTAAAGTAGTGTGTGCTTGCAATAAAACTTAATGTAAGTTTTTATACATTTTTATATTAAAAAAAATTATTTAAAATAAATAAAATTTTATGAGATGATTCATTGTAAAAAAAAATATTTAGATATTCATCAAAGAGATGTAGAAGATTGAAGTAATGGACTAAGCTTTAAGTCAAATTACTAAAAAGTAAAAAAAAATATATTCTACTCATATTTAAAAAAATCTAAAGTCAAAATCTGAAAAATATACTTTAATTAGGCCAAAAAACAAGATCACTTTAAGGGAAAACAAAATAATTGTTTTAAAGTTAAAAAATTCAGTTTTAATTGCATAAGAAATTAAAAAATAGTAAATATTCATATTTATACAAAATCTAGACAAAACAATTTATGGATCTATTTTAGATAAGGGAAATTTTTTATTAGTAAAAAATTAAAAAAATTATAGTCTGAAAAAAATATTTTTGGAAGTCTGTTTCATTTTTTGTAATGTGGACAGATGAAAGAAGATTTTAATTGTTTGAATAAAAAAAGGCAGTGTATAAAGATATTTCAGAGAAGTATTGGATTTTTTTATGGTTCAGGAAACAATAAAATTTAATTTGGGGTTGTTTCAGTAAAAATTGAAAAAGAAACTTAATAAAAGTTGATGTAAAAATGACAAGTACCTCCAACTTAAGCACTTTAAGAAATAGTTTATATATATTGGCCAAAAAATGTCTTTGTATTATAACATTTTTGATTGAACAAAATAGTGATTAGAAACAAACATCAAGTATTACAAAAGAATAGTTTAAATCAAATTATATAGAAGTTTCTAATGATCAATTCAATCCCATTAAATATATACTGTATGGTATATACATATATATATATATATATATATATATATATATATATATATATATATATATTATATGTGATTGTCAATGAGTGAAATATTCTAATGATATTAAATAATTATCTCTCAATTGAATACAACCTATGTTTAAATATTACAAAATCCATAATAAATATGGAAAATTCTCAAGTCTCTACAATTATTACTGTAATTTTTTAATCATAAATAATAACAATATTTTTATATGCAACTTAATTACAAAATAAAGATAAAATTGTTACTTAAGAATTGTCAAATAGATATGTATTATGTTTTCAATATTCTGTCGTAATTAAAGTTCAAAATACTAATCATAAATTAAGATCTACCAATATTCTGTTTTTATATATAAAACTGTTAACATTAATTCTATTTTTAAGAAAAAAATCGTTAAAATAATTTAAGGCAATTTCGAAATATAATATTTTAATAAATATTAGTTATAAAATAAAAGTGATAAAATAAAAATGAACTATATACTTGACCTCTTTAAACTATTTTTAGTGTATGTACTCGTATTTAGTTTTACTTACAAATGTTTCAATATATACAAATAAAAATAAAGTTTCATGTACAACAAAATTTATTTCAAAATAGGATTTTAATCTTATACCAAATCTGACATTATTACTCTTAAATTATTCAGTTAAACGACTTTATGTATGAATAATTCAAATTGTACAATTACAATTAACCATCAATGTATCTATACTCATTTCTTAGGTTCATTAAAATTCGAATCATTAATATTGAAGGCAAAGTAATATACTATAATTAATACATATAAATATTTTTAATTTCAAGTTATTTACATATTCTGATCAATAGTTGCATAATTTTAAATTATGCCATTTTATAACACTTTTATCTGTTAAGGATATAATTTATTTCTTTATTTTTATTCCACATGTACTTATATATGGTACTAATGAAATCATAGTAAAAGATATTAAAAAAAGTTGTATAAAATGTCAGTTTTTATCTTGTTATTGTGGCAAATTGACTTTAACATAAATAAATCATTTATTATAACACCACAAGATTTTATAAAATTATTTCTTAATTTTTTTACAAAAATTGGAGTAATGCATAAACAATTTGTGGAATTATGATGTACATTAAAATGATAGAACTTTCTTGGTTACTTAATAAATTATAAACTTTATCTGATGTATAGTCTGCAAACTAATTAATCGCACTAAAAAAATATAATTATTTTTTATCTTTTTTCAAAAAATCAAATAAAACCTTTTATTTGATAAAAAGAGAAGAAAGTAAAAATAAAACGGTTATAAATGTAATCAATCTATGTACACCTTAATTAAAAAAACCATAATTTCACTTTCTACTTTACAAACAAATCGTATAGTTTATATTTTTTTCATTTTAAATAAAAATATTTTTCTTTTTCAATTTATAATTATTAAAAATTTTAATATCAATATCTTACTTGACCTCCTTTAATTTCACTACTTCTCTTAATTTATTTAGCATAACCAAGCCAATTTTCGTAAAAAAAATGATTAATACTCAATTTCATACTTTTTATATTACCTACTTTAGAGCAACTTTCGTTGTTATTTGATATTTATGCAAGTATTTCTTAATTTAATCTCACTGATGTTCTATATGGTTTAAACCTGGATTTTTTTGTATGAGAATTCAATCATTTAAAAATGTTATATAACAACCACTATCACACAATTCAATTTGAATGTTCAAGGTTTATTGTCCTGTTAAAAACTTTCTGTGGAAACTTCAACTTCTAAATCGATTGTTAGAGACTTTCTTTTGAAATGTTTTAATATTTCCATTTATCTACTATATTTTCTATAAAAACTGAATTATTATCTCCTAAACACACCATACATTCTAAAACCTTTACAATTCCCCCACTGTATTTTATTATACATCGAAAATATTTGCCACCAAGGTTGTTTGTTATTTAAATAACATTTTTTAAAAATCTATCATAATCAAAAATAATGTATTTACTTTCATTTGTAAAAATAAATGTTCTACAGAATGAAAGTTCAGCATCAATATACAATTTTGCAAATTGTTAATAAGGAGTTTTTTGACTGGTTTTGAAAAATATTCGTGCTGATTCAATATTTCTTATACAGTACATGAAATTAAATCCTTTTGTTGTAAGTATTTATGTATCATCATCATCAACCTCTTTCTGTACACTGCTGAATAAAAATCTCTCTTAAAACTTTCCATTTTCACCAGTCAACGCCATTCTCTTCCAGTCTATTCCAACAATTTTTTTATGTTAGTCCCATTTACCTATCTAGATTTATCTATTGATGATTTTTTCTTTTTGCTAAATGACTAGCCAATTTCCATTTTAAACTTCTCACTTTTTTCATAACATTTCTGATTCATTCTTTCTGATCTATTTTTTCTATTTTTCCATGTTATTTCTAACAGCATCTTCCTATGCTTCTAAACAGGTAAAATACACTGGTCAAAAACTTTTTAAACATAGAAGAATATCTTATAATATGTTTTTTTTCAAATTGACAGTATCTACTTTATCTCTAAATATTTCTTTAGTGATAATGAATTGTCCCAGACATACATAGTTTTCAATTTCTTCCATTTCTCATCATTTTAATTACATTTTTCTATGATCTGAAAATTTATTAAACGTTATTTTTGTCTTTCTGTAATTTATCATAAGATCTTTATTTATTCAATTTTTCTATTTTTTCAAATTTATCTGGTCTTTCTGTAAAAATAATGATATCAGCAAATCTTGAGTAACTAAATATCTCTCCATTTAATTTTATTTATTAAAATTACCAGTTTAGTCTATTAAAAACTTCTTCTAACACAGGTATAAATAGTTTTGATGATATTTCAATGCTCTATCTTACTCTTTTATTTACACACATACACACACATTATTATATATATATTCTTGATTTGCTGATTATAATGCTGTTCATATTATTGATCATATTTTCCTACCAAATATTTTTATAAAAATTAAATACATGTACATAAAATTTATTTTTTCTATGTTGTTTTCTTTTGAACTCTACAGATTTTCTAGACAATAAATAAAATCTGCACATTATGAATACTAATACGTTATGATATTTATAATATAGTACTTAAACATCAAAATATATTAAAGTCAATACAATAAATATATAACATACAAACATGTGCTATACAAAAATAAAAAAAACTACCTTATATAAATAAAATAAGTAATTACTTGTTATTTATGAGATATAGTTGTAAAAGTTACATTTTTTCTGTTTATAGAAAACGTGTTTTGACAGAAGGACATTTCATTTAATTACAATATCTATAAAAATGGTTGCAATTAAAAAAAACGGATAAATTACTATTAAATGAGTAAAAATGTATTTTAATGTTATATGAATCAAAAAAATAAATTTTTAAAATACTACTAACAATCTAAATTAGATGACTATAAAAATTGTCATCATTGTAATGGTATTTTATTTTATACATATGTATGTAATAAATATGTGTGTGTGCATAAGTGCATACGTACATGCATACAAATGTACAAGACTGTATAAAATTTATTAAAAAAAAATACACAAGGTCTATCGTGCAATGACCGCGTATCTGTCGTGTAAACATATTTATGTGCGTATTTTCTTAAAAACTAGTCTTGGAAATAAATTGCAATTAAGGTTTTTTAACAATGAAAACTGGTTAAGTTTCTTTATTTAAACCTTTATTGCATTCAATGCGATATTTTTTACAGAAACAAGAAATCAGTTGTAGTTACCTTCCTAAAAACATGAACTACATAAAATAAATCCAAATAAAAATAAACTACCTTGATTACCTCTAAAAATTTATTTTTAATTTGTGTTAATTCCCATTTCTTCTATATATTATATTCAAAAAAAATTAACAACAAAAAATGAAATTTATTTGATATCGTTACAAATAAAAAAACGATGATGTTTAAAATAATTATAGAGCTGATTAAGTACGAACATACATTAAATCAAGAAGCAACCTCGATTTCTTATAAATATAAATTATAAAGATAGAAACTATTAAAATCGTTATATAAGATAACTAATTCGTATAATTTTTATAAAACATTAAGCAAATTACACTCAAATAGAATTATTTTCAAATTATTTTTTTGTTGAATGTAAATCTTACGATTTTATATTAAAAAAAGTCAAGGACGTATCTCAAAAGTGAAATGAAAAACAATCCATCCATTTATTAACCACACTTGAGCAATTCATGAACGGTATACCTTTTTGTTTCCATCTGCTTTGAAGTTACTTCATAGCTTTATTGTTTTTACTTTCAAACGATTAAAATTTGATTATATGTACTATGCTAACATAGATTTCTAGTTATATATATATGAGTGTGTGTGGATATATGCATACTTTAAAGATTTTTTGTAATCATAATCAAATACTGTCCGAATTACACTTTAAGTTAACAAGCACATTAAGTGAAAGTCGAATATTTATTTACAAACATTAAGAAAATCTTTTATAATTTATTAAATAATTAAGATAAGAAGTAAATAATAGAACTAGATAAATAAAAGATTCATTCTAAGCAATAATTAAATACAAACACTTTAAAAATATGCCATTTTCTTTTGATTAACTTTAAAAATTTAGTGAAATTTTATTGAAAAAAATCTGTATTAAATATAAAATTTATATAATTAATAAATATTTAATATATGGTGATATTAGGAGTATAAATTGAAAGTAAAGTTCACAAATGAAAAAAATCATTAAAAAGTTATTGTCTTGTAATAATTATTTTTTTTAAAACATTGGCTACGCTGTATAAGAAAAAACTGCATGCTATTCTTATTAAAATTGATATTATTTTTAATGTAATGAGAAATGGAGCATAGTGAAAAACATATTTGATACTTTTATATTTATTTAAAAAAATTAGAATTAGGCTAGACAATCGAAAGCCAGAAAAGTAGCATTTGTTGTACAACAATGCACCATCTCGAAAAGTCATTGCTGTACATGATTTTATGGACAAAAAACAAGTATGTCATCCAAAATTCATCAAATTTATCACAATGCTACCATTTTCTATTCTTAAAAATGAAATTTCCAATGAAAAGAACATTCATTATATGATGGCATTGAAACCGTACAATCCACCATGACGAAGGTTAAAAAGGTCATTCCAAAAAACAGATTTATTAAAATGTATCCATATATTATTTGATCATAGCCAGTGTTGTGTTAATGCAGAAGATACATATTATAAATAAATATTTGAATTCTTGTAATAACAAAAATTTTTTTCAATTCAAAAACATGTTATTTCTTTTTCAACACGGTTTGTATTTGCACTACGTGTAATCATAGTTACAATCAATGCATACAGTCAACAATTTCAAAAAACTAAAAAAAGCATTGAAGAAAAAAAGACCGTTAGTAAACGATGCAAGATCATCCTGCTGTATGAAAATGTCAGGCCGTGTATTATTTAAACAGCCAAGGACACATTATTACAGTCTAAATGAGAAATTCTTCTCCACTTTGTATAATCTTCAGACATTGCGTTCTTTGAATATTATCTGTTAAAATCGATATAAAATAATTTAAAAGGTTTCTACTATCAAAATTTCAAAAAAATAAAAAAAACAGTTTTTATTTTGACCCAAAAAAAACGTTTTATCGGAAAATTGGAAAAAAATGATACAAAGCAAAAATATTTTAATTAACCAGATGTTAAAAATTTATTTCAAAATAATAAAACATTTATATTAAAAAATAATTATTTTAATTCACATTTATTTTAATACACATCCATAATGTTAAAAAATTAATTCCTTAAAATAAAAAAAATGTTTACGAATAAAATTTTATATACTTCTTTCAAAATTTGAACTTATTAATATTAAGAAAATTATTTATGAAGACAAGATTTTAATAGATCTTATTTTAATAATTAATCTTCTATTTATATTTATTGTATCGTTATTACTACCCAATTTACTTAAAAAAACAATGTCGAACAGTACACAGAAATTCATTAATCATAATTTTATCACATAGTTCCAGTTGACATAGTAATTAAGTTACGTATTTTTTTCATAAAGTATTTACGCTTGAAAAACATCATTAAAAATAGTTTCATCAAAAAAACAAACAATATATTTCATCTGACGAAATTATGTACTTTTTATTCTTACAATCGTTATGTAAAAAAATAAATTAATAACTATGTCAAAATATTTCTATGAGAATTCACTGATTTCCCAATCATATGCTCGATGAATTACATTAAAAATATTTCAAAATTATTATTTTTTATTGGTACCATTACACATTTGTCATTAAAATTTTGTAAAATATATATGTGTATATATATATATATATATATATATATATATATATATATATATATATAATCTACTTAAATGTGTTAAAAGATTTTGATAAAGAAAAAAAATTAATAAAAATTCATATTTACTATAAATTATCAAATATTCATATTTTTTAATTGCTAAAATAAAAAAGTTTTTATATATTAATAATTTAAAAAACACTGACAGATTTTTGTAAATTAAAATTTAAATCATAAAAATCTACACACCATAATTAAAATCTTGTAACCTTAAAAAAAATAAAAGTAAGAATGTTTCCTTTTCATTCATCCAATAGTATATAAAAAGAGGCTAATAATGATTATATATATATATATATATATATATATATATATATATATATATAATGTGTGTATAAAATATTAACCAAACAAATATTTTTTCTGTGAAAAGATTAAGTTATATTATAAAAAATAACAATGATTAAAAACCACTTTAACTAAAACAATTTTCTAACTCAAGAATTAAAGTTTAATAGACATATATAATTTAAAAATAATCACAAATTCACTTATCTCTTATATTATTATATATTTACAATTAAAGTTTTTATAAAATTTAAAAAATATGTGATTTAAACAGGTATGTTTTTAACTATACCAAAGTACCGAATTTAATTAAACTTACCTAAACATTATATTTGTACATTGGAATTAAAAACTAATTCCACGTCATCTTGGTCGAGACAAAAATAAACAATTTTAGTTCTCGTAATTATTTATAATTAAATTGTTTTTAAGGTATGAAATAATTTAATTCGGCATTCAATTACTTTACTTTTTGTTGTTAATAATTTTAAAATATTTATGTATACTTTTTCATTAAGTATTTATATTGTTGAAATTATATTAACTAAATCTTATAAATAAATCGGATGATTGTTTTCAATCATAAATTAAATAAAAATCAAAAATAATCATTATTTTTATAAATAATAAATAAATGGTTTGTTATTTTCTAAATTTGAAAAACATATGCAATACTTAAGTCTAAAGCTATTCGTTTAAATAAATTACATAAAAAAAATATTTTTCATAAGAAAACTTCAATTTTAGAAAAATTTTCCCCATATGTCAAAACTATTCATAGAAACTTTGTTAAATAATTTATAGCCAGCTGATCATTATCTAATTATTATTGCTCTCTCTCGAGATAAGTTGGTAATGATTCATGTACAGGTCTGGTTAAAAAATGCTATAAAGGTTAAATTTGTATTTATAAAATATTTAATTAATTTTCCTCTAGCTGTAAAAAGTTAAATCTATCATGTGTGTGTATATATATATATATATATATATATATATATATATATATATATATATATACACACGTGTATGTAAATATCAACCAATTTTTAAATTGGTAATCATAAACATGTGTAAGAAAAAAATTATTTACAGGTATCGTATATATATACATTCTTTGAATTTTTAACTGCCTATGTGATTTTCTTACAGGGTCAAAATAATAAATAATATTTTCGCGATGACATTGAACATTTGCAAATATAAAAAAAATCGAAAGTGATAAATTCTATAAGAATAAATTAATATTAGATATTAATTTTTATAAGTTATTATTTATGCTAAATTCAGATTTCCTGTAAATATTGTTCATTTTTATAACAAGTGTATATCTTGAATTATAAATGAAATGGTGTTTCTATTCAAATTTAATATTTCAATATAAATTCGGAAAAAACCGGCTTTCCAGGTGTTTTTATTCTTAAAACTATTGTATTGTTTTATTTTTTATGATCTATTAAAACTCAAAACCACAAACAAACTGATTTCTTTTATTGCGATTATGTGTTTTATTTATATGTTATATTGAAAAAGTATATCAATAAAGAGATAAACCTTATTCTTTAACTAAAGAATTTATGGATAGATTAAAGAGTATAACTTTATAATCTCGAGAATGTTTTTCATGCAACTCTGATTATATAAAACAGAAAAAATACACACCTAGCTCAAGAAAAAGAATAATAAAAATATGTCTAACTGACAAACAAGAAAAAAACTAAAATTAAATTTTATATTTAATACATTTTTCATACATAAATATTTTTTAAATAAAAAAAACGATATTTATGAGATTCAAATAAACATAAATGATTATTTTTCTAAAAGTAATAAATTGAATTTACTAAAAAACTTTAATTTTAAGACCAGTTAAAAATTTATATTAAATAGTAATAAAATTATTAATCCACAACAAAAACAAATATTAGATAATCTGAAACTCAAATTGATTATAAAAATATTAGATGACCATGAAATATCGTTTTTGTGTGTATCATAATTCAAAGAATTATTTATTTATTGCACGACTTGTTACACTGGGACACATTAACTGAATAATAAAATATATACCTTATTTCCTTTAATTTAAAATATAATTTTTCAACTCTTCAAATTGCTTATGTAAAATAGTGTATTTCGTTAATGTTTACTTTACGAGTTTAAACTTTGTTCCAACGCTGCTGAGTGGCAAGAAAAAGTTTAGTTAGTTAAAAGTTGAGAACGAAATTTGTGAAAAATAATATTATTTTTTTACTCAAGATAAAAATCAATAAAAACTGATTTTATTTCAAAGCCTTTTTCTACAAATTCCTGCTTGAAAATCAATCCTGTTTTCATTTTTGTAACGTCTTATTACTTGTCTGATAATAGATCTGGATATTTACAATAATCTTTCTTGTTCAATTTTTTAATGGTTATATAAGACGAATTAAATGAGACTGGAAGATTTAGGCATGCATTTACTTCCTTACTATCATTTAGTATCCTTCAGTCTCATTTGGATAATGTTATAGTAATAAATTATTATTTGATGTTAGTCAATCGAAATACAATTATATTTTTTCATATTTTCTAAAAATTAAAAATAAAGAAACTTACACCATATAAGGGTACAAAAATTTATATGAAATAATATTCACAGCATTTCAAAATCTAAAAATTTAAATGAACTTATCTGTTCTGTGCAACAAACAGAACTAAATCTTTAATTGTAAATTTGTTTTGCAATTTTTCAAAATTAAAATTCCTAAATATTTTAGTCTGTAATTACTTATTTATACTTATTTAATCTAAAAACAGCCAGAGTAGCAAAATGAAAATTAAAAACAAACAAAATAAAATTTTAAGTTTTTTTTACGTTTGAATCATTTTTCTGACGGTATATTTATAAAGATTTTGTTGATATAAAAAATTAAATTAATGTAAAAACACATTAAAAATTTCATTAGTTAAAACTAGTGATTAAATTAGAATTAATTTCAAATAAAAATAAGTTTAATGAATAAATTACAAACTCATGGAAGTATATAAACAAAAATCATAAATCTCAAATACGCAGAATATAAAAGTAAAAATCATAAAAAATCATAATTGATCATAAATAAACCACGCGGAAATAAATATGAATATATTAAAAAAAATACAGCATTGATAATGAAACAAAAGTTTCAATGTCAGAGACTGGTCACGATATTTCAAGTCTGTCATTGCTATTTTAACTGAAATCATTAACAATTGGACGATAGGTGATCTATGGATCTTAACAAATGTTTTTATACACTAATCTATTTTCAAATCCACAGTACATTGAATAAACAACGCAATAATATCACAAAATAATGACGTATTATTGATGCTCTTTGATAAATTATGGGTTATTTGATATAACATTATATAGTAATCATACATTATTTAATTTCAAGGTTTCATTTGATAAATAAACAAGTATAATTCAATTGATTTTTCTATTTTATCAAAAAATATTCTGTAGAAATACTTCGTTTAAAAAATAATTATTGTATATATATTTGAAAATGTAATTATGAGATTTATTTTTTTAAAAAAATCCATGTTACATATTTACTAATATATAACATGGGAGTAATTTTTTTTAATTTATATAATTACCTCGTATGCATACTAAAATCATCTCTATGATACATCTTTTTAATAATACAAAAAAAGTTTAAAGTAATATTAAATTTGTAATAAAATTGATAAATATAACCTTCAAAGTTTTTAGTGATTTATTCATTATTGTAGGTGTAGATATACCAGATAAACAGCATTGTTCACATGTATAGATCACCAATCATTTTTCATTTTAATTTCCTTTACATTTAATACTTTCTGTTTATTTTTATTTTTCAACTCAATTATTTACACTAATAAATCAGTTAGACTATTATCTGAGATATAATTTTTTTTAATAATCTTGACTTATGTAAGAACATCTAACTCTTATGGTCTTGAGTAAAGTAATATTTCTACTTTTTGAAGAAATTCAATTACTTATAATATTTATTAATTATTGTTATTTTTCATATATTTAATAAAAATTATAATTACTAAGTATCGATTTTTAGGTAAATTAAATTGGGATTCAATTATAATTTTATATACAAAAAGCTACAGTCAAGAAAATTTATCACTTTGATGTTATTTTCACTTTGCTATTGGCAACTCTTCAAACCTGTATTCGATATTTTTATTACTTTTCTTATACTTGAATTTCTTACTTATCATTAAATGTATTTATTTCTTTATATGTCGATTACTACAAGCATCAATAAATCTTATTAAAATAATCACAAGCACTAGAGTTCAGTAAAACTTAAATTTCTCTTACAAACCAAAACCATAAAAGAGCTATACTTTTTACGAGATGAGATTTTTAGTCTCATGCTCAACTCTTAACCTTGAAACTTAAGGAACTTGAATACAATCTCTCAATAGCAAACAAAAATGAAAACCATTACTCCATCAGTCTATATATTTTATTAATTTCTTAAAATAAAAAAGTAATACTGGAAGCCTTACAGCTAATTATTTATTTTTAAAATTTATAATAAATGATTTTGTTGAATATTTTCTAGTTTAATATTGAAATAATTTCAAGCACCATCGTCATATTTTGCATCTAATAGTTAAAAAAATATTCAGACAAAGTAAAATAAATCAGAAATAATGAATAAAATATAACGTATTGAGTATTAAAATAAAATATTGTGAAATTTGGATAGTATTTCTTATGAAAAGTTAATTAGATACAATACAAAATCATACAATGAATAAAAAGCATATGTTGTTGTAAATCTATAGCGATTAAAATTAATTACAAATACAAAAAGTAATAAAATATTATTACATGACATTAATTATACATTTAAATTCAAGTTTTTCATTTTTATTAATTAATTTTTAACATCGTCGTATAAATATTACAAATATCTCTACTAACTAAATTTTGTAGAATTTTGTATATATTATTTTTATATTCTAACGTTATGAAATAATGAATTATTAATTATGTGCATATTTACATCAGTACACAGGTAAAGTACAAAAATTAAAGTACAAAAACTACTTAATAATTAAACAAATGTACATTAAAATTTATTAAAAAAGAATCTAACATTCCGAAAATATAAAATAATCAAATCCTTATAATCAATTCATAAATCTCGTTAAAATTTCAAACGAACAACAAAGTCTACGTGAGAAAATGTACATTTTTGTGTGATTCACAACGAAACACTAAAGACATTAAAATCAGGTAATTCAAATACAAAATTAATTGTTTTTCAATTGGTTATCGTGTCTTCGATACGCTCATTATATATTCAATATACAGAAACTAATTAGAACTAATCGGAAGTAGTGTTTGCAATTACCGTTACAATAACAACAATGTACATTATCAATACATACAAGTAGAGGTTAGGTAATTTGTTTAAATTCGAATCAATATTCGAACGATTGCAGTTTTTGAAACATGAAGGTCTCACGTACGCTTATACATTCCTTGATATTTACTAATTAGGGTCTTAGACATACACGATTGCCACACATTTATCGATTTCGGTTCTTAATCACTTATTAATAGGTTATTTATTAGTGTCAAGTTTAATTCTATATATATATTCTATTAAGAATTTAATTTATTAATTTCTTATTCATACAATTATCAAAAACACACAATATCAAATATCTATTTATAAATAGTTGAAATATCACAATGCAATTTAAAATAAAAAAAAAAATATAATTTTAATTGTATGAAATGTAACAAAAAATAAATAAGAATAAATTAAAATTTGTTAAATTTAATCTATTTTTTCCTCTTGTTATTCAAAAAAATATACTTTTTAATAATAAGAAATTCCATTAAATCATGCATTCTAAGAAACACATTAAAAGCCAATATTTACATTTTAATAGATATTAAAATAATCAAAACAATTTACAAAATGATAAACCTTTAAATAACGTCATAATAAAATTATCAGTATTAAATACAGAGAAAATTAAATATTGATATAGAAATTAAATGTCATCTGTTATCACATTTGAATTAACATGTTTTATATTTTCCCAAAAATTTTATAAAAGTGAAGATGACTCTCCCTCTCTCTCTCTCTCTCTCTCTATATATATATATATATATATATATATATATATATATATACACGAGGTTCGTTTGATAAGTATGGTAAATTTATTTATTATTTCATTTAATTAATTAATTTAATTAATTTTTTCAATTTAGTTTTTCTTACTTTTTTGCCATACTTATAACACGACCCGTATATATATATATATATATATATATATATATATATATATATATATATATATATATATATATATATATATATATATATATATATATATATATATATATATATATATATATATATATATATATATATATATATATATATATATATATATGACAAAATTGTTCATTTATTATTCGTTCTGGTTCACGGAAGTTCATTTAAACTAAACTGATAAATGCACAAAGGACATTTATAAATAATTATTAAAAATAATCTGCATCCGAATAAATTGTTTCATGGTGAACATTAACATTTTTTTATGGACAAAAAAAATCAGACGACTCCTTATCCAAAGGTCAATTTCATAAGATTAATTATTAAAAAAAAAATACAAAGGCTTATATATATATATATATATATATATATATATATATATATATATAAATAATCATAAATAATAACTGACAGTTATTATTTTTATTATATTCTTTAGAATTTAATGTTTTGTAGCTATATATTTTTCAATTAGTTGTAATATATTATATAATACAGCTTTTATATCCACAATTAAAAAAAAAATAGTATTTATAAATGGAAAAACATATTTTAAAATAATTTTTAAAGAAATAATATCTTACATTGTTAAACATATTTCTTTTTAATAACTTAATTAATTACTTTTCATTCTTTGTCACTTTTTATAAAGTAATAAAAATTTTATTGTATTGTATTTTATGTATTTATGATAATAAAGAACTATTTTATAGTCTTTATGTATATATATATATATATATATATATATCTATATATATATATATATATATAAAGTTTTGGATAAAGACCTTTCCCAAAACCTTCAATTTCGACCAATCTAATGACTTTCTCTTCCAATCGATTCCAACATTTTTTTTTATTACTCTATCCCATCTATCCATGGGTCTCTTCTTGTAAGCCTTTTTATATAACTAAGGTCCCAATCAATAACTTCCCTTAACCAAAGTGATAATTATTATTGTTGTTATAAATAACTATAAGAATTGTAATAATTGAAAAACAATACGTGTGTTAAAAAAATATATTAAAGAAAAAAAATATGTTTTAACATAAGTATTGCATAAGTTAATAATAACTTTAATAATTATTATTGAATGCATGCCGTGTTAATAATTAAAAAAAAATACTAAATAAAACCAGTTTTGCAATTCACATACGAAGTTTTTTATACTCAAATCTTTGGAGAGGGGTAGGCAAATGAGACTGAAGGGAAGTAAAGAATAATATATGATAGTAACTAAATAAATGTATGTCTAAACCCTTGAGTCTCATTTAAATCACCATATGTATATATATATATATATATACACATACATACATAAATAAAAATATACATACATTTATACATACAATTGCTGGATTACCTTCAATAACTAGGTATATCATTTTATTATTCTTATTCTTTTTAATAGATCATTCTCACTTTCACTGCACTTAAATTAATCTTTCAACTTTAAATAGTATTATTAATTTATAATTCTAAAAATAGATTGCATATTTTTAAAAAGAATTAAATAATTTCCATTATATATATATATATATATATATATATATATATATATATATATATATATATATATTATTAATTATAATTATTTAAATGTTGGTATTTATTTCAAAATATTAAATACTTTTGTATAAATGGAGATTACTTTTATTAAGAATTATTTTTCTGAAAATATCTTTACCTCTATTAAACAATTATTTTATTTAAAATAATCTATAATTATTAGATTATATTATTACGTTTATAATAAATAGTCCGAATTTCAAAATTGCATTTTTTTCAATTATATTACAAATATTTTTTTCTTCTTTTCTCATCTAATTAAATATAATAATAAATTGTTTACACATAATAAAAAAATAAAACCTATTTTAAAAGTTTCATTGATAATTAATGTATAAAAAAATAATTATTTTAATTATTAATAATAATACTTTAATCGATTAAAATTCATATATATATATATATATATATATATATATAAACTCATACACACACACACACACACACACACACACATATATATATATATATATATATATATATATATATATATAATTTGTATGAATATCAGTCGCAAAAATTTCAAGGAAAGCGACTTTAAACCTATAAAATAATCAAGAATTTCCAGAACATTTTTTTAATAAACAAAAAAAGTATATGTAAAAATTGAAAAGTATATGTATATCTTACATGAAATTTACATATAATAATATTTTTTTTATTTATTTTTACTTTGAAAAACAAATAATAATAAAAAGAATAATGTTCTTGTATTTCGTTTAAAAATAGATAATGTTCTTGTATTTCGTTTAAGAATAGCTTTTTTATTTAGAATGCAACTGACATAACATTTTACCTGCCATTGTATGTTGCAATAATTTATAAATGTCATTTTTTTTATAGAAAACACTGTATATATATATATATATATATATATATATATATATATGAGTATATAAATCCTGTTTACATATTTAATTATATGTTAACAGGATAGTAGTTTGGATAAGAATGAATACTTTGTTTGAATGGCTGTATTTACATATTTTGCAAAAAAAGTCTCAGATTTTGTTAAAAACATTTACTTAAACTATATTCTTTACCTTAATATATGATTACACACATAAAATTATAACTTTTTTTATGTTTTTTCGAGAAAATTTCTATGTTTATTCTGTAAAATAATAATAATATAAGGAAAATGTAGTGTATCATTATACAGGTAAAATAGAGATTTTAATTATTACGAATTTGCAGAATTTTTGATTGTTTAATATTCAATCTGCACTTTTTTCACTTTTATTATATATACATATATATATATATATATATATATATATATATATATATATAAAGTTAAATATATTAAAAGATTAAAAATTGATAAAAAATGTTATTATTACTTCCTATGTGGTTTTTTAGTATGCCTGTTTTAAATATATAAATTTGTTTTTGACAGGCGTATCCATAATTAAAAAATATGTACAGAAAGAAATAATCTTGTATATATAATCTATGGCCAAAATATAAATAATATTAAAGATAAAAATCTCATCAAAATATAGATCAGTCATAAAATATAAACATTGAAAATGTGTTGATTTTGTAACGTATTTTAATTCATAATTACTGATATGAAACATTTAAAAAATTGATTTAGTTGTAATTTATTATTTTATGTGTAATATGTGGCTGTTCAATTTTTACCCTTATTAATTATGATATAAAGTTACAATTTCTATTATCAACCTTTATTTTAATTTACAAATAACTTTTTTAATATTTCATGTATATATATATATATATATATATATATATATATATATATATATATATATATATATATAATTTCCTTATTGAGACTACTGTCAAGATCAAACTATACTACTTTTAAAACCAATCACTTTTTCGATGAAAGTGAATATAAATTCGAGTATAAACTTGTACAATACCATTTTAATTAAATCATACTTTTAAAATTGAGATCAACAGAAAAAAAACCAAGAGATAGAATTTAATAAAAAAAAAATGTTACTTCCAAAATATGAAAAATTATTCAAAAAATTCAGAAAGAACGCAAATTAAAACATTAATATACACAAAAATTTTATTTGTGTGAAAAATAGTAATAATTGAAAATTAATTTCAAATATTGAAAAATTTCATGAAATCTTAGAAATTATTTGTTAAAAAATGTAATTACGTAGTATAATTGTAACAAAAATTAATATTGTTGTTTATTAATGATTTATAAATATCTGAAAATTAATTTCCAGGAAATAAAATATTAATGATTCTATAAATCAAACTATAATACGATTTTTAAATACCTGTAATATATTTATTATTTTGTAATACTAAATTATAAATGCATACGAAATTTATTAAGATCTATTCGTTTTAAACACACCTTTCAAATATTCTACTAAAAATAGTTTTAACTTTTAATCATATATCGACATACAAACACGAATTTTATTTTATTTCTATTTTCATTTTACTCTCTACTCGTGTGCAAATTTTGAAATGATATACATAATTAGTTGCACTAATAATTTTATTAGAAATAATTATGACTAATAATTCAATTACATTTTAAACAAATTTCAACTAATTAACAAATACAATACACTTGCAATGGATTATAACGTCGAAGACGATCATTTATTTTTTTAGATTTACAATAATTGATATAATGAGTATTCTAGTTAATATTATCAAATTTTAATCAAACAATACTACTTTTACTAAGTTGAAATGCACAAATATTTAGGTTTGACAGTCTATTTTGTATATAAAAAAAACTTATCTAATATGGCTTTAGGTAATCGGACACACAAATATATATATATATATATATATATATATATATATATATATATATATATATATATACAATATATAAACGATTTGATATTTAACGAGATTTCACCATATAATTGTACAATTAAAAAACGTTTCGTACGAATTTCGTATTGCCAACTTGTTTATATATATATATATATATATATATTCGATAAATTAATATGTCGAAATTATTATAAAAACGAATTTAGAATTATCAAAGAATAGTTCTATATAGTAAAAAAATGCTACTTTGGTATACAACTGACAATATTTTGTTATTATTTCATAATATTTTATCTTGATATTATGAAACATGTAGACTAATAATAAATTATTAATTTTGATACAATTAGATTGTCCAATACATATTTAATATTTTTCCAATACTGTACGTTATAACTATAAAAAATATCAAAATTGACACGTGTCGTTGATAGAATAGAAAAAAAATGTCATACGTCATACACAAAGCAATATTAGAAAAAATATCATACTAACAAAAATGATTTTATAAAAAAAGTATTTTTGTAAAGGTATATAAAGAGATGAATAAAAATTGAAAAATGAATACATCTTTTAAACATTAATCTTAAGATTCTTATTAATGAAAAAAAAATAGCACAAAAATATAGCAACTAAATAAAAAAATGAAATGAACACTTAGTTGTTTTGAATAACTAATCAATTCATATTGTACATAGACATAAATGAATTACTTGACTCGTTATTTCACTATTCAACATTTTTTTCTTAGTGAATTTTTACTTGACAATGCAATTAAAGATTACTTAAGAACCATTACTTGCAATAACAACAAAAAAAAAATGATAATATGAAGGATTTCCTGTAGAATTATTGTTTAATTAAAATGTCTGTTGACTAAAGATAAGAAAATTCTTATAAAAAATAATTAATCATATATATAAAATATATTTTTTATTGATTTTTTTACAATGTTATAAAATAACATTCTTATCAAAACGAGTCATGTTTAATTTTGTATCCTATTAAACTGATGTTTATGGACAATTAACCAAAAATCTGTATTGTTTTATATCCAGTTTCATAAAATAATTAAATCTAAAGTTTTGTGGTAAAAAATCTACTTTAAAAAAATAAAACAAATTTGAATATAATTACTGCTGTCTATATGTACGTATTAGAAGTATAATATCATATCATAAAAACTAGTACAATAAAAAACGAACAAAATTAATTATTTATAATTACAGGATATAAAAAGGTGTACATTTTTTTAAAATTATAAAACATTTAATTAATTTATAAAAAAAATATTAATAGAATATTTTTTTTTAAAAATATGAATAAATATATATTTTCATTTCGATTATCTAACAAACCTTATTTTGAAATATATTAAGTTACAAAAAGTTTATAAATATTCGAAAAAGTGTCGAGATATTCGTCCAGCCAATAATTAAAGTGTATTAATTTTATATTAGACGAAATCTATGTTTTTTATAAGCTAGATATTAGACTAACGTAATAGCAATTTAAATACGAGGTCATGCTGTGCAAATATTACAATTGAATGATGTAATATGTGCGTAATTATGTGTGCTTGTATCGGATTTATGATTTTATATTATTATTTTTATAATTATTATTATCTTCATTTTCTGGACAGATGATTACAAATTATATTTAATATTTAGAAATGTTATTAAACAAAAAATATATTTTAAAGAAATTAAAATTTATAAAAATAAAAAAATTATTGTATATTAAGTGTACTAGTATAATTTTCATTTCAATATTTTTTTTAAAAAATAAAAATTATTATTTAAAAAAATTGTCTTAAGAAAAAAATGTTTATTTACAAATATTTTCGTATATATGAACACGTGTCGTACGCATTATTTGTTTAAAAATTTAATATCTAACAACACATTGATGACAACATTTAAAATTTCGAACAAACACTTAAGAAATCATCTTCAAGGTAACACGGAGAGACATTTACCTTTAACAAAACGTACGTTTCAATCAAACAAAGTTATTTGAAGTACTCTCGACACTTTAAAAGAAATACCATGCGAAATATTAACGTCAATCAAATATTTAAACCGTGCATAGACTTTTTATTCATTGAACTCGAAAGACATTTACCCTAAAACATATCTGTGCAATAATACGAACTATATATTTCTACACAGATATTTATTTCGAATATTCAACGATCTGAAGAGGTTCAAGAAAAGATGTTTATGTTTGTATTAGATTATACAAATTTAAATACGACATTAAAAAAATCTTAAGTTTAAGTGTTCCTTTAGGATCAAACATTGACATCAGTAACATAAAATTATAATAGTTATTATACATACATATATATCATATATACACACATACACTATTCATTTTTGTAGTAACTTAGTAAAAAGTATATTCCAAATCTAAGAAATATTCAAATAGTTTCAATTTAAAAATAAAATAGAATGTAAAAAAACTAAATTTGTATTTCAATTAAAAAATTCATGCATTTAAAAGGAATATAAATATAATTTACAATTCATAAACGTCATTAATAATAATTTAAAGAAATGTGCACAATTAAAAACGTGTTATTTGACCTTACTAAAAATGCGTCAATGTCAAATTTACAATAAAAATTTTGTAAACAAATCTATTTCCCTTATAATCTATTCTCAATAGATTATTTCATTTAATTTAAAATTCATTAATTTATAATTGACGAAATTTTTTTATTGATCATTTGAAGGTTGTTTCTATTTAATTACGCTTTTCAAAAAGAAAATAAATTTGTTCAATTATATACAAATCTATTATTTGTATTTGAAATGAAATATTAGTAAAATATTATTAAAATCTAATGTAGTTATCATTGAATACGAATACATAAATAGGATTTAATTAACAGGAAATAAAGTATGAATAAAAACATGTTTTTATTTATAAGAAAATTAACGAAACGACGAGGAAAAAAACTTCAAATTACATAAAAAAATATTGCTTTTCTATTAAATACTTTAATTAAAATTTTTCTAACTTATCAATCTATAATTTATATCTGTTAGTAAAATCACTACCCAGTGAATGAACTTATAACCTTGCTTAGATAATTCACATCAATTTTTTTTATTATTTCATTATTGACCTTAACATTACATATATTAAACAATGATAATAAGAGGATTTAACTCAGACAGAAGTGAAGTACTTGTCACAAATTTAATTCAATGCTCAATTATAACAATTGATAAATATGCAAAACTGTACTTTGTTATAAATAAAGCTTATTTAAACAAATTGTTTCAGACAAGTCTTTTAAAAAATAAAATATTTCTATGAAACATATTTAATTATATTTGAGTGACAAGATTCTATTATAAATATCAAATAAAAGATTTTCATTACTAAGAATGATATTCACAAATTTTACAAAAAAATGAGAAAAATTTTAACAGATTTTCATACAGAAACCATATTTTAAAAAAGATGAATTTATAAATGAAAAGTTCAAACATCAAATCTTATATCGTATAGAAACGTTTATTTAAAAAATTCAAGTACTTTACAGTTCCTTAAAAAAACCTGTTTACTTATATATTATTTTTGACATTAATAAAAAAGTCTATTCAAACATAATTGTGATTAAAAATTCGTATAAAAACATAATTACATCGCTTTAAATACCTATCAATATAATGAAATAATTAATTTCAAATACGCCGTTGTTTAAATATTTACATGAAACATTTCAATGAATACTTAAATCAATAACAATGTACGACAAATATGCTGTTTCTTCATCTCGAAAGTATATTATATATTTAAATATGTCTTATATTCAAATATGGGTTAAATGAGTTCATAGAAATTCTTATTTGATTTCGATAATGAAATTGTTTCATAATATATTTTGATAATTAAACAAGAAAGAACATAGAACTGGATTCGAAAGGTAAAAGGTTATATATTTTCTGTAT
Organism: Neoneuromus ignobilis; assembly: GCA_029203775.1. NCBI lineage: Eukaryota > Metazoa > Arthropoda > Insecta > Megaloptera > Corydalidae > Neoneuromus > Neoneuromus ignobilis. The sequence goes on along the minus strand of CP092096.1, from coordinate 21,617,660 downwards.
AAAATGCATAATTTGGAAATACCAGTTGAGAATAATAGGAAAATTGTATTAATTCGAAAAAAGTGAGTCATTAGAAAATTCTAACAGATAAATAGGATAAACTAACATTTCCATCATATATAAACATTCTTATAAATTTTATTGAGTTTCAATTAATTTTGGAAATTAAAAAATGTATTAATATAACCATTTATTAATGTTTCAAAATATACCACATTTGAACTAAAACCAATAAAAATATTAAAGAAGAAAATTAACATCACTGTTGAATATAAAAATCAAGATACAAAAGTATTGGTTCACAAAATGATACTGAAGAAATTTTTTTTTTAAAATATTGATTAAATTCAATATTTTTCCAAGTAGCTTAGTATGAAATAAACTAATTTTGTAACATAATTATTATTTTTTAAACCATTCTTACATCAAATATTTTTCTTGAAAATTGTATAATTATTTAATAATCATTTTAATTTTTCCTTATAAATATTCAATGAAGAAATAAATTATAAATCCTTATAAATTTCCTTATAATATTCATATCAAGTAACTAAGATGGTATTTTTAGTCTCCCAGATATAATATACAAGATACATTCTTTCTCCACTATTTTAAATATTCTTTTTTAAAATATTTAGATAGGTAAATTTATTGATTTTACTCTTAATAAAAAGAAGACTTTCCACTACAATCATGCCATATATAGATTATATCAAAAAAAAGAAGTTCAAAATTGAAATAAGTTAGTCATATAACAAAAAGGGAAAATCACTGATAAACAACAAAAATTATTGACTAAAAAAAACAGATGTAAAAAAGGTCCAGGAAAAGACCAATGAATAGATGGAACTGAGATATAAAAAAATTCATAGAAATGTAGTAAAACACACATACACACACACACACACGTATATATATATATAATATTTAATCTTTATACAAAGAAATTAAAGATATTAAACAATTTAATGTTATCACAAAATGCAACCATTTAGACATTCTAGGAATAAATAACATGGATTTGAATGAAATCATATCAATTATATACTATCAAAACCGATTGTAGTTTTGAAAAGATTAAAAAAGATAATTTATCAATTAAAAAAATATGATGATTGTTTTTTCTAATCAACTGCATTCATTATCAGATCCTCTTTATACTTTTTTTATCAGACTATTACACTTAACAATTCATATCTATATTACAATAATAATAATAGTAACTAAAAAGAATACTTAGTTAAAAATGACTATTGTTTTCAAGTGCCTAATAAAGACAGTTTAGGAATTAGTAGTTAATAAAAATAGATATATTTAAGTTTTAATTTTTTTGGATTTTTTTCAATAACAGTAAATTATTAAAAAATATGTATTGTTTTCGTTTAATTTACATAGTTATAAGATGTAAATATGTTCTTAATTTTTTATACACATTAGACAGAAATAAAAATACGAAAATTCTTATAATAAATTAATTATGTACTTTTTGTCCAATTGATTCAAGTCAATAATAAAACTTAAAAAAGACAAATATATTTCAGTAAGAAATATAAAATAGTTCATATATTAATTGAAAAAATCATTTATAATAAACACAAAAATATCATACACAACATATCTAATAAACTAATACAATATGAGATAATAAAAATCCCTTTGAGTAAAGAATTTACAAATATTTACACTAATTATTACTCTCACATTTTTCCAAGACAATGTTATTATTGTCAAAAAGTAAATTAAAAGCATAATATTACAATTGCATTCTAAGACTGATTTTTGAACAAGCATTTATTACTATTGTACAATACATCTTATTTAAGAACGTCTATCGCATATTTACTCGTATGTAGTTCAGTGTCATCTTATCACGACTTGTTCTATTTTTTTATTTGAATATTTTATAATATTAACAAACATTCATAACCATGAACTAATGAATAATATTGACTTAGAAATATCGTTCGATCTTGAACTGTGTGTTTTTTTTTTAATAATTTAACATAATACTTGATTTTTAATTCCCTTCACAATTATTCAATACTTATATATATATATATATATATATATATATATATATATATATATATACACACACACGAGGGTAGCTTGATAAATATTTAAAATTTTAAAATTTATGAAAAATTTAAAAAATTATTAATTTTTTAAATTTTATGGTAATTATTTTTACCATACTTATCAAACAATCCTCGTATATATATATATATATATATATATATAAAATAGATGAGGCTCTTTAGCAAAGGTGATGACAACTAACCTAAGGGAGTAAACTCTGAATATAAAAATCCTCACCAACCTGCCTCATTAGAATGATAAGTGACTAAGAACCAGTGAATGGTAATATTCAATGAAACTTTTGAATAACAGTGAACTGATATATGTTTATTTATTTACTTATATATATATATATATATATATATATATATATATATATATATATATATATATATATATATATATATATATATATATATATATATATATATATATATATATTATATATATATATATATATTTAATTTTTTTATTATATATATATATTTTTTTTAGTTTATTTATTTACTTATATATATATATATATATATATATATATACATATACTTATTTCAAAAGCAATCAAAAATTACAGACAGTGTACCAAAAGTGAAAGTTTGAAATGGGAATGAACAGTTCATATATCAAGAAGAATAGACAATAAAATTGAATGGGAACCCAAAAAATAGGAAAACACAAGAAGAAACTTATGAATAGATGAGATAAAAATGTGGTAAATATGTCTCTAATAGAAAGAATGAAAAAAAAGACATTGGATCATGGAAAATATAATATTTTGGAATAATCTTTGTCTAAGATATTTATTATGTATCATGTGAATACATTATTTTAAACAACTTTTAATTTATGTTCTCTTATTTCATACATAAAAATGATCTAAATAAGTTTATAACTTTGTTGCTGTTTATTTATTTTATATTATAGATTTGTTCAAAGTGTAATAGATTTTAGATAGAATAAAAGTCAATCTACAAAAAAGCATTATTTGAAAAAATAATATATATATATATATATATATATATATTTATAATATATCTATATAAAATAATAATTATATTTTTTAGTTAAAATTCTTTAGTTTTTCTCTTCCTATAAACCTACATACTATATTGAAGTACTTTTATATATAAACAAATAATATCACGTTATCAATTCGATAAAATTTTATCTAAAAATCCTACAAAAAATAGTTATCTCTTTATATGACATATGTAATTGAATATTTTTTATGAAAACAGTAATAAACATATATTTTAATCATAAATAAAGATTCTTGCATGTTTGTTCATTGTTTTGAAATATTATAAAATTTTACTTTTTATCTATGTATATGATATTTAATTAATTTATTACTTTTTACATCTCATACACACCACACATATGCATAGACACATGTACACACACACTTTATTCTATTTTTCTGTATAATTTTAGAACAAATAAAATATGTTCTATTTTACACAAAATAATCAAATTCGTGCAAGTCATGTTCGAGTTTAATTAAAATAAATAAAAACATATTTAGTTTTAATTTAAAAGTATTATATTTCATTTTTAATGGCCTAAATAATTTTGAACGTGAATAATTTATTATTAGAAAACAGTAGATTGTTAATTAATACATAAGGTTGAAAATGATAATGACAATAAATACGAAAGATGTTGAAATAATCCTTTTGTTAGTGCTACTATAACGGAGCGGATATCCGGTAAAGTAAATCTGAACTTCATTAAGAATTATAATATAATTTTAAAAATTCAAAATAATATTTTAAATAATGTACTAAAAATATACTGAAATTGTCTGATATATTTTTAATAAAACTTGTTTGGCATTTATATCACAATCTTAAATTGAACTTTAAGTTTATTTATTAATTGAGATAATATTTTTCGATATATTTAAAACTTATGTTTCTTTCTTTTAAGGGAAATTGTAAAAAATACAACTCTAATTTTTAAATTTTATAACTTAGTAATTAAAAAAAATATTCAATATCAATAGAATATTTTTTGCAAATTTATTTTATTGAAGATTTCTTTTCTAAATAGAATATTTTTAATAAAAAGCTTGTTATCTGTCTTTTTAATTATATTAAAAATATTAATCGTACATAAATGCCATTTTTTATATTAAAAATTCAAACAATTTTATTACAATTTCATTCCTGTTTTCTTTAATAAAATTTCTATTTTTATTTTAGTCTTCAATAGATTAATATTATATATTAACTAAACATCTAATCTAAAAAATAGTAAAATATAAACCATTAAGATTATTACTGAGATAAAAGTTTTTAAAGTGCATTAAAATATTTTTTTTAAAAAAATAAAGTATAATTAAACTTTTATTTCATAGTTTTAATATTAAAAGGTTACATAAAATTTTCATATATACAACAAAAACATTCAAACTGACCTTTTCCCATTCGTTGACTGATACTGAACGTTATATCTTTAAATTCAATATCTATCGGTGGATTTGAAGGCATATTCACAAGAATTGCACGTTCTCGATTCCTGAACGATGGCATTTCGTCGGATTAATTCAAAAAAGTTGTAAAAATATCAACTATGTCACTTATAAACAAAAACGATGCATAAACTGAACTTGCACAGAATTGTTTGACTAAGAGTGAAGAAAATTTGGACTAAAATGAAAATAGATTGAAAACAGCTTAAGATTTATGTATCCTGTGTTGCGATTTGTTTCGAAAACATCTATAAACGTTTGGATTATCAGAATTGTCAGACACGTTGTGACAGATGTAATAAATTAAACGTGCCTAACAATTATGGCAGAAAAGTTATATACACACACACAAACACACTGTTCACTACTAATCGCAAACAACGTAATACATACACATCCATTCGTCGACTGATACTAAAACGAACTTGAAAAATTCAATGATCATTGACAGTGTATTCCCCTACTACTGTACTACATTAAATATTATTGCACTCCGGTGTGAATTATTACTGTATTTTTTAAGAATAGTATAATTTTTAAATATAAAATTTCAATCAACTCAACATGTTTACCTTGTATTTTATTCATATATTTGTTTCTGCATATACTTGTATTATATATACATGCATATATTATGTTATTTTTACGTATTAATATATAGTCATAATTTTATTTACAAATACGTATACTTAATAATACATATTATTTAGTTCCTCAATTTTATTATCTTTCATTATTAACACTATTATGATAGTGAAACGTATGTTTTAAATACTAGTTTAATTTAATGACTTCAGACAACACAAAATCATGGAAAAATGCATAGAAATAGAAAGAGAACTGAGTGGATAAAACAGGACATAAAAATCATATATTTAAAATGGAAATTGACTGGTTATATAGGAAGAAGAGATGATCATTGATGAATAAGAAACATTATTGATTGAAAATCCAAATACACAAAAATGCCAAGGAAGAGTTCAATGGATAGATAGGAGATAAAGACATAAAAAAATGTTGAAATGGACTAGAAGAGAAAGGCATTAGATCGATCAAAGTGAAATAATTTGGGAAGAATCTTCAGTCAGATTGTCTTCATTGGTACCAATTAATTTTCCTGGGAAGGAATTTCGAGGAAATTCAATCACAGACTCTAACTATAATCAAAACAGTCATGCTGATATTAAACTAAATCTTCACCAACAACTTCACTTATCCTATGGTTTATTTCTTCTTCTAAAAATCTAAATATTTAGACTTTACAATGCTTTCGTCGAGAATTCCAGCCTAAACATTCACTCTTTGAGGATATTGTAAATGGATGTACAGGCAATTCTGGAATTTGCAGGGACCACATTCGATAATTTTGAGTCATGATGTAAAATAAATGAATTTTTATCAGTAAAATTAATGCTCTATTAAAATTAGGATTAGAATTCGATAATTCCATTGCATTAGCAACACATAATAAAATCTCAAGAACTATTATTATTGGAAAAATTAAAGTATCACATTTAAAAATCATCTACTTTTTTGGTTGCATCTATGGTGTGTTGGCAAAATTATTAACCACTGAAAAAAAATTGATGAAGTGAATTCTTTTTCAACGCACGACAGGAGTTTTTTAAATAATGTGCCGAAAAATAAATCACCCCTCCTTTCTCTCTCTCTATTTATATATATATATATATATATATATATATATATATATATATATTAATTAATTATAGAAATATTATCCAGTTGAATATATTTGAATAGAAAAATATTTATAATAATTACATCATATTCTAACGAACATATTTCTCTAATAAAAAAGACAAATGCACATATACATATACATCATGAATAACGTGCAAATAATTTTTACAAATATTACTAGTATTTAAAAAATGGTGAAAACTGTAGAATTTCAAATATCTCTTTTATTACTTGTCAGTATATCAGGAAAATTATAATTTAATTTTTTTTGAAATCTTGGAAAAAATATTATTCATAATGAAATAAATTCAAGGAATAAAATTGCATATAATTGAAAGTTATTATTAATCAATTTATTAACATATTATTAACAGAATGCAAATAAAGTTATTATTTTTTAAACTGATGAATAATAATAATAAATCATGAATGCATTTATGTATATTTTTTATTTCACCTATCAGTCACCATATAAATGTCAAAACGAAAAAAATTGTATAAAAACTATAATTAATTGATAATTAAATTCCATTTAGTGTATAATAAAAAATATTACATATTTATATTGCAGAATATTTATTATGCGCCAAGAAATAGAACCAGATATGATAACAATGAGAACATATTTGAGTATGTACTACATCATACATAGTACAAAAATAAATTGAATGTTTCATATTTATACTAATAAATTCACAAAACAATTCATGCGAGAAATACATTAATTAATTAAATATAAAAGGAAGTGGACATTGACTACAATTTAATTTACACTAAACAACCTTTATGTATTTTTGGTAATTGTGTACTTCAAGGTTAGAAATCATAAAATGAATATACAGTTTTTTATAAATTAAATATGTAGTTGTATACATATATCATTAAAAAGAATTTAATAACAACCTTACCTTCATTTCTAATTCAAAATGGCTTCCATATTAATAATTATCAAAATTAGAATATGAATATACATTTCAAATTGTCCCGATTTGATATTTTCTTTTTTTCTTTAAACTTCTTATTAAAACTACATATATTAAATATTTTTTTAATTTTTTTAATAGTAATCATTTAATATTTTTGAAATAATAGGTATAAAATAAGTTAAACAATGTTCACTAAATTAATGAATCCAAAATCGAATTTAAAATACAAGACAAGAACTAATGAAAAAAGTGGGGTAAGGTACCAGTAAGTAACAAAAATACACACTATTTTACTTACTTAATGATTGAACGTACGAGTATATGAGTATACTATTTTTTCATCATTGCTAAAAGCAATTAAACGAGAACGTTTTCCTTATTAAAAAATCTTCATCTTCTGAACTTTCTTCCACAGAATTTAAATGTCTATGTTTTTCTTTTCAATCAGTTATTTTTGTTCCATTACTTTTTCTTAACAGATATTTATAATTTTTATAGTATGAAACTAAACATTTGTGTTATTCTCTTTATTATAAATAAATATTGAATATTATCATAACTGCAACCCTATTTAAACAAATCAATAATTGTAAACAATTACTTATTTTTCAAAACAATTTTTTATTTTAAAATTCTTACAAAATTAATAATGCCCAGTAATTTTTTTTTAAAAAAAATATTTTAATTTTTTACCGAACTGTTGAGAAAATGTTTTATATATATATATATATATATATATATATATATATATATATATATATATATATATATATATATATATATATATATATATTATTAAAAGTCCATATTTTGGCAGGTCCTCCAAAGCTACCGATAGTCGGCAGTATTGGCATATACTATTTGTAAACTACAACTGGATCCATAAATTTACACACATATATAAAAGTCGTATTATTGGTTTACACATTAGCCCTTTTCCTGTTATTTTTTCTTGTGATTATGATACTATAAAAGAGATATTAATACGGAAAGAATTCCATGGAAAGCCTGACGTTTTTTAGCACATATGACACGTATGAGACATTTGCACGGTTTGTTACAAAAAATATTTAAATGTTCAAAAATTGTATAAATTATTTTTTTTTGTATAGGAATTTTCTTTACTGACAATGCTTACTTGTACAAGCAACGACGTTTTTCAAAAAGATATATGCGAGATTTCGGGTTTGGTAGACGTTCTCCAGCTGTAGAAGATTTTTTAGAAAATGATATTAGTGAACTTATAAATCTTTTAAAATATGGGGTTAGTAGAGAATCTAATATGGTAGATATACATATATACATAAAGGAATATATTAGCAAATAATTCTAAATTCAATTTTGTTCAGAATGTAATTAATAATAGATCAGCTCGGATTCCGGACATATTTTACACTGGTTTTTGTAACGCGTTGATAAAAGTATTGACAAACAGATCATTTCCAAAAGAAAAATTTCCGTGTTTGCGTGAAGTGTCGAGACAGGAGATGATTTTTCAATGTAATGCAGGTTCTCTAGGCGGTGGTTTGATACCAAATTTGCCACTTCTGCTCCAAATTTGGAGGAACTTTTGCACCAAATTTAGGGGAACTATTGTATCAAATTTAAAGGAAACATTTGCCCAAATTTGGGGCAAAAAGTTTGACCCAAATTTGGGGCAAAAAGTTTGACCCAAATTTGGGTCAATGGGGCAAAAAGTTTGCCCCAAATTTGGGTCAATGGGGCAAAAAGTTTGACCCAAATTTGGGGCAAAAAGTTTGCCCCAAATTTGGGGCAAAAAAGTTTGCCCCAAATTTGGGGCAAAAGTTTGCCCCAAATTTGGGGCAAAAAAGTTTGCCCCAAATTTGGGGCAACTTTTTGATAATAATTTTTAAAAATAATTAATGAAATAAAAACAATACTTGTTAAATAAAAATCCTTTTCAATTTTATATATATATAATATAATATTTTATATATATATAATATTTTATATATATATATATATATATATATATATATATATATATATATATATATATATTTTAAAACCGAGGAGTCGACCTGATATATCGATTTTGGTACTTTTTGGAGGGGCGATATATTGCTCCTTGACACACAAGGAGTTTACATATTATAATACATGGAATGATTAAATTGATATTTATATATATAAATATATATATATATATATATATATATATATATATATATATATATATATATATATATATATATAAATGATAACATGATAACGATAAATGAAAAAATAAATATTGAGTAGAAATAAAAATATTTAAATATGACAGCACTTATTAGTATGTGAATGGTAATTAAAATTTCAATAAATGTCAATTTAATAATATTTAGCTATGTAATGTAATTACTGGAAAATTTATTCAATAAACACGGATACTAGTCACTAGCTTATATTTAATTCCTTTTTATTGTGAAATTTAATCCGATTTAAACTTATAAATAATGAGAATGATTATAAATGAAAAACAATTCAAAGATAAATCCGATGTTAACTTACAAAGGACAGTTGCAACTTTGTAATATATGGATTTTTTGTTAATTATATCACGATACTTCCTATAGTAGCAAAGGTGAACAAATTACAAGGTAGGTGTTACATTAACTGACAGAATAATGAGATGAATAATAATTAATAGTAATTATACATCTCTGTTGTTGTTCAATATGATTTTTTGTTTGCTTTCAGCTGATATATGCTATGCTACAAACTGAAAATGTTAACCCTTTGCGGTCGAGATCTTTTCAACAATATTTCTCGCCGAATCGAATATGACAAACGTGTGTGATGACATTCGACCTAGTAAGAGTGTGATGTCACATGTGTGGTGACATTCGACCGCAAAGGGTTAACCATTGTTCTATTATCTCTATTTTGTGTCAGTGGAAATTTACATACATGCACATGAATAATTTCAGACGATTTTAAACACAAATGCATAGTTATAAGAAAAAAATATATTTAGTCAATTTTGAGTTGATTTTAATTTTTTGCACAATACTAATAATATATTTGACTTTGTTTATTGCTAATAAAATCAAAAATAAGGTCGAAAAGTTTTACAAAAAAATAACAATTTGAAAGATATATTTTTACAAAAAAAAAAATGAAATTTTTTTGTAAAAAAATTACATTTATTATTCTTTGGAATGCGGAGTTTAGACGGTTTTTGTAAATCATAACTGTTATAAAAAAATGTAAGTAATTGAATAAATTTTTATATATATTTGTGCTTCTTTAGGCAAAACCCAGATAGGTATAACAGATTTTTCGATTATGCAGTCACATACACAATCTAGTTAAACAAACATGAAAGAAATGGCATATAAAAATATGTATGCATTAACTTTTAAAGTTCTTTTTGTAAAACAAAATTATTAACGTAAGTCAAGCACTTAAAACCGAGGAGTCGACCTGATATATTGATTTTAGTACTTTTTGGAGGGGCGATATATTGCTCCTTGATACTCAAGGAGTTAACATATTGTTATACATGAAATTATTAAATTGGTATTTACTACAATAGAATATGTAGAAAATAATCTATTGTCATATTTAAAAATAAAATTATGTGCTTTTTAAATCTTTCAATACTAAATTAAAATCGTTTTATATAACTTTAATGTCATGAAAAAAAGTCGTTTATAGAATACAAAAATTAGAACACAAATCAACTGATTGATGAAAATATCAATGGGGTTGTATAGATGCCAGATAGACGATTTTATGAAAATACAAATATATATACTTTAAATTGTTTCTCTAAAGTAATATATTGTATAATTATACAAATTTACAAGTAAATTTTAACCAATTTATATATTTTAAAATATAGTTATTATATCTAATATTAATTTATTAAAAAATGATAACACTAATAGAATTTTCTTAGTTGATAAATTTATAATAGTGAAAATGTCAAAGAGAAAATATAAAATAGATGATATAGAAAAAAACTGCTAGATTAAACTTTTGTATGCTTGATTTTTCTTGAAAATATATTGAGATTAAAATATTTAAACAAATAAATTGTAACATATTTTTAAAATACTTTTTTATATTTAATAAAACATCTCAAATATAGAATTCATAAATTTCAAATGAAGATAGAATTGAAGCATGATTTATAATTCTATTTTAGGGAAATTCAACAGGCCTTTGCATCCAAAAATAAAAAATAAAAAAAAATTTGATAAGTATAATCGCAAATACTTAATCCACGATAAAAAAATATTTACCTTTTTTCTAAATTTCAAATTCGTTTCGTTTCAAACTAGATAAAATTAATTTTGATTGTACATACCTTTAAGTTCGAAAATGCTCTACATAAAAGACAAAATGTGTTAATTTATTATATAGTTTGCTTGAAAATAAACATTAATTAAATTGATATAAAATTGTTTTATACTTAAATGTTATCAAACAAATTAAATTCTGGGATCTCCCAAGTTGGGGGTTGATCATATGCTTGACAATCTCGCTTCATAAAAAAATAACTGCCACAAAATCCTGACAAGAAAAGTCCTGTTTGGCTAGTATTGTCATTGATATCAAAGTTCTACAAGGGATTTGTGCCGAAGATTGGTGAATTAAATTTTAAAAGATTGCCTGAAAAGAGATTATATGAAAAGATTAATACTTTCCAAGAGTTAAAAATACTTTATTAGTTTTAAATACAAACTAGATATCGAATGATATAAAATCTTGTTTATTATAGATGTACACAATTTATGTAAAGTTTACAATCTGAAATAAACTCGATGTCATCACAGATAAATCCGAAAATTAAAATGTTATCACTTCTTTGTATTATAATAATTTAATGAAAAATATAATTATTTCCATTATAAAAATAATAATAAAAACAACTTTATATAATTCTGATATGACATATACAAAAATTAAAATTGTTTATCTTAAAAAATCTAATTAAACAAGATTCTATTTAATGTTAAATATGAAAAATATGAACATTTAATAGTACTTATACAAAAACGTATTATATACCATAAATAAACATATTAATTGTTATAAATTACATGTGTATAAATCACTTCACAAAACTATCACAAACTCTACATCAATTCTTAATTATTCTTAACGTTATACGATATTTCATTGAACACATTTCATTGATATACTTACCAATATCATAGATTTTAAAGTTTCTAAAAATACATAAAAATATATGAAATATAAAATTAAGCTTTCGTTGTATAAAAAAACGCTTATGTAAATTGTTGATCAATAATAAAACCATGTTTGCACCATCACAAAGACCGCATGTCATCTCGATTTTTGACAAGAGGTACTTCAATTTATATTGAAAATGTTTACAAATAGAGAGTAAAAACATTTTATGAACTATTAAGAAACGTACAAGTCGTTTCTAGATTTGAAACTAATTTGTACTTGTGAAAATGATTTCAAAAATACATTCACTCTAACAATACACAAAATTACATTATGTCGATAAAGTTCACTTATTATATGCATATTTATGTACAAAATAATCTCTTCATTCAAAAACGTCAAGTATATTTTTTTATACAACGTACAATGGGTTTCATTTTATTTTTATATGATTTATAATGATAAACAACTAATTAAAACATCTTATTAATATCAACATTTTAATTGTATTTATATACAATAGCTTACAGTTATATAATAAACTTGTTTTTTTTTATAATTCCGATGATATATAAAACCAATTAATAAAAATGTTATGAGTTATTTTATTTCTAAAAAAAATTTAGTTCATATAAGAAAGTGGCAATAAAAATATAATTCTTCGATCATCTCATAACTTAAATGATTCCTGATTCAAAATTTATATTATTGTTATAAGACACTGTAAATTCATTTTATATAATATTTTTAATTTGTGTAAATATTTCAATTTGATAATATTGTATATTTCATTCAAATCAGTCTTCAAACATAAAACAAAACTTACAGAAAATGTATGTAAGAAACTTTAAATATTTATCCAGATTTATCTAAAAATAAATAAAATCACTACACATGTACACTGATCTACAAAATAACACACTTCCCTGATATATTTATATTTCAATTCATTCAAAGAAAATATTACTAGAGAACTGTACATGTTCGGTATTTTTAAGTTTAAAAAAGGATACGTTGTACTTTCATCTGGCAAGTATATTTCAGATAAACAATATATATCTTCAACAAAATATTTTAATTAATGAAATTATACATAATTGACTTAGATATTATACATTCAACAGAACGTAACAGATTTCTGTTTTAATACATCTACATGTACGTAAATGTTTAAAACATGTAATTGAAATAAATGTAGGGAGTATGGCTTTTTTTAATTATTAAAAAAAACATTCATTTCACTAAACAACTTAATATTAATTCAGAAATTATAACAAAAATATATATAATTAAGTTTTAAGGCATTTATGAATTCCATTGTTGTTTATATTACACAGAGTAAAGCAAATGATTTATCAATACGACTTATTTCGTTTTTTTGAAACAATACTTTTGTGTTTTGAGCGTATTTTTTATTATATATATATATATATATATATATATATATATATATAAATGGAATTAAATATCATATAATAAAATATAATAATAATAAATACAATTTATTGTGCAGCTTTTCTGTTTTCATATTTAAATTTGAAAACATACTGTTTCACTTAAATTGATTTAAAAAAAGAACCAATACTTAATAGAATTAAAAATAAACTTTTGGTTTAATCTACGCATATTTTTTAAATATATTATAAAAATCAATCTAAATAAAATCTATATACATATTTCTAACAAAATCATTAAACAATGAAAAAATTAATTCAAAATAAAATTCACTAATAAATCCTAGAGCAAAAAACGTCACTTGGAATGAACACTGAAAAAAATTCTAAAAATAAATCGACTACGAATTTCACTATCTTTTGTTCCTAAATTTGTACAATAGAAATAGATAAGTCATCAAACGTAATAAAATAAGAATCGTGAGTAGAGCGAAAAGTGCACGGCCGTAATCCGCGTTCTCCATGTCGACCTCATCGAGAAACTTGGACGGTATCACAAAATGACAATAATCACTAGAACATTCTAATTTTTGACGATCGTAACCGAACACCGATAACATTATGCCCTCGAAGCCGTGTTTCAAGAACGACATGTGGAACAGCCATCGTAAATACGGATGAGCGTCATTGAAATGTACGAAAAAGCCAGAGAATATTATAAAAGGTAAGATAAATAATGGTCCGAATATTACACCATTCTGTAAAAGTAATTAGTAGTATAATCTTGGATTTCGGTCATCCAAAAATGTTAAGAATTGTTAAATAGTAGAATTGATTTCAAGGAAAGTTAAACAAACCTGCACATTCATAAACGATCCACATAGAATCCCAATACTTTGGGCTACAAGTGATATCAAAACACACATTATTATAAATAAAACGAGACGAAACATTTCAAACGGCTGAGCTGTTAAGAAAAACGTAAGCATTGCGTACAACATTGTAGCAAATATCTGAAAAAAAAATCAAATAATAATACAAAATGTTATAGTTATTGTATTTAGCAGAGAGAATGAAACTTTTTAATTTTTGATGCATTTTTTAAATGAAAATATACAATGGAAGCCATTTTATGCGAAAAAATATAATATTCTTATTTTTAACATAATTTTCGAAAATTATTACAAATTAGTATTGCAATAATTCAAACAAATTAATTTATAATTTATTATTAAAATACATCATGCAAGCTAATAAAGAAATGAATGCGAAGTCATGTGCACAGCAAAAAAGGAATCTAAATGACGAACGTTCATTCGTTCAGCAGTAAGAAAAAAATTCAGTTTATATTTGACTGACCCTCATAGATGAAAGAATGTGTGTTAATTTATAAGATTTCTCTATTTCTTAATTTATATTATTGTCATTATTGTTATTAAATAAATAATTATACAAAAAATATTTTTCTGGATACCATGAGAAAAAAAATATTTATAGCTATATATATACACACTGTTCTTGTCAGTGTCATTAAAAAAATATATTTTCATTAATATCAAAATATATCGAGAATTGGACTAAACTTTTCTAAAAAGACGCCGATATTCACGATTTTAATTTAAAGAAATCAATGTTCGATTTTTATTTTTTTTAATAAATAGTTAAATTAATTAAAATAAAAAAGAATTTTATTTAAATTTTTATTTTCATAGAGCATCCAAATAACAATTGGGAAATCATAGTTTGAAACTCTTCGATAAAAATATCATTAAAAAGAGAGTGGTTAAAAAGTAAATATTATCAATATTTGTTCAGATTTTATAATACAACGCTTTGATGATGATGTAATTGTCATTAAAATGCGCCTTATATTTATAAACAAATAAAGTAAACAATAAGTAATTATTGAACACTTTTATAATATCTTGTGATATCGGAGTGATAATTCATTTGTGTTAGAAATAAATTTTTTTTTGGCAGAAATAAATACAAAATCTAGTAAGTTATTAGTTTTTTCCATTTCAAATCATATTTTGTACAAAAAGTAATAAAAATAAAAATTAATAATATTTTTTCCTTGAACAAAGTCTAATTTATGTTTCTTCTATGCGGGTTTGAAAAGTATTTAAATTTAATAATATGAAATAAACTTATTTAAAATACAAATTAATAAATAAACGGCATAGATATTAAATGCATTATAAAATATTACGTTCAAACAAATAAAATTTTATTACTAAACCATGAAATTTATATACCTGCTTGTTTTTTTAAAAAAATATATACATACATATACATAACCTTGACTTAAATTATACAAATATGCGAGAATAAAATCAAATCAATAAAAAACATTATTTTTTTAATATATTAAAAAAAATATTAGATCTATGAAAAAGTTCTGTCCACCTAGCACACAATTATTTTAAGGATATAGAAAAGTATTCGAATGAAAGATATATAATTTATTATTTTTACTGCTATATTTTATCATTGGTGCCTTTCAAAAAAAAAGCGGAACTTATGAGATTCAAAGTCATCCAATGTATTATTCAGTTTACTATACCTTCCAATTGCCATTTATTTTTAATTCAACAAACATTTTTAAATAAATAATAATAATGAAGATGCGAAAAGTACTAGATGAGTTTTTAGCTTCCAAGAACGAGTCATTTTATCAAAGAAGAATTCAAAAGCTTCCAACAAGATAGGAAAACGTTGTTAATATTAACATAAATTACATTGATAATTAAAAATTAATAAACAGTATGAAAATTAATTATTCTCTTTTACTTAAAAAACGAACAGAACTTTTTAGTAAAATAACTTTTATATATATTCTTTATTTACAAGAATTATTTATATATTTATTTTTTTGATTATTTACTTATACTCGTAAGATAAGTACTGAATAATATTCGATATTTACCAAAAAATCAACTAAATTTCAAAGAAATTAAAATATATAAAAATAATTAATTACAGAAAAACCAACGAATACATAATTATTTTTATTGCACATAAATTCTCTAACATCCTCAATACCACAAGACATTATAAGTATTCAATAATTATTTGTTGTTCACTTTATTTGTTTATAAACTGAAGCATATTTTAATAGCTATGCCATTATCATTAGTGCGCTATAAATTATAAAATATAATTAATAGGTAATGATTGGAAACTTTCATAACATCTTATGGTGTTAAACATTTACAACTTTAATAGAAAAAAAACATACATAGTTTAAAATATTTTAACAAACATAATTAAGTAAATTAAATATAAAAATACATCATTTCTTGTATAATTAATAATGTTAGTTAATACACGAATGTATTATTTCGCATCTATTTTCAAATAATAATTAAAAACATTTATGTTATTGAAATAATATACAAACATCAAAAAGCACTTACTTGTATAGGAATGTCTGCTACAGTGACAGCTAAATAATAAGATTTAATAGTATACCACCGATTAAAATGTTCTCTGGTAATTATTGGTATTTCCAATGGAACTAGAAAAAAATACAATACAATTTAATATTTTAAAAGTCATTTAATCGGCATTAATTACCGATTTTTTAACTTTATAATACGAAAGAAACTTACACGTCAATATCATCGAATTGAAAGCAGTAAACATTAAGAACATGGAACTGAAGAATAAGAAATTAAAATTATCCAACACGTAAGTTGCGTCCGTTCCTATTTTGAAATACAGAAATCCGATAAGTAAAGCAATCATCAAATGTATTCCAATTCTTGTATAAGTCAACACTTTATCTCTAGTAAGAATCAAAATTGTTCGTTTCAATAATACTATGAATTGGGTCAGAAATGATGCTTGGTAAACGATTTCGTCCATATAACAATTGGTAACGTTAGTAGAAGTAGCCATTTTTGATAATTGATCCATATGTGATAATAACGGCGCAGATACAGGAGTCAATAAACCACTAGCCATCATTTTACCTAAAAAAAATATTTTTATAATCAGATATTCTTTTCATTGATTTATAAATCTGATACAATTATATTAGATGGTAAATATTTTTAAAAACGAATACTGGATTGAAATTGGTCCTATATCTTACATAAACAAAATCTTGTTTTTAAATCATACTTTTTTTAATAAAACACAATAAATTAATTGAAATTACATGTTCCTTATAATAATTAAAACGATAAATTATACGTTTTTATTGGAATAAATTAATTTAACTAAAACTTGAAATTAATTTGACTATCACTGATGTACAAAACGAATATAAAGTGGCCTAAATGAGAATGAAAAATTGTAAAGAATAGTAAATGACAGTAAGTAGTAAATGTATATCTAAACCCTTTAGTCTCATTTGGGGCACCCTATATAATAGTTATTCTATGTAGCAATATCAATACAACTGTAAAATTGAAATGCTATGTTTTCTATTAATTCTAAATCAAATATTTTGAAATTTGTCAGTTATTTTTTATCTTTTTAAATTTTATATTTTTAGAATCATATATAATTTGTGTTTCTTAACTAATAAAAAATCAAAATTAAATGTTCTCTGTTATTGGTTATATCAAAAAATAACATTTGAAAATAAATGATAATAGATAAATATATATATTTATATTTTATACTATTGAATTACAAAATCGCGAGTATAGTTATTTATAAATAAAAAATATTATTAAAAATCATATATGAATACTACTGTTATCTTTTGAAGAAATATATAAGCACAGGTCGATAATGTAGAGTTATTATATTAGAAAGTATAAATATTTACTCTTCAATATTTATCAACATTAAAACATCTAAATATTTTCTTCAAGTAATAATCATAAATTACAATGCTAAAGCAATAATTTAATCCTTTTTTAAAATATAAATAAACATATTTTTTTAACACTAAATATTTGTTTATTTTCTCTACACTAAAATAATATACAACCGATTTAATACTCTTCACTTTAAAACATTGTAATCTTATTCTTCCGTAATATTGATATTTATGAAATTATTAAATAATCTTTTATTCATACTATTCACTAACACATTCTTCAATACCTTTAATAACTTCTTTAAAACATAATATTATAAAAATCTCATAAAATAATCAATACAGTAACTTATGTGTAAATTAATTACAAAAAATGCACTCTCTTTCTCTCAAACCCAAATAAAAATTATATGTAATATTTTTATTGATTCCTCTATTATTAATAATTTTTTTAAATTAGAATTAACAATAAACATGTTTTAAAAATCAATAAAATTCTCATACTTACCAACATGATTTATACTAAAATTCTGTGTACTATCTCTATGGTTCTGTTTCTTTCTCCAATCTTGATTTTTACCATTTTCACATTGTTTAACCATTGCTTCATGATGATTACCATGTTCTCCAGTAGATACTTCTAAAACTATTTAAAAAAAATTGTCGTCTGGATTCAGTTTATTACAAATTATACAAAACTGGTAAAATATATTTTAATTGAAACAATTTATATATAAATCATAAAATATAAATTTATACATCAATTTTAATCATAAACTATAAAATATACATATATTTTTTGTGTAGTTCTCAAAACTTGTCCCCATTTAAGGTCACAAGGTCTAAATAACCTCATTTAAATTTGCAAATATAGTTCAAATAAAATAGACTGATAACGAAACTAAATTCAATAAATAATTGTATCAATAAAAAAAAAAAAACGTTTTACATATTAATCTGAATATACTTTCGATTTGTAAATTTAGAAAACAAGCAAATTACATGATTAAGAAAATGTTGTTTTTAAATAAAACTTGAATCACTAGTTATTTTTTTATTATTACACACACATGCATACATATATATATATATATATATATATATATATATATATATATATATATAGTAAATTCGAAAGGAAACAAAATTAAAAAAATTATAAGAAATAAAAGTTTAAAATGGAAAAAAGAACTATTGATAAACAACAGAAAATTTTGATTGAAAATATAAAAAGGTCCAAAAACAACCCCATACATTGATAGAATAAAAGCATGAAAAAAATTGTTGATATAAAATTAAAGAGACAGATGTTGAATAGTTGGAACTAGGAAGTTTTATGAAGGACTTCCATCCAGAAATAGATTGAGAAAGGCTAATTAATAATTATGAGAATATTACATAAAGATTTTTTTAACCATTTCCATTTTTTAATCGTAAATTGATTCGTTTCTTCTTAACATTTAATATTTATTTCTATATCTAGAATAAACTGTTTATAAAAATTAACAAGTTTATATTTAAAATATGAAATAAATAAATCAAACTCGAACCACTTTTCCTAATAAATTGCAATAGAATATGCATTCTACATTTGTTACACATTTAAACATTATGGCAGGAAATAGTTTAGATAAAACTCTTGTTTTATTAAAATAATATTTTATACTAACTGTCGTCATTTTTATCAAAACAATGACCTTTTCATATGCTTACTAAAAACGAATCATTACTTAATAATTTAACCCACATTTTTGATTAATTGACATATATATATATATATATATATATATATATATATATATATATATATATATATATATATATATATATATATATTAGTCTAGAAAATCATATATAAATAAATACAACTAAAAAAACCTTGTACTCTATGCGGCACTGAAATTATAAAAACAAGGAAAGTTCACATTATGAATACATAATATTAACTTACAATAATCAGCTGGATTGTGGTAAGATGGACAATAGAGACTAAGTTGGTTCAAATACGGTATAAGTCCTTTAACAGAACCTTGATAGACGCATTCACCTTCAACAACTGAATATAGATGATCGAACATTTCGAAAATAAGTGCACTGGGTTGATGTATTGTACATATAATTGTACGTCCTTCTTGTGCTAATTGTCTCAACAATGATATTGTTTGCTTTGAGGAAGAACTATCAAGACCACTGTAAGAGAATTACATCAATCATTTCGAATTCAAACAATAAAAACTTATAATATTTCTTTCCAATATTTATTAGTAACAAAAAAATAAATAAACACAAATACATATATCATAATCATTCAACAAATTTGAAATCTCTTGTAAAATTAGGAAAACTGATAAATTTACCTCTGTTATTGGTAATGATAAAATATTAAATTAACTTGATATTTTATCTATGTATAACTACATTTTTTTTCAATAAATTATTTTTGTCTGTTCGATTGAATCCAAGTTTTATGAATCCTAAATACATACTCGAATACCAAACACATATTTGATAATAACAAATGTATCAATATTAAAATAAATAAATAATTGTTTCACAAATTTAAAATTTTTTTGATTTATAATTTTTATCTTGAGATAAAAAGTATGTATAAATTTCGATTTTTGTTTCACAAAAATAAAAAATAAATATCATTTTGTATAAAAACATTCAACATTTTTTTTAATACATTATATATTCCATTATTAGTATATTATCAATACTCTATTGCTAGCAAACGACCCTCTTTCAGTTAATTCCTGACGTACTGAAACGTTTATCATGTTAAAAGCACCAGATATTGAGAGGGGAATATGGAAACAGTATTCCAACAGCAAACAAAACTCTGTAACATTAACTGTGTTCGTATACAAATTTATTTATGTTAAAATAACACTTGAAAAATATAAATTTCATTTTTTTAAAACCAAGAGACTGTTTTAAGATCTGATCTGTTGATGTAAAAATATCAGACACATAAAGATATGTATAATATAAACATATGTATTTGATCTAAGCATTATATTACATCAAGAATACTTAAATTTTAAAGAATCGTTGATAGAAATATGTACTTAATTGCTTTAAAACGGTGGTGAATGCACTTCCATACAAATGAACCATCACCCCAAGTATAAGATATTAAAAAAGTGTTAATAACTTATTTATTATTCAATTCCTTTCTTAATAAGCTATATACATTAGCTTGTAAACAAAGAAAGTAAACAATAAATAATTATTAAACACTTTTTTAATATCTTGTAATGTTGAGGTGATAGTTCATTTGTGTAAAAGAAATATGTATTTTAATATTTTATCTGTGTGTATTTACTCACACTTGAAGAAAACTATTATATAGCGTCATTCAAATGTGACGCCTAGATTTGTGTTTTATTAAAAAGAAACAAAAAAAAAACTATACACATGCTTCCCTATACATATTTTTCTTTTTTAATAAAGCATAAATCTAAGCTTTACATTCGGATGATCCTATATATCTAAGTATATTATTGAATAGTAAAATAAAAATATAATATCATAATTGGTAGGAAATCAATATTTGATTTTTTTTTAAAAAAAATCCTGATAATTACTTTTAATAATACATGTTTACAATATATTGAATTATCATTAATTTATTATCCTGTTATACCATAAAAAAATAAAAACGCTACTTATAATTCTTAGTACAATAACGAATAATCAAACATGGATTCTTTAGTAATTTAAATTGTAATATTAATACAAATCATTTCAAACTATTAAAAGCATGTAATAAAAATCAAAATAATATGAGAGTATAAATTTCATGTGTCATTAAATTAGATTACATTATATATTTTTAATTATTCTTCTTATAATAAACAATCAACGATAAAATCGTATAAACGATCGTTTGAGGATAAAAGTACAAATAAAACATCCTACAGTACGGCGTACTATGTCACAATAAAATTAAATAATCTACTGATCTAATGTTAAAAATACAGTGCAAGTGCGCGTGCACTTGAATGAACTCGAATGTACTGAAAAGACACACTTATAATTAGCAACGCTAATGTCTGTAATTTTTTATAAACACAATTACTAATCATTTCGTTGGTGCAAGGTGTACTTAAACACAATAATATTTTATCTAACACGAAATGTACGTGATTTTTTGTGTTCCTCTGCGTACATATATATAAATAACAATCATCTTATTTTCAATGTTTCTAATTTGAATTGTTTTCCTTATTATTCATTAAACTGATTTATATTTTAGACTTTGACCATTCGATTAAAAAATATGATTAATCCGAAAAAGTTTTATTCGAATACACACTCATTCTCAATTAATTATCTAAGAACTGATAATTCATTTGGAATTGTTATACATTATATACAATATATAATTTCGTTTCGTGAGATTATTTATTTATTTGTTTTCAACTATCCAATTTATAAATATCCAATCGTTTTATAAATTAACACATTATTATTTTTTAACTAAATAATTCAAATCTTATCAAATTTAGAAAAGCATTTATTATTTTTTATAGAAAAAAAACTACTTCTACTTGTCAAATAAGATAAGATGAACGAAGATATTTATGATAAATAAAAATAATTTTAATCTCAAAAAAATACTGAAAACACTTTTTCTTATTCATGGAAATTAAATAAAAAATATTCAATAATTTATATGAATATAAATTCTTAAATTGTTTTTATATATAATTTTATTATAAGAACGTTAATAATATTTAAATATAATTTTGGTTTCAAAGACAAAAACAATAAAATAAGATTTCAAAGCATTAAAAAATATGAATACCTTGTCGGTTCATCGAAAAACATAATAGGCGGATTTTTTAACAATTCTAAAGCGATAGCCAGTCTTTTTCTCTGTCCTCCTGATAAATTTTCCGATTTGGTCCATTTGGACTCATTCAGTCCCATTGCTTTTAGTATAGTCGTTATCTAAATTGAAAAATCGGAATTTAAAAAAAATAAAATGAAGCAATATTTTAACTATTAACAAATAATTGCAATATTTAAATTTTTCAAAGGTTCTACTGTACTTTAAAAATATTTGTAATAAAAAAATATCTTACTCTTTTACTTCTATCCTGTTTGGAAAAATTTGACGTTAATTTTAAATTAGCAGCTATGTACATTGATTCTCGAACAGTTAATAATGGTTGCAGTCTATCATCTTGCATTATATAACATGATTCTGAACGAAAATTGTTAAGATTTCGTTCGAAGCCATTAACAGTTAATTGTCCTTCGACTCCGAGTATTCTAAAATAAAATCAATATTAAACATTCGATCTTCACTTGCGTATGTTTGGAATTATTATTGAATGAATGTAAAAGTTTTGATGAATTTTCAGTAGATATTAAAAATAAAAAAATAATGAACTGCGAAATTCTTTTCCAACCACTTTATTCTCCAGACCTTTCGCCAATGGACTGCTATTTTTTTCAACATCTAAATATTTTTTATAGGGAAATTCTTCAATGAAGAAAACGCTGTAAAAAGTATATTGATGACTTTTTGACTTTTATCAAATTGGCATTAATGCAATTTATATTAAATTGGAAGAAGTATACTGACCAATTAATAAACGTTCAAACTCAAAAATAAAAACAACCATTTGATTTGCAACGATCTAATGTATACTACTGAAAAGATAATACAGTCCAGTAATTAACTGAAAAAATTCCAGATTTGACCAATTGTAAAAATGTTATATTCCAATAAGATTTTGCCAGACTATTTGATAACGTAGAAAAAAAATTCTTAAATTGAATTATCAAATCACAATACAAGCATAGAATTTTCCCAATATACTTCAAATTATCACTTGTTCTACTTTTTTCAAAACAATTTAAATAAGAAAAAGATTTTGAGGTATTAAAAATTCATGTCAAAAGAAATCCTCATTTCTATAAAAGATGCATCCGAATTCTATCATGAAAATGTAAAAAGGTTATAAAATATGGTCGGATTAAATAAATCATTTTCAGTAAAATAACGAATCTTATTTTTTTATTGCGAAATTCATCAAAACTTTTACACTCACCTAACACATATACTCTTAATATAAAACTTCGAAATACTTTCACAAGAAAAAAAATAAAACAAGATATGAGAAATGTTTGAGAATGTAACACCATTCGACTACTATTTATTTTTAGTTCTACAAAAATTTTTAAATAGAAAAAAATTAATGAAAATGGAGAAGTGTAAAAAGGAGCAGGATGATTTTTCAGCTTTTAAGGACAAGTGATTTTATCAGAGAGGAATACAAAATCTTTCATCAAGATGAGAAAAAGTTGTTAATTAAATATTAATAAATAGTGTAATTTTTTTATATTTTCTGTTATTAAAAAAATAGACAGAACTTTTCGATTGGCCTAATATACAATATATACTTATTGATTATAGAAACTTCACACGTCCATTAATACACAAACAAAGTTCAAAAACTTCTTATTTATTTATTTTTTTACATTTACATAACATTAACTTTTGAAATATGATTCCAACTTATCATCATTTTCTTATCAACATACAACAGATGTTCTCAATAACGTCAATATTGAGAAAAAGATTCAGATAAAATTAAAACATTTCCTACTTATCTTATAATACATCAGTGACATTTACTCCTATCATTCTTGACATATTTACGTTATTAAATCAGTTTTTTATTGAATAATTATTGAAAACAGAATATTTAATGCTTATCATATAAAATATAACGTCTTTAATTAAATAATCTTATAAATAAAATATGTAACCTTTAGTCCTGGTTCACATACTTTAGTTTCATTTAAGCCACCTGTATTTTAATTAAATACAAAAAAAGCTTTTAAATTTTTATTTAGACAAAAAAATCGTCTTACGTAATTAAAAACCTAAGAAATATTTTTGAATCTAGTTTTTATAAATTAAAAGTTTTATCTCCTGCTTCACAAAACATAACAACAAACTATTTAGCAACAAAACTAGTTACTTTACCATTTTTTATCCTCGTCACCTTCAGAACTACTTACTGTCAAAATAAATATATTTCGATCTGGCATTGCCCAAACGTGACAACCTTGACAAAAAATCGAAATAATCAGAAACTAACTCGAGTGGTGAACATCTACCACACTCGACCATTTTGGCGTTAAATACACATACGTAGTACTCGCTCAATGAATATAAATCACCAGTTCGATATTTATCGGGAACAATTCCACATGTCACCTTTGACTCGACCAATTAATCTAAATATATGAGATTCTATGTAAGACTCATGTCTCATCAACTTCTGACCGAATTGTAGTTAATGCAGCGGTCATTAACCTAAACGACAGTAAACTTAATGAATGAATGCATTTTTATACAGATAACCATCAAGAAATTGAACGGGAAAGGAAAAACAACGACCGAAAAATCTAATGACAATGGTGAAGTTTTACGTTCGCGTAACAATGGAAAATATTTCTGGATTTGCCAATTTACGTGTACAATAAATTTTATTTATTGTATATTTTTTCACGTTTAAATATTACATGTTTAATAAAACTTTTTTTCTAGATTTATTGTTTCAAATTTGAAAATAAATATTCTGAAATACATTAATATATATATTTATATATAGGGTTTTTCAATAAGAATGTCAAAACTTTGACAGCTGGTGGCAACCATGTTTGATTTTTTTAAGCTCATTTTGAAATTTCAACTCAGTATAATTTGACAAATTATCATGGAACGTTGAAAACTTCAACAACGTTTAGAAATTGTAAAAACTTCAATAGACTTATTAAAACAATAATTTAATGAATCCATTATTTCACGAAATGGACCCATCAATTGGCACCAAGATAATATGATCTAACTCCATTGAATTATTTTTTGTGGGATTATATGAAATCATTGATTTATAATAATAAACAACAAACGACAGAAGCATTAAAAATAAACATTGAACGTGTAATTCATGAAATTGAAACACAATTATGTAAAAGAGTGACTAAAATTGGACTAAACGAATGCACTATGTCAAGAAAAGTCATAGTGGTCATATGAGTGAAATTGTGTTCAATCATTAATGCCATAGAATATGCTTAAAAATAAAAAATAAATAAATAATTAAATCCTTTGTTTTATTTCCAATTAAACTTCTGAAGCTCTTATTAGAAAATCCTATATTTATAATGGAAAAAATATCCTATTTCTTGGCATAAACACGTCAAGAAATAGAATTATTAGAGAAAAAACTGCCAATGATACGAGATTGACTGATTTATGATCATCAATCAATTAATTGTGTAATTAAGAACAGAAATTCGAAAATATTTCACTTAATCATCACATATAATAATTATTCACATTATGCAGTTAAAACTAGATTGTACGTATACAAAGTTAACATCAGTGTAACCAATACTAAACGTCTTCGATTAGTCATTTTTCATGTTCATACTTTGACCACTAACTACAATGTTACAAAAGATATTCTGCATCCTAATCAATGCCACTTATCCATACATATATATATATATATATATATATATATATATATATATATATATATATATGTATATATATTTACATAAACTGCGTAATTACTTTCATAATGATATTTTTCTTAACACGTGTTATCTAAAGAATATATCATAATGCATAAAGTAGTATAAATGTTACTGGAAATCCAACAAAAACCATATAATCAAATAAAAATAAATCTCATTTTTTCAACATCAATTTAATGTAAACCTTGACCATCAAAATATTTATATAATGTTCATTAAAACTCATTTTATTGCATAGAATTTACATACAGATCGTAAAAGAAAAACATTGCAATTAATTCAACACATTATTTTCAATTTATTGCATATTGCATATAACGAAATTAAATAAAATGTATTTATAGATAAAAAATCGAATTTTATTTCAATATTTTTTACTTATTAAATAGAGTGTTTTTGACAGATAAATCTCTAGAAATATTTTTTTGTATTGGAAGAACCGTAATATTAATTACACCAAACCAAAAAAATTTTATTACATAATTATAAAAAATATAAATATTCATTAAGATTTATAAAAGAAACTTATTTTTAGATTTATTTTTATTTATCAATACATATAGACAAAAAATCGGATCTCATAACGAATAGAAATACAAAAACTAGTTAAGTACTAAACATGGTATTTATATTTTTTTTTATTTTTATTACCTTGAAAAATTCAAAATCGATAATGAATAAAACTTTTAATATAGTTCTTCCACAGACTAAAAAGTAATCATTTGATTTGATAAATTAATGCAATTAATATTTTTTTTTATAATTTAACGCAAAATCTACAATTTTACAAACTATCATCATAATAAAATATCAATAGTTATTACAAATCAATTTATACATTTGTAATTATTAACAGCAAAAATAAATAAATGGAAATATGAAAAATGAAGCGCATTAAAAAATATATTGTCTAGACATATTTGATATTTAAGAAAAAAATGTCAATAAAGGAGTGTTTTATTCTAATCCACTGATATACATGTATATAATAAAAAATGTGTATGTTACACTTTTTGAAATTTTTCATACACACCTGTTCGTTTTTTTCGTGGATCGAGTGTTATAAATTATCTTATCTCGAGATAAGAAAACGTAGTTAAACAACTCGTATTTCTTGTCTAAAACTATTTTATTTTTTTGACAATATATGACGAAGAAAAAAAAACAAAGAATCTATATTATCTCAATTTATCAAAAAATATTTGTTACAGATTTTTCTATTGTTCGATCTCTATAGATTGTTACATTGTTGTAAATCAAATCGAAACGTATTTTCAAGTTTCGATAAAAAAAGTTTAAAGGTTCAATCACAGATGTGTAAAATATTTCTGATATGTTTTTTATATCTGCTGAGTTTTCTATTATATTCATTTTTAGGTAATAAAGTATTTTTTTAAAAAAATTCAAAAGACATTTTGTAAGAAAAACTTAAAATAATGTGTTTTTGAAACTAATGTGATAATTGAAAAGATTGCCTTTGAAAAATTTTACTTATTATCACAGCATTTAAAATATTACAATACGAAATAAAAAGATGAACATACTTCTCGTAATAAAAAATTATCATACATCATAAAAATTGGAAAATCTCAATCAAATTATTTCGATTACAGTTAAATAAAAATCTCGTGTATGATTTATCTATTTATTACAATTATTATCCTATAAGTTAAAATTAATAAAATATAATCAAATAGCATAAAGATAAAAGGAATTTTTATGAATTTTTCTGACATGATATTTCATTTATTGAATATTATCAATTAGAATTTTCATACAAGTACTAGACTCTTTTATCATTACACTATTTTTGCTAATTTACTTTTTAATTTTTTGGATAAAAATTGTTACTCAGATCTAATTTTATTATTCATATTGTACCAAATTCCAAAAATTGATTTCTAGATTAAGTCATAGATATTTATTCAATACACCTACATCAATCCAGGTAATCCAGAAATATTAAAACATTTTTGTATGCACTTCCCACTTGTGACCTATCTGATCAAATCTTTACTTAATAAATAGATTGGTCATGAACTGGGGTTAAATGTCAGGCCAAAATGATCAGTAACCACAGTCTGCTAACCTCATTTCTCGAGTCCATAATTCAATGTGTATTAATTTAAACGGAATTTTCGCACGATCCAGACATTTATACGTACTGATTTCATTAAACATGTTTTGAAATTCTTACATACTGTATTTTATATATATATATATATTAAAAAAATAATAATCGTTTCAATTTATGATAAAATAAATAAACTGTATTTTGATATTAAAAAGACAAACGTAATAAACTGACGTATGACTTAAGTAATATATGTTTGTAAATAAATGTGTTTTTAAATAATTATGTACATTATTGACTTATTGCAAAAATGATTGATTGTCATTGAGAATTTATATCTACTTTAGAATTTTTTCTGTTCGATCAATAAATAAAAAATTAATAGATACAAAACTTATCATATCAGTAGTTTAAAATTAGAATAATAAATAAAAAAGGGGATTTTTTATATATAAAAACATTAATATCAAAATTTCGTAACAAAATTAGTCGTATTAAACTATTTTTAAAATTGAAAGACTTTTTTCAAAAATTTATATTTTATAAGTCAGCAAGAATCATAAAAAAATGATTTATTTAATTGACACAATATATTTAGTGATTATAACTGTAATTTAATTTTTATTAAAAAAAGTTACCAAGGGGTTTACTAAGCGTATCTCCAGATAGTAGATAGGGAAACAAACGATAGATTTAGTAAATACCAAAGAAATAATACACCTGAGATAGAGCGAAACTACCCCAATCTTCCATATTGTGAGTTTACAAAAGGCTGGTAATCTCTTTACGTAATAATTATATTTTTCATATATTCAGGATTAAAGAGGACAAGGAGGAGATGATTTGAGGTAGAAACAACTTTTTAATTTGGGGTACAGCCTATCTGTTAAGTGAAATTTTGAATGATGATGAAATAAAAATGTGTTATACAAAAAAAAAAACTAATCTTATAGTTTATTAAATTAATAATAATTAATAACTTACAACATCTCAATTTTCAATATATATATATATATATATAGAGAGAGAGAGAGAGAGAGAGAAGTCATCTTGTTAAATAATTATGAATAAACAATAAGCCAGGTTTGAAATGAGAAAAAATTCTATGAAATGAATGGACAAAAAATAAAAAATTATAAACGTATTAAAAATCTCATATGACTAAATTATGATGACATAAATAATGACTATGATTTAAAAACCACTTCATTGAATAAAAAATGAAAGTTTTTCGAAGTTTTTATTTATTAACATATAATAATTTTTGTAATAGAAAATCTTACTTATAACCAGCTAAAATATCGAGTAATGTACTTTTTCCAGCTCCTGATGGACCCATAACAGCCGTCAAATCGCCGGCCATAAAATCTCCAGTAATATTTTTTAAAATTCGTCTCGAATCTGAAAAAAAAATACACGTGTTAGTAAAATTGTTAGAAATAAACAATTAAAATTGTACAATGTCCACGTAATAACATAAGAACATTATATTTAAAATCGTATTATATACAAATTATTAACAAACATTAGATGTTTATTTTATTTAAAAGAGACACTATTTGTATAAAAACAAACATTATCGTGTGTACATAAATACAAGTGCAAATATATCATTAAAACATATAAAAGATCATTACACTTATACAATAATATATAATCTCCTTTTTTCTCATACAATATATCATTTATTTATGTTTTTGTATATTACAAACTATAACATAATAAATAAATGAAAATTTTTAATAAATAAAACATTTTTGAAATATAAATAATATCTATTATAAAAAAATTACTAGCACCAAATATTTATTAATGAATTATTAGTAATTATAGATGTAAAAACTAATATATTTATTCAATATATAGTTTAATTAATCCATATTTTATTTTCTCGAATAAAAATACTAAAAAAATACACAAACGAAATAAAATTCTTTAAAATATTTCAAAAATAAAATTCGATTTCAAATTACACAACTGATCAATCAAACACTTTACATTTTTACAACAAAAATTATTGTTAATGTGAATAGTATTTTTTTTAAATAATATATTTCAAGTATTAAATATTGATTGTATATAAGATTGCAATAAGAATGTTACCTTTACAAATATTTAATTATTATAGTAAAAAATACTTAGAATCATTACTACAAACATATTTTTTCTTATTACCTTCACACATTTTTTATAAAGTATGCGAAGAACAAAGTAAATAATTTTTTAATTAATGACATAAATACATAAATTAGTTTTCGTAGTTTTGTATGTTACATATGTAATATTTTATTAACACATCCGATGAGTATATAAAAACTATTTAAAATTTATTCTAATTTTATTTTTTATTTCTTTTTAAAAAAGGTCAATATTAAAAATATTATTTATCTTTTTGTTTTAAAATGTAAATAGTATTCACAACAGTTCATTGTTTAAATAATATGTAAATGCACTATAAATTATGAATCACAATTACAAAGTATTATAAGTATCCTGAAATGGGAAATTTGAAATAATATGGAATCATTTACCGATGTTTTCTCGTAGAAATAACATGAAAATAATTCTCTGAAGGACACAAATGAATAGAATATTATTTCAATATAAAAAATAAAATTATATGTTAAAACAACATTAATATGTCATTACTATTTGTTCAAAAATTTGTCAACTATAATATAATTATGCAAATGATTCTGTAAGTAGGAAGATTGTTATATTTTTAAAAAAATGTTTCCTCCATAAGTCTATTCGAACAGTTTATTAAACTTATAAAAAAATGTATGTATTTCAATAATGAAACCAAATAATCAATCATTTTTTTACTAAACAAAACTTTCTTTAAATTATCAATAATCTTCAATTGAAGAGAATTCTTACTGAAGTAGGTATATTATTTTCACTGAAATGGAAAGGAATTTCTTTCTGCAACAAAATTCGAATGATATATAAAATTGATTGAAACGCTTATCAAACTGACAATGAAATAGTTTAAAATTAGGAATAAAATTAACACTGAATACACAATATTTTATATATATATATATATATATATATATATATATATATATATATATATATATATATATATATATATGAACTTTGATTTTCAATATCATCTTCACTTGAATGAATAATAATTGTTGCTTAATAATTTCAATTTATTTTGTATGAAGAATAATTGACATTGATTTTAAATGCGTTTAATTTTAATCGTACATTCTTGCAGTTTATGCAGTCTAGTATATGTATTTTAAATATTTAATTATATATATATATTTATTTATATATATATATATATATATATATATATATATATATATACACATGTACACTGCCGCACATAAGTCATGGCACACATGGGTAATATAAGCAATTTATTGATTTCATTCAATGAAGTCGTTAAATTAAAAAAAAATATTTAATTGAAAATAAATATAAAATTCATTATATTTATTTTCAATTAAATATTTTTTTTAACTTAACGACTTATTATATTTATTTTCAATTAGATATTTTTTTTAAATTTAACGACTTCATTGAATTATATCAATAAATTGCTTGTTACCCATGTGTGCCATGACTTATGTGTGTCAGTGTATATTTTAGAATGAATAGTAACACATTACGGTCCGCAGTATTTCGTGCTAGACTTCATCTAGTCCGGCGAATTTCCTAAAAAAATGCACAAAAATAACTTCTTTATAAAATCGATGTAATTCTTAAACCAGAAAACATTTTGAAATGAAATTTCATATCTACCTATAAAAGGGTTCGATTATCTTTGCATAGACATAATTTATTATAAAAAAACACTTTTTAGTGTAAGAAAAACATCTAGAAGTGATAAAAATATGATAAATTACGTAAATCTATATACAGAAGTTGTTAGAAAAAAAATAAGAGAACCAATTTCGATTTCATTCCAAAGACCAGAACTTTGCTAGGGATAGAAATTACTTTATTTAAAATATCTGAAATATTTTTCATAATAATTATAATTTACCAATATTTTGAATATATACACGACCATCTTTTGATGGAATTAGAAAAAAATATAGCCTGTATATATATTTTTTGGGGGTCAAAATTCATACAAAGAAACACGCGTTATCGCGTGAACGGACTTACAGTAGTTCAATACGAAACACGTATTTAGGCGTGACCGGGCGGTAATATGTTAATAAACAAGTATAAAAAAATATTCAAATTACGAACGCTTCACAAAACTCAATGATGTATAATTTCTAATTATTAACTGCACGGAGAAATAAACACATAATTACTAATAAAAACGATGCATAACTTTTATTTACGGACTTTCTATTAAAATGAATGATTTACTCGACGAACTCTCTGTCTCGCCATTTGGTAATCATTATAATTCTGCTCAATGATTGAAAATTGCACCGAGATGTGTCATAACCGTATTAGTCATGGACATTTGATTCGTTTTTTATAATCATTTTAGAGATTAAATCTCAGTTCAGATGGTTATATTGAATGTCATATATGCATTAATCATTGAAAATAAAAAATATATATGCACATGTTTTTTATTATTATGTATGTAAATGATTTTATAGAAACGTCATAAATTCCAAGTATTTGAAATTCCGTTTAGTAACTGTGTTTTGTGATAAATAAAAGTGATTGTTACAAACAGATAAATCGGTTTGTTTTAATCTCAATATATAATATTTATATAAATATAATTTAAAAAGGTCTAATAATATGAAGGATTTACTACAAACAAGCAAATTGTCAACTATGTCTAGTTTTAAATAGACAAGTAGATATTATTGTAGATAATAGATTTGGTATAGATTTAAAAATAATCAATTTAGATAAATAAGTTTTCACCGGGAGATGACAGTTAATAATTAATGAACATTTTATTAAAATCCTTATATGAAATATATTTTATGAAACTAAAACATGGATTTTCCAAAAGAACAACTAGAATACACTAAAAATAACAAAAATATCGATTTGGAGAAAGATGATGAAAATAATCAGAATAAATAAATGTCTAATTTAAAATATTTTGAACAAAATCCAAAAAAAAAAAAACGTTATTTAATGAATAATACATAACAAATAATCTTTACAAAATAGCAAAATATAAAATATTTAAAATAATTCCCTCGTAAAAAAATGTTATAAAAAAACTACAGATACATTAAAATCTTAAATTTTATCAAATGTTGAAAAACCAGTCAGCATGTTATTTCAGTAGTTAAAAAAAAGAAACAAACTTGTAGGCTTAGTAACAAACCGTTCGAAATCATTTGCATTATTTCGCATATAAAGAAGAAAACCAGTTAAAAGTAAATATGAAAAACGTTTGACTTACGATTCATATTGTATTCAAGTAACGAAAAGATGACTTAAATTATAAATAATTAATACAGGCATCGATCAGTTCAAGGCATATGATCTCAAGGTAAGAAACGGGTTGAGTGAACGTTTATGTATTACTTGAAATTGGCGAATATAACACTGGGTCACCAATTCGTATATTCAAATAGTGAAGTCTCAATGTGAGCTACTTTAGATTCATAATTTATTTCCACGCGATCTTAATCGTATACGCAACAATTTCAGCTTAATTGTCATGAAGAGGAAATCTTGAGTGGGTGCAAATTTCAAGGATAATCGTGTCATTTTAAATATTTGTATTGTTTTAATTGTACGATTACAGATAAGCGATTTATGAGGACGGTAATAAATAACTACATACATTACAAATGTATTATATATATATATATATATATATATATATAAATACGTTATCTTTTCATTTTTTTAAAAAAAATCCATTGATATATTTAAAATCACTAAGATTTTCGAAACAGAAAATAAGCCAGTTAATAAAATGATCAGAAATTTATTTTAAAAGTGGCTTAAGTCCATTTATTCATACATTGAAATATTATGTCACAAAATGGACCCATCAATTGGCATCCAGGATCATGTGATCTAACTCCATTGGATTATTTTCTGTGAGGTTATGTGAAATCATTAGTTTATACTGATAAACCACAAACAGAAACATTAAAAATAAATATTGAACGTGTAATTCATGAAAATAGACCACAATTATGTAAAAGAGTGATTAAAAATTGGATTAAACGAATGCATATGTCAAGCGAAATCATGATGGTCATATGAGTGAAATTGTGTTCCATCATTAATACCATAAAATATGCTTAAAAATAAACAATAAATTTAAGCTATCTTACAAACTAAAAAAGTGATTTCAATATTTGAAAGTGGCCTTTGAATTTGAAAGTGGCCTAAGTCCATTTATAGCCATAAAAACATGAATTTTCTTAAACAATGTTTATCGTTAGTAAATTACACACCCTTAAAAACCTTATACTACCATGTTATCAGTTATCAATATTTTTAAATTTATTAAACCGCAAACCATTAAATATCTGGATTTAAAAATAAATGGTCTTGGGCCACTTTCAAAATAAACAGCTCATATATTCTCTAAAACTATACACCCCCATGCATTTCATTTATTCAAACAAAATATTTATCCGTACCTAAATTATTGTCCCTACTATATGTCTATCAAACTACACATGCATAAACGGATTTTATTCTTAATAAAAATTGCCTTTCTGCTGACGTGTTATTATTTCTTTAATTACTTTACGTCCACGTTAATAATATGTGCATAATCATAAAATGAATTGTAAGTTATTGTAATCTAAATAACATGAAAAGAACATTAAATCGACACACTTTACTTAAGTGCATAATTAAAATCAAAATCAATACAATAATAAAAATAACAATTATTCGATATTTAAAACTAAATCCAAGCTACACGTTGTATAATTACAATGTTTTCATCAAATAGAGATTTAACATTTTATTTTAGTACACAGATAAGTAAAAGTAATAATTAAAAAAATCGAAATACTATATATGTAGGTGATATAAATGAGACTGAAGGATAATAAATGATAGTAAGGAAGTAAGTGTATCATCTAAATTCTTCAGTTGAGCCACAATATATATATATATATATATATATATATATAAAATACATAAAAATCATTTTAAATAATTATTTAATACTTAATACTTTATTGAGTAAAGTTTTAATCCATTTTTGTTACATCTGATTTTCCTTATTGAAATATTATCATAGTACACTGTTTTATCAATAATTATTACAGTGAATTATCTGATTATTGATTAATATTAATAATTTTTTTGATTCATCTTTAATCAATAACATTGTTATCTAATCAATATTTTAGAAAATCAAAATCAGTTTAGTATATACATTCATTATGAAATATTTACAACATTTCACAATCTTTTATTGTAAAATATTATATTTTAAAAACGAACATAAAATTAATTATTAAATTACCTTTTCAAAATAAACTAGTAATTAATACAAATATAACACCCATATATATATATATATATATATATATATATATATATATATATATATATATATATATATATATATATATATATAAACATTTTTGTAAATGTATTTACAAATGAAATAGTTTTATGAATCAAAGTCTACTCTCATATCTACATATAAGTAGAGTAGGTACTAAACCAAAATCATTACAGTAGATATCATATTTATTTTATTTAAACCTAAAGAAACCTTTTTAAAATGTTTACTTATGTACGTAGGAATGTTTGCTGATATTATTAGATGATTACTGATTATTCAAATACAATTATGAATTAAAGTCGATAACTAAATTTTTTCTATGTATGGGAATTATGAACGACAAAAAAATTTTTTTTTAAAAAAAGGATAAAAATAGATTCTTCATTTGAACAATGAATACTCTAATCAGTGATTTTCTGTGAAAAAAGGCCGAAACTAAAGCATGTCTTTGAATAAAGTCCCATTATATATTTGATGGAATTACACAGGCATAATCCATTATAAATTGTTAAAAAAAGAGCTGCTTTAATTAAGAAAATCGATAACAATAATACCAGACCATATTCGATAAAAATCACACAAAAGATTAAGCAAGCAGAATGGGAAGTTTTACTTCACCTACCATATTTTTCAAATATTATTCTAACTTATTATTATTTATTTCGGTATTTAAAACATTTCTTGGTAAATAAAAAATAAATAAATCTGTAAATGATGTCCAAAATCATTCATAGTCTTATTCCTTCAAAAGGGGAATGAAAATTCACAGAAAATATGCTAAACTATCCTTGATAATAATGGCAGTTATATAATTTTTTAAGAAATATAAACTTTTAAAATTAAAATTTAACTTTTATATTAAAAATAACTGATTAATTATGAGTATTCCTAATATATATAAATTCAAAACATACCAAATAAAATACTAAGTAAAACTTTTTTCATAATTTCAAATGTGCATCACGGATTTATGATTTCTTGTACATAAATTAACGAGAGGTTTTGTAATGAATACAATTAAATAGAAACATTTCTGAATAGTGAAATAAAGTTTACAAAAATCCGTAAATATACTAATAATAACAAGGACTCTTGAAAAGAAGCACTAAAAAATGTAAGAGTGGAAATTATTCAACTCGAAATGTGACTGAAAACTTAATTTTATCTACAAGTAGTAATAGATGAGAATGAGGATCTTATGAAATATTAACAGTATTTAATTTTTTCTAATATTTATAATTAATTAGACATAAAAATATTTGAGCATTATATATAAACATTCTGATGATATTTTTTAAATTTTATTCAAAAAAAAAAACATGAATTTATTTCTTTTTTTGTCTTTGACATATGTAACTGTGTAAACATATAATTGAATAAGCACAGACATCCTACGTATAACACAGTATTTCTAAAACAGGGTTAAAAAATTGGGAAAACCTTAATATGGCATGTAATAGGGATATTCAAGTAAAAGTACGAACATTGAATAAATCGATACATTTTATTCAAGCAAGTAGGTTTGATGTATTAAATTAATGTTGGAAAATTGTTGTAGACTATTAGAATTATGAATTCAAAGAGTGTGTGACTTTTAAGATCTTTGGTTTTTATTTGATTTGATAAATATAAGACAGAAATTAATATTTAATAAATTTATTAAACATATATTAAAACTCTTAGTGTTTTTCTTAAAATATTGCATAATTACTGAAAAAAGAGGCTGATAAATAAATTTATTTGAAATAGAATTTAAATGAATTTATACCAAATCAATTGAAAAGATAGCATAAGTTTAAAATGTTATGAAGACATAATTTTAACTGAACAATTAGAATTCCATTTTATGAATACAGATCCTTCCACTAAAAAATGAACAAAATTCAAAACTGAACTCTACACAAACATTTCGCTTTATACTATAGAATGTATAAAGGTCTGTCAAGAAAAAGAAATCTTACAAAAATAATTGATTTTTAACAAAAGGAGAACATAAAAATGTAGATAATACAAAAGAAAGTTCAGAAGATGAAGATATTTTTCAACGAGAAAAATGTTTTTATTTAATTGCTTTTTAGCAACAATGAAGAAAAAAATAGTGTATATATTGAACATTATATATTTTAAATTATCATACATTTGATCTATTGATATTTTTAATATAAAGCATATTTCTGAGAGTAATGTAAGCAAAATAGTGTATTTTTATTACATATTGGAACCTAATTTTGTTTGTTTTTCATTAGATCTTAATTCTATATATCAAAATTTTGCATAACACATTTTTAAGAATCTAACCACTATGTTATGCAGGGGTTGTCTGTATTTGAATATTTTTTGCATATTCTTCACTATTGTTCATTTAGGTAATGTATATAGACTTTTGTGACTCATATTCAATTATCTTTATTTTCTAAAAACATAAATATTAAAATAAACATTGAGTACTGAAGAAAACAATTCTATCAAGATGTACTTTTAATGAATTTTGCTACATTGGAAAAGAAGCATTAGGGGGTAACATATTACATTTAATATCGCATAAGAAATGTATTTATAGACAAAACAAGCATGTGTCATTTCTAAACGAAATGAAATTGTGAAATCGAAACGGTATATCGCCCACTGACACATCCGACTCAGTCAGAGGTTACAAACACACTAAAAACATGTATACAAACGCAAGTGTTCATTTATAAAACGCATTATAC
This sequence comes from Neoneuromus ignobilis, assembly GCA_029203775.1. NCBI lineage: Eukaryota > Metazoa > Arthropoda > Insecta > Megaloptera > Corydalidae > Neoneuromus > Neoneuromus ignobilis. The sequence goes on along the minus strand of CP092096.1, from coordinate 21,578,359 downwards.
ATGAAACATTTTTGTCTCTTTCGCACTCACAAATATTAATCTATGAGTAGACAAAAGGTCGTTGTGTCTGTTTCGCTTGCACGTTCCACTTTCAACAACAGCTGACTAATGTCATGCGTGTTTGTTTATAAAACGAATGCACCGAAGACAACAAAGCCACTGTACAACAATAGTAAATACATTGACTCGAAACGACCGAATGCAACAACAATGACAACAATGATCTGACAATATATTAAAGAAAATATACGATCGATCGTTACCTTTTCTCATAATTCCTGTTTTGACCGAATAAGTCAAATTATTGAAACCGACATCTAAACGAGGAACTAAAGCACCCGTTACAACACTATTCGTTAATGTCTGTGCGTCGAAATTCGTGTTGTTCGTTGGCAATTTTTCTAAATTTAATTTCGTCGGTCTACGCAACGCTGGTTCACATTTTGGCACTAATTGATGATCACTGTTTGATTCACTCGCGGTGGCAGTGTCCACCTTCGAACTGGTGGACATTGACTCAGACATGTCTTCTACGTTACATTAGTAAACATCTATATAATTAATTCTTAAAAAAAATAACATACACGCTGTATATCTTTGTATAAATAACAGCAGCTCGCTTGATAGCGGGCCCCGTCCTCACAGTTGACGCTCACTTGAGATACTGTTGTACGTACTGTATTCCATTCTTTATCTGCCTGTCTCTACAGCTAGTCTACTATACTCGTATCCACTATATGACGTCAAATATGTGTGAGTATTATTTTGTATCATGCGTGAACAGAGTGACCCAAGAAAGAGAAAATGAACTCGATGTAGGGGGAAAAATTAACTATTTAGATAGATACACCGTTCATTGTTCTCAGGATATCACAGTTACGAATTCGGAGATGTTTTCTGGTGATAATACAAAAATGTATAAATGTTGATAAAGATTATTACATTGTTCGAGCATCTTTCACAATTAGACTGAGAATTTCAATGAGTTCACGTGTTTAACATATCAGTGAGGCATTTGTAAGGATTTGAACCTCTGTGATATATTTCTTTGATGTGCCCCATCATTTACATACATAATTGATTGATGTTATCTCCAGTAACGTATCGAGATTTTAAAATACGTTTTTAATTGGATGATTGATTTAGTATACAGTAAATCGCTGATTATTATATATTTACATATATATTTAATACCCTTTAATTTAATTTATTTTATATATAAAAAAAATAATCAAAAATCATTTTTACACATATAAAATATTAAAACCTTCCAATCAGTATAAAAATGTATATATAATTGTTCAAACAGAAATTATCCATATCAGTAGGTTTTCACAAAAATTTTTATTACTAATATACATATTATAAATAATTAAAAAATATATAATTCCTATATAAAACCTGTTATTTGACAAAGATTCATCTAAACATGTTTCAAAGTTTTTTTTTAATACTTTCATATATTTTATGTGCAATATATGTATAAGACATTTGACTCATCGCAGATATCATACAAAGAAATCATAAAAAGCAAGAAAATCGAGCATTTTTGTAATTTCAACATTACATTACGGATTTACAATCTCATCAAAAAAATTAGCAGGATATTTCGTTAATCTGATTCATTACCATTATGTTAATTTTAATAAATTATGTAAAAAATATAAATTGCATTCAGGAAAAAATATATTCAGTCGATTACTTTTATAAATTACGAAAACTTTCATAAACATTTTTATAGAAAGTATACTTCAATAAATATATATAAATAATGGTGAGAATGATTTTATAGAGTAATTCTCACAATTACTAAATAATAAATATTACTGAAGACTAAAATATTATTTAAAAAATAGTTTTTAAGATAATCTTAAAAATTAATGTTAGAAACAGTACTTGACAAAAAATATCTTTTTATCTTCAATCATAAATTATTTTAATACAAATTAATAAAAATCTGATTTTGATCTCAAATATAAATCATACACAATAATAGTTTTATTAGAATATAATTTATTAAATAAATAACCCTAACATAAATTTAAATTATAAATAGTATTCTGCAAATAATAATAACTTCCAAGAAGAAATAAGGCATTAAAAAATAAAATATATATTTTATATCATTTAAAAAATAATTTGATAACTATTATATATCTTCAATTTTATTGTATTTTTGGATCAAACAAATTTAAAGAAGTTTGTTTTTATTGTTCTATTATTAATTATAACGCAATTACTATTTCCTATTATGTTTTTTTTTTAATAACTATCAGTATTATTATTTCTGTATTATTTACGTTTATTGATAATCGTTCATATAAATAAACTATTAATCTAAATTTTGGAATGCTCTGATGATAGCATTACACCAAAATACGTATTAACTTATAAATAAAATGAACAATAAATATTTATTGAATACTTCTTCAATTTGTGATATTGAAGTGATAGTTTATTTGTGTGAAAATGAACTCATCGCAGTTTAAAAACAATTAATATAATTTTATATAGGCAACTTAGTAAACACATAAAAATTCAGAGAATGTAGCTGCAATAATGTAATTTAATCTAGCTATTATGAATTTTTAAAATTATTTTACTCTAATGAAAAATAATGTTATTAAAAATATAATAATGTTGTGCAAAAATTAGTAAAAAAAAGAATACCCATTATTTTCGTACAAAATTTTATTCTTCCATTAAAACAAATTAGTTTATACGATTAATAAAACTCATTAATATTAGTTACATAAATTAACAATTATTTTTTAATTTTCGTTATTATTATTAAAAGAATTTAATAAACATTTATTAGTATTTTTGGAAGTCTTTATTAACTAACAAGAATTACAGCAATAACACTATTTCTATTTTTAGAAAAACGTAATTTTCCCATGAATGATTTTTTAAAATGATCATTATTACACCTACTTTATAATTGAGCTAGAGATCAAGATTATGGAAGAATTGTCATTTATTAATGCGACCTTTTTAATTATATATAATAAAAAATAATTATTCTGGTCAAATTATGTTTTATAATGCACAATTAGGTTGACTGCAAACTGCAATTTTTTATTAATTTGATAAAATATTTGAAGGTTGCATATTATTTTTATTACAAACGTATTTTAGTCAAAAAAATAAGTTTATACTTTTAGATATTTCCATGAGATATTTTTATTATCTAATTAAATATTAAATTATACACACACACACACACACACACATATATATATATATATATATATATGGCCTAAAAGAGACTGAAGGACAATAAATAATAGTAAACAAGTAAATACATGTCTGAACTCTTCAGTTCCATTTGGGATATCCTGTATTGTTCACATTATTTCAAAATTGTTTTTTTTCACATATGCAAACACATTAAACTATACATTAAAATTATAAATTTTATTACTATACATTTTTATTTTTGAAATTGTTTGTTTAAAGGCTAATCAGTATTGTAGTGGCATCCCCACTGTCTGTTACATGGAAGGTCGTGTTCAATTCCCAGAGTCCCTCAAATTAGGATTTAGAAATGGAGCTAACAATCTCATATTGTAAAAATCATAACTATTACAATAACTCTGACATTATCAGAGCCCTACTTTATTAGGCATCAAGCATTAATAGATGTTTCAACTGATTATAGGCTATGTATACTTGTATATTATATTTAAAAATGATAAAAATGATTATCTGTTATTTAAATAAACATATTTAAAAGAAATTATATTTCTTTGTATTTCCTTAAAATAAATAGTTTCAAAGCATATAACAACATTTATAAAACTTTTACAATAATTTTAAATTTTAAAAAAATGCTATACCTTTTTTCTTTTATTTCTGTTTCTATTTTTAACATTTGCAACTTCATAGAAATTACTTCCAATCTTTTTCCTTTTCTGGGCCCTTTCAATAGCTCTTCTTTGCTTACTTGTGAGTTTAACAGGATTTTCCTCAATTGCAAATGATCCACTACTAGATTGTGCTGTAATAACCTTTTTAGTTTTAGTATTATTATCTTTATCATCATCATCACTGTCTGAATAAAAGTGACTAATTGCAGATGAATCACTATCACCATCATCATCTTTTTTGTTATTATCAATATTTGTGTCTTCATTTTTATCTTCATCACTATCATTTTTATCTTCATCACTATCATTATCATCATTCAAATCAGTTTTCTTATTTGTTTTAATATTATTTTTGTCTTTTTTACCTGATGATACATTTTCTTCCATTGGTTCTAGTTCTTTGATATCACTTGGATCATAATCTAAAATTACTCGAATTTTACTGAAATCTTGCAATACAGTAAATTTCTTAGCTTCTTCTTGTTTATGTAAAATTTCTGCTTTTTCTGAATTAGTATTTTCATCAGTATTATCTTTATTTTCTTTTGTATCTTTAGACTTTTCTATTTCTTCAGAAATTTCTTTTTCTTTATTTTCTGTCTTGTTTTCAGTACTGGGTATCTCATTTTCAGTATCAGATAATTCATTTCCATTTTCTTGTGATAAAGGATTTTCAAAACCTGGTGGACTTACATAAAATGGAAGTTTGCCTCTCTGCCAGTCATTTAAAACAATTCTAGCTGCAATAGTGATATCAGGTTCACCTCCTTTCAATAATTTTCCTGTTCTTGTTGCTAACTTTTCAAGAAAATCAACAGAATCAGTCCATCCATTAATTTTATACGTTTTAACAAGATATTCTGGCTTAACACGCTCTAAAACTGATTCTATGTAATCTTCAGGATTTTGAACCATTTCAATTCTGACAACACCTTTAAGTACTTTTTCTGTATCAGTTTCAGCAGTAGGATTAACAACTCCTGGACAATCAATTAAGTATATTCTACGCATTAATGTAATATACTGCCACACTTTTGTTTCACCAGCAATTGGAGCAACTTTACAGACCTTTTTTGACCGAAGAGTGTTTATTACAGACGATTTACCTACATTAGGATATCCAATAAAACCTACACTAATTTGTTTTTTGTCAATATGAAGTTTTGCAAATTGGCGAAGAAGATTTATTAAAGAACCTTTTCCTGTAAAAATAATTTTATTTATTAAAAAGATGAAAACTTTAAAAAAAAAATTAAATCTCTCACCAAAAGGATGAGTCAATGAAGCATGGAAAGCAACAGTTGGATATTCAGCACTTAGAATTGCTACCCATCTTTGTGTTACCCATGTTGGCACTAAATCTACTTTATTTAAAATAAATATTAAATGTTTATGAGTTTTTTCAGTTCGAAGATATTTCTCTAAAAATAAATATGCAATATAAAACACAACTCTTTATATATTTAATATATATATTTACCTATATGAGGAGACCTAGTACCTATTGGGTCTCTTGCATCTAAAACCTGTAATAATACATCAGAACTATCTATTACTTTATACAACTCATTCCAAATACGTTTTGATTTCCCTGCACCCATAATCCAATCTCTCTGTGCATCCTTAACACCTTCATCATCACGTACTAAATCTAAATCTTTTTTATCATCGTAAGTTTCACTCGATTCTGTTACTTTTTTTGTGAGTTCATCAAGACACCTAACATTTAGATTTGGCCGTTTTCTACTTCTCTTAGGTCCAAAGACACTATCAAAACTCTCTGTATCTAATAAATGCACTCGCGAATATTTAGCTTTTTCATTCAATAACGTAATCGGTAATTTAGTTGATTTCATTACAACCTGGTACGGATTCTTTATTGCAACACCGAGCTCATCTTGGAACTTCTGTAGAGCATTTTGGGAAATAACACGTGAATTACCAAACCATTTTTGATTTGGTTCAATTCGTGAACGAGTGCCTGAATTCACCCAACCCTAAAAAATTATATCGATTTAATTATACATTTATAAAATTCTTTTAATGAAAATCTAAGTAATCATTTAACCTGAAACGGAGCAGGTGTTAATATCTTTCCGGTCTTATCTCGTTTCGCTTTAAAGTTTCTATACATTTGCAATCGTCTGATTGTCGATTTTGTACGAACTTTAGCGACTCCTTTTAGTCCTTCGGCTGACCGTTCAGGGTTCATCGAATGACCAGAACGGTTGATGCCCTCTTTACGAGGAGCACCAGTGGATGAACGTACTTTACCCATATTTTAGCTACAATAGAATTTTTAGGTTATACAGAAAAATATTACTTTTCTTATTTTGACATTATAAATGTAAACTAATTAAAATGAAATATAAATATAAAACTATTCACAAATATTATATACAACTAATTAAAAAATAATAATAATTTAAGAAATGCAATATGAAAAATACTTACGGTTCTTTTAATATTTACTAAAATTAAAAAAAGCACTTTAATCACCGCATGGAATAGGTATAACTTAACCTAACATTTAAAAAAGAGAAAACAGTGGATCTTATAGAAATACAGATAAAATATCAATCACGTATGTGGATTCTACACATGCGCACTCTTACTCAAATATATATATATATATATATATATATATATATATATATATATATATATATATATATATATATATATAAAATTTTGTATAATAATGAAATAACATATATAATATTATTCATATTTAAAATAAATTAAAATACAAATCTAGTTTTAATGAAAAAATATATCAAATAATTTTAATAAAAAAATAATTTTCTTATATATTTTCCAATTATCTTCTATTGAAAGTTCTATGAAAAGGAATGAATAAAGCTATATATAAAGGTATGCATATGTAATTTTATTTACAAAATAATTTGAATCCAATATAATATTTATTAATGAGTTTTTTCATTCTACAGATACATATATATTTGTATGTATGTACTATTTGTATATCCCATCAGCTTATATCAGTACACTGTTGGTCAAAAGTTTCATTTGAACATTACCATTCGTTGGTATTTATACTTAAGAGCCCCCTGTCTGTCCTATTTCTTCGATCGGGGATCGAATGTGCCCCTCCGCATGACAAGTGTTTTATATGCCACCAATTAGCTATATTTATATATTTAATAGTAATAATAAGGAGATATTAAAAAACACATTACAACTAATAATACTGATTTATTAATAAATAAACATACATAAGCTACAATCTAATAAACATAATTCAAGCAGATTTATTTTATCAAAGTCTACGAAAGTTGAATTTATAAAAACAATAAAACTGGTTTAATTTCAATTTTATCAAACATTCAATCACGTAATTTATAGGCCCTTGGATGAACTTTTTATTTAAAATTTTAACATTGCATTCTCCGAATTGAACCATTTGTTTAGTGATAATACAGTTAGTAAACAATTACATAAATCGAACCACAGACATTCAAGATTAATTTGTTGGTGAAGTGGACCATGATAGACAGAACAGCTATCACATAATAAATATATATTTATATATATATTTGTGAGTATAGCTTAAAATAGATCTGTTGTATGTGTTGTGTAAAGGAGAGTATATGAAACACTTAAATAGTATTAATAATGAAAAGACGATGACAATAATTAAGTATGTATGTAATGTGGAAAAGAAATGAAGTTTTAAATATATTTCTAATGTTAAACTAGATTGTGGTTATAAATAAAAATTCAGAGAAAAAAATTCAATAAAAACAATTCAGTTTGTCTAAACACTTAATAGCTATTACAAAAACATATTATAATAATATAGAAATCGTCAAAAAAATGGAAACAATTATTGAAAAAAATATCCTAAGCCAACAATTGAAAATAAACTAAAACTTAACACTCAGAACTTTAAATGATTAAGATAAGCATAATCAAAGAATAGTTCAGTATTAAAAGTACCAAATAATTCTATAAGTTATTATCAAATTAATAAAAAATACAACAGTTAATATTTTTTGATAGATGAAACCTTGGAAAATTTATTTTCCATTATATATTTACTTAAAATCAAATTTGTATTATTCTGAGATACTTAATATAAACTTAACAATTGCGATTAAAAAATGGAAAATTCATTTTTGTTTACAAAAATTTACTTTTTTATTATTTATAGAATCCTTTAGTTTTTACATTTCATAGCATAATCACAATGCTGGATTTCTCAAAAGTAACTATTTTTCTTCTATTAAAATCGCAGAATAAGTAACTGAAATATAAATATAATTAGATTGCTTGTTGTTTTTCGGAATTTTCAATTAAAAAAACTATCTTAGTTATCAATAAAATATAATTAACACACTTTTATCAAATTAATATTTATTATATAAGAAATAAGAATTAAATAAATCATTTAGTATTTTAGTATAATGAAAATAAAAATTGTATTCGTATTTCTAACATTTATTCATTTCTAAAATGTATTACTTATTTCATTGAATTGATGTACAATCCACAAATATACTAATATTTGCAGAAAAATTGATATTATTAAGATCATTTGATAATATGTATTGGTTTCATATTTTATATGTATCCCATTAAATATGTTGTATTTTTTATACAAAACATGTTATTTCAGTTTATTAATATTTTTTCTATAAAAATAGATAAACTTAAATATTACATGAATCAAGAATTTCTACTTTGTTGCTTGTTGATACTTAGATGATAATTTAGAACAATTATGAGAATTTTATACTGTTTATTCCATAAAAAGAAATAAAAAGTTACATTTTTACACATGCAAACAGTTTAATGATTCTCTGATCAACCATTACTAATTTAATGGATTTAAAAGATATTGTAAGATACAGAAAATGAAAGTAATAATTTCATATAAGGCAGAAAAATTAATAACAATAATAAAATAGAAAAGACAGATAGGTTACCTATTTAGGCGTTTATTTTTACTTTAATAACAAATGGAAACTACATTAAAATATTGTGTTAATGAAAGCAGAAATGTTATTAAAATAATAACATTATATTACATCATGAATTTACTGAAAAAATCAACGATGAAAATCATGAAAAATACAAACATTAAGTGAATATTTTAAAATACATTCAAATAATACAAATAACAAGAAAAGAATGATCAATTATATATGATGTGTAATTAGATGTAATCGTGTATACAAATAAATTTAAAATTGTGAAATTTATTACTAAAATATTGTATTTGAAATTTTGATTACAGTTTTAAGTAAATTAAATCGTTTATATATATATATATATATATATATATATATATATATATATATATATATATATATATATATGTGATTTATAATTCGGAAAAATGAACGTTTGTTGAAAACTCATTTAAAATTACTCTCATCTACTAAAACTGAATGTATATTTAGATGTAGCAATAGTGACTGAAACATTCCAACCCATTTTTAATAAGTTGTTTTAGTAATAAAATCAAAACTATAAAATATAAAATAATAAATAAAATAATATATAAAACAGCAAAACAAAACAACTTATGAAATAGATTATAGATCACAGCATAGGTCGTTATGGATTTTTACAAATAAAATTTTTTTTTTTTTTGTTAATAGCTTATAAATAAAAAGATACATAAACATGAAAATACACAATTCTATTAACAAAGTAGCATGGTAAGAATATATCACTTAAGTACTAACATATATAAATATAAATAAGAAATACGATGGTAATTAAAATAATACATGTAAAATTATTAAATATTAATTGTTTTGATACTATGGCAAATTCACTTTAATGCAAATGAATTATCTCTATAATCATCATCATCATCAATGCCTTTATCATCAGAATGCTGAAGATTTTATAATATAGCACTTTGAGGATGGTTTTCAAAATGTGTATCAGTTTCTAAACAAATAAAGAAAGAAATAAGTGATCATTAAACAGTTTTATAATATCTTGCGGTGATGGAGTAGATAATTCATTTGTATTATAAAACATATTTCTGAAAAAAATGATCTATTTTTTTTATTGATTTTATCATTTTCTTACAAATTATAAAATTATCAGTTTTGAAAACACCAATAATAAAATTATCAATTAATAAAAATAGAAAATTATCAAAAAATATCGGATTTTTCTTTTACTTGATTTTTTAATTACCACTGTTTACTATTTTCCTTTCCTATTTTAAATCAGAAATCCATATTTATCAAATAAAAAAAATACAGTTCTGATTATATGTATATTTTAACATCTGAAATTGAAAACATTGATACTTTTCCAGAAATGAATTTCTCAGATATTTTTCATTTCTTCATACATAACTTTCTTTCAATATTTATACTTTCTTGGCAAGTTGGTATCTCTTATCTATCAGATTTTTTTAATATATAAATTAATTTAGTACAATTTTAATAATAAGGCTTTTTCATCACATCAGGTCGTATATTTATAATTTTAATATATTTTTTATTTACGTTTAAATTTATTTATAATAAAATATGAAAAAAGATAACACAAACACAATTTCTATTAAAACAAATAACACAGTCAAAATTCCAATTTACACTAATTTTAAAATATTTTAAGAGGCCTCTCATTTTTCTGATAGATAAGAAATATGTTTTTTTTTTAAATTATAATTCAATCACCACATACACAATGAAATATTAAATATTTCAAGAAATAAAACAGTTATTTTAATGCATTACTAAGCAAAAAATTACTATAATATTCTTATAATTAATACAACTATTAAAAATTAATATATATGATGATCAAAAGTTTATTTTTTTCACATGTATATTCTTACATAAAATACTGTTAGTACAACAAAGATGAAAAGGGGATATTTTTTTTAAAAATCGAAGATGATTTTAAAGAAATAGTTATAAGAATAACATGTATGAGCTACCTGTATCAAATTGTGGACATTTAACAACGAGAATAGTTGATATAGTAATTAGTTATTAATTATTTATACACAGAATATAGGTATATGTGTGTGTGTGTGTGAGTGTTTACATACATACATATATATATATATATATATATATATATATATATATATATATATATATATATACACATATAATTGTTAGTAACAACGTAGAATTACGTGTATATAAGCAACGTTTGTGATTTGAATTTTTAAACACTTCGTTTTAAAAACGGGTCAAAAAGATTTTTTATATACTAAATATGTCATTTTACACATATTTTGAGCGATTTTTGTTTTAGGTCCTCTAATTAATTACTTATTTTATGCCAAGTCGATTTGCTAAGAGTGAGGTGAATATATAATAAATTATTTTTAAAGAATGAATAGATCGAATTACATTTAATGTATAATATTCAATTTTTAAATAACGATTTCAAAATTATTTTTTAAAAGATGTAATTCGTTACTAAGTTTCTTTTTTTTTAAAAAAAAATAGATTGAACTGTAAGTCATATCTGCGATTTGCATCGAGTATTTTAAAATATATTACTTGGATTTTAATAACTGTTGATGAAATTTTGATCTCTTACTGAGACTAATATTTTTTTTTAATTTTTTTAATATACAATACCATTTTTTTATTTTAAAAAATCACTAATGTAATATGAATTAAAAACATTTGTTTTAATATTCATAGTATGCCAATACTACAATAAACACAATCTTTTTCAAAGATTTTAAGATTTGCAGATGTAGATTATAATTTAAACGTGATAATAAAAATACTCATTGTTTATTAAAATTAAAGAAAGAAAAATAAAAATAATAAGAGAATCTATGATTAAATATTGACAATGAATTTATCACAAAGGGATATTATACAGGCCCTATACTAGATACGATTTATGGCTCAATCGATTTTTGGAAAAATAAGTTTTAATTAATAATATAATGATATTTGAATATGCAACAATTTTTATTCTACTTCGAAAAAAAAATATATAAAATGTACGTTTCACAATACTTGTATCACAACTGTTTTTAAACTGTCCAAGCTACATTTTTTTATATCATAAAAAGATTTCTAAATATCTTGTGCGCTTGTATTACCTAATATATTTTTCTTGATAAAGCAATACAATTTTCGTTTTGAACAATTCCGAATGGGTCTATTTAGAGAACCATTGACAAATGTCAATTTTGATTTTTTTCTTTTATTTCAATACAAGCATATATCCCACTATTATGATAATTTAAGTATATTTATTTAAATATTTTGTACAAGAGTATTCTATTTTACTACTCAATAAATAAAATTTGTATCATTTTTAGCAAAAAGACTACTACTCTGATAAATTCTAATAAAAAATTTAAGTCGTATTCATATTTAGTTTAATGAACTGAAATCAAATATATTTATCAATATTAATTATAATTAAAATTAAAATTTTAACAGGTCTTCAAACAAGTAAAATTTAATTTTAAATGTAAAACATAATAATTATAATCTTTAAAGATACTCAAATTACATTATTTATAACAGATTAATTAAAAAAGTAATTACACAGATATACACATCATAAGTTTTTTCATTAAATAAAATTGTTATAGAGTATTTTTTCATTTCATAGAAAATATGTACTTATATTTAATTTTTAAAATGTTCACATAATAAAACATGATTTCAGTTCATTTTTTTACAATATTTCTATTAACCTCGAATATTTATATTGACTATATATTTTAATATTGACAATTGTTCTTTATTTTAATTTCATTCAACATTCGAGGACAACAAGGACTACTTAAGAATTGATAATAAATATATTATCTTTTTATTAACATTATATATATATATATATATATATATATATATATATATATATATATATATATATATATGTCTATGTATACAAATTGTAAATTTATAATCTTTTCAATTATCGTTTTCTACTTATTGTTCCTCAATCTAAAAAAAAAAAACATTATCTTGAAATTATTTTCAATATTCACGTTAAGAATTGGAAAATATTGTATATCGTATATATGTTTATAAAGTTTCAAGTATCTGGTAATACAAGAGATTGTATTTGAATTATATGTGATTTCTATAAGAAATCTAATATAAACAACTTTTTTTAAAGATATGTAGAGCAGAAATTGAGGCATAGTTATATTTTATTTAAATCTGTACATTTATAGATTATACTCTTGTGTGATTTATATTTCACATTCGTAGTTTAATGAATGAGAATGAATATTTTTTTTTTAAAAAAAACTGGAAAGTGAAAAATTATACAAATAATTGTATGAAATAAAAACTAAATATTTCCAAGTCAATCTGTTTATATCAAAATAAACATATGATTTTTTCGTGAATCAAAATAAAATGCAATGATGAAGATTTTTTTAAATAATGTATTTACATGTATTTTATTAGAATTTAATATACGTATTTTGTTATTCATTTTTTTAAAAACTCGTATGATATTTTTTTAAATTATTTCTAGATATGTTTTTGTATCTAAAATTTTTATATTGTCTGATCTTCATTACTATAAATATTTATTTAAAAATTATTAATATAAATTCAATATATATTTTTTTCTAATGACAATATAAATTATGACGATTTAGTAGACAATTTTAGAACTATAACCAGAGTTCTAAATACATTTTTTCGGTTAAAAACACGATAAACACTCTATAGAAAATCATTCATATCTATTTTACTTTATTGTCTATATACTTCATTTTGATTGTTTTTAAATAATATATTTAAGAAATAAAACCTGATTATAAAATAAGTATCTATAAAAAATACAATTGATAGCATAGATAATAACCGAATGAAAACAATAAACTGTAAATTTTAAAGATACATAAGATTGATTCTATCGTATTTACCTGTAATACAATAATATGTTTTTCACAATAAATGCAATTTAATTTCGAATATCCCAAATTTCTGCTCTTGACTAAAAATACGATATATAAGTATGTAAATATACATAAATATTTGAACAGCTATCTGTAAGTCTAATATAATGGTCCATCGAATGACGCTAGGTTCAAAAAGACTCGAACTGTTTTGAAGGGGATTAAAAACTTCTGGAGGGATCGATTAATATGTTATTTTGTACTGTACATGTTTCAAATTATATATTATCCAATCGGACAGAAGAAACTGTATGGTACTAATAATTAATTTTTAAAAAAATAACGAAAAGATGACATCGAACACATAATAAATAGTAATACAAATATTCATATTTCTTTTCATTTAAAACTATTTCGATTCAAATAATTTGTCTCAATCAGACGTTACTTTGAAAGATCACAATCGATAAATGAGTAATAGACTACTTGTTTGATCCGCTCTCATTTTTATTCTCATCGTTCGACGTCTGAGATGTAGATGCACCTTTCTGGTGGTCTGAAAAATTAAATCGCCTTGAAAGATTCGTTATATACATTTGATTGAAGATTCGCGATTATTGAAGTACGGGTTCGAATTTAAAATGATTGCAGTACTTGATTTTGTGTTCAGTTTTTTTTTAACCTTTTACTTGATAATTTTTTCAAGAAAGCGTGTATATATACACTTTATTTAATTCATTCATTTACAACTTAGACTATTATTGTAAAATTTGTTTATAGAAATTAAAAGAAACTTGTCAAATATTATATTCAAATACTGTAAAAACTGGAATGGGTCTAGCCTATCAGTTAAATTTAGTCAAGAAAACTCATATGAACGAGACTCGTCATTTTTGCTCAAGGAATTAAATGAATTTTAATAATTTTCATTCATTTTTCATTATATATATATAATAAAATTGACTTTCAATAAGTATCATACACTTATATTAAGTATTATTAAAAACAATATTTAATTACGATTATCTTAATAATATAACATTATCAACAATAACAAATATTTTATTGAATATTTGATTTACCTTATCTTATTATTTTTTTCTATTAATAATTGCGTCGTTATTTTTTGGTAAACAGAAAACTTATCTGTGTAATTAATAATATATATTGTACTAATAATAATTCATTTGAATAAGATAAAACATATATTTTTTAAATGTATATGTACATATATATATATATATATATATATATATATATATATATATATATATATAAAATAATGTTATATAATGAATAGGAAAGAAAAAATATTTGAAATTTTAATTTTTAATCTTGACACAGTTGCTCACGTGTTGGGGCTCTTCAAACAAACATTTTCAATCACAAATATTGAATGTAATGATACTAAGGTGAAAAAACAATGTTATTTTTAATTAACTTATTTAATGTATCTGTATTTTTAAGAAATGAAAATTTAATAAATTTACAATAAAAAAGTAACTCTTGTTAGAATTCAGTAATTGCGATTCGTGTTCTTCAAGATAACTTTATAAGTTTTTAATTATGTTTGTATCATGACTGAAATTTCAATACTAAGAGGTAACTTTTGTTTTAGAGAATCTAATTATGTACTTTGGTTCATATTTCCGTCTACAAAATAAAGAATCCTTAGTTCGTTCGGCGACATTGAACTCCAAACCATAAGCAATCCACCATTACATCTCATTATCGACTGAAACTTTTTCAGACATACTTGTTCATTCGACTTTTTCCGAATATAAAGACTACCATTAGACCCAAAAATATGAAATGTGCTCTCATAGATGAATAACATTTAAGTAAATGTCCTTATTCTGATGCAAAATGCAGTCGTTTAATCTGAATTTATTTACTAATATTTTTTTACAATTTACGTTTTTGCAGAATTCTTCAGATAGTTAAGCACTGTAAAGTTAATTGCAAAAAAATATATGAACAAATCTCAGTTTCACTGTTACTTGAATTTTTAACTACCCTTGTTTAAAATTATTTCTTTTATTATTACATTTTTATTTCTTGTAATCAGAAAATGCATTAAATTAGTTAGTTAAAATTCACATTTTTATCGCAGTTTCATTATATTAATTATTTTATTTCATGTGTCGTAGTTTCACTATGAACCAAGTGTAACTGCATATAAATATCAGAATACAAATAAAAAATGGATGAGTTTGGGATATGATGCGAAAACTTGACTGCGTCACACCTCATCTTTTATATTTTTGATAAAGAATTTACGCGTACTAAATAAATCCTGGAATTCTAAGACTGAGGCTGATAATTTACTAACCTTTTGTAGAGAGCGCTTGAAGGCGAGCAGGTAAATCTGAACTAGTGACATGTGCATGTTCGCTAAGGATATCAGGAAGAGCGTTACGTCGCCCCGTTCGACCCGAACTATAAAAATCGGCCGCGTGTCCGTTTGCACTTTCATCAGTACCGTTCGGATCGTCGACAAAACTTTGTCGCTGCCCTTGCTCCATGACGGCCAACATTTTCAGCACTAAGATAGAAACATATCGATAACAAATCTACTTTTTTCCATTTGTTCTTGTACTAGATTATCCTTCCGCAACAAATAAATAAAATTAATAAATAAATAAACACGCCCATATCAAAATACCAATAAAAATCTTGAACGGTTCAGTTCTATTTTCGTTTTCAAAAATCGATATTAGTTCACTACAAAAATATATGCTTATTTATAACTAAAACTCGCACGATTCCACCTACAGCCTAATTATATTTATACACACATTGTTTTTAATATAAGGTATATTTACAATATTTATTTAAAAATATACAAATATGTACTTAAATACTATTTAAAATTCTTCAAAGAAACTATTATATTTTTAAATGACTAAACATAAAATTAGTAATATCTGTACTACATACTTATTTTTTTGTATATTATTTTAGTTTATAACCCTTTTTTAAATAAGCAATAGCATCATCATAATTTAAAATAACTACTTTTACTTAAATCTGTGTAATTATAGTTAATTATATATATATTCTTAAAGACGACATATCCACTTACTGTTTAAAATAAAGTTTGAGAATATTCGTTCAATACTGTTTATCGTGTGCTTTTAAAAATGAGGGATGATAAAGTACATTTTAAGGATAATACTTCTCTATTACAGAAAAATTAAAAATCCTATCCAAACAACAAAAGAGAAATTCGCTGTTTAGAGAAAAGGATGCTGTAGATGGAAGTATTGACCAAAAATGGTTTACTCGATTTAAACGTTACAATTTTAATCTCCAAGATCAAGCATATATAGTCGGATCTTCAGACTTTCATAACAAATTAGCAAGTTGATTGAAAATAATCAACATTGTTCAAGGGAAATAGCAAACATTAAAAATATAAATTAGTTCAGTATCTGTATGATTTATGAGCATCTCAAAATTCGATTTGTTGCTCAAATGGAATGAAAATGATCCGTTTTTAAAATTGATAAAAACGAGCGATGAAAAATGAATCACAGAGCGAAAAAAATCATGGAATAAGCAAAATGAACAATTATTAACCACTTCCAAGACATTTAGATCTGAAAAAGGTTGTTAAAGATACGGTAGGATTTGAAAGCACTCGTCCATTATGAACTCCTTCTATACAATGAAACAATAAAATGCTAGTTCCTCATGTTTCTTTGCAGATTCGATAAAAAAATTGTAATTTGGCTAGGATGTTTTACTTTATTTACCGTATTCATCTGAGATTTTCAAAATTATGGTAGGTCATCGAGAAAAATAATGAATGTATTGCTGAATAAAAGTAAATATAAATATTAAAAAAACGTGTTATAATTTGTGTTTAAAATCATTACGAACTTTTTAAACAGCCTAATATATATATTAATAAATAAATGCATCGAAAGCAATGATTCAAAAATATTTTATGAAATAACTAAATATAACAACGGACGCATAAGAATGGAAACAACTTTAATTATTTATAATTACTTTGATCATTAGTGTCAATGTTTGTGTTTCTCTTACATAAAATAACTTTAAAATAATAATATAATATAATGATATCACTATATTTTATTTCTGTATTGTGTAAATTTGAAAAATAATTTGACTTCTTTTACAATAATACTTGATCTAAAATATTTTTACGCAATAATATACACCTGTATTTACTTAAAATTACACTTTATCTTTCATCGATCATATTGAATTTATCTTGTCATATTTAAAAACGATTATAGTGAAGTGTTTATATGTTTATATATATATATATATATATATATATATATATATATATATATATATATATATATATACTACTTCGATTTTAGAAACAGTTTGAAACACAGATAAATACAAATGATTTATTAATCGTTGTAAATAAAGTGATTCACGAAAATCATGAGATAAGCAGGACAATAAAAATTTTAAATTGAAAATAAATAAGTAAAAATCACAAATTAAAAATTGATATCGTACTTTAATAGTATTTTAATAGATACAAGTTTTCACTCAATTAATAAAATGCAAATGTATTTTAAAACGAAATACATTTATTCTGCAAAAATTAAAAAATCAATTTCACAAAAACTATGAGATAATGTAGTATCAAAAAAAATAACGATTATAATTTTTTTTATTAGTTTATTTTAATGCATAATAGAAGTTTAATTAGATTAGTAGTTATTTCAACAATAAAAGTAACTTATTCATCTAATAAAATCCTTCCTAAATATAATACTGGTTCATCATCTCATCAATAAAAAACAAATCTTCAGCTGCCACATACGTTCAAATATAATATCCCTACCAACATATTTTAGTCGATGTTTGGTTTTATTTTCTCAATTATTCATTAAGTTTTTACCACACATTCATGCGTACATCACTCGTAAAAATATTGAATTTACTTTCATTCGCAAATACGATATGCTTTCAATATTCATTTTTATACATTTTTTACAAATTCTTATTACTCTCTTCACGATTTCTGGGTTTAGAATTTTTTCTATTATCAATATTAAATTATTAGTAAATTTTTATGCGTTTTTTCTTGGATTTAATTTTATTTTTCTTAACATGTTTCTTTCATCCTATTGATCTAAAAGTGTGGGCTGACTATATTTAATTCTAGTTTCTAATGAATTCACAAACAAATCTCTTTTTTTATATTAAAAATTATAGATTGACAGCTTAATTATTTATATAATTGCTCTTACAGTTTTGTCTTCTTTATAATCAATAATGAAATGAGACTAAATCATTTTTTATTTATTGAAATTTCTATATGCAATCTTTTTCGAAAAAAAAATGGATTAAATATTTTGTATCAACACCGCAATATTTGTTGTTGATATATGAGTATTCGAAATTAATAAATGAAAAATCTGGATATATTCATTCACAATAAATATGAATTTTTCTCATTTTATTTCATGTCCAATAATTTTTATAAAGCTCGATTTTAATATAATAATGACATTTTATTTATTGTTCAATTACTTGTTTTAAATATTTAAAACGTTTTATTAATGTTCATTCTCCATGACTTTTGTGAATTACTGTATTCAATACTGAAAAAGGATATATACAAACAATAAAAAAATCGATTGTTAATGAAAAATATGATTAAAAATAAAAAAGCGTAACAAAATTACTTGTAAAATAAAAAAAATATGTGCCAACTGAAGCGTATTTCCTGAAATACAATATAACAACTGACTTAAATTAGTTTTAATTTGTATGTATGATTTATGTCGAAATCTGATTTTTTCTTAATAAATATTATAAGGTTAACAGCAATAAGTGATTTTAATAAAACAAAATTGATAGCTTGAAATTAATATGTTAAAAAATACATTTAATATAGTTACTTGAACAAATAAACAATGTGTTCAGTTTGATTCATTAATATAATTATATGAAAACATAAGTGATCATTTATGAATGCAACTAGTCTTAATTGAAGAACTAATTAACTGTAATTATAAATAATAAAATACACATTCCTAAGAAAGTTTCGTTTATATTTTATTTCAGCAATATATGATTAGTTTCATAAATATACAGAAATTTGTTATAGCTTTAATGATAAAATTCATTTGACGGAATTTTTTAATAAGACTATAAACAGTGACCTTGCAACAATTATTTTGATCATTTGTGACGAAAATATTTGTAATCAAAAATGTACATGTATCGATGTAGCATGTATAAAATATATGCGTGTGTAAACATCTATTTACACATAAATTATACACGTGTGATTAAAGACCCTTTCAATATTCTGTTTTAAAAATGAGCTTTTCACGCGATACTTTCTCTTAATATTTTTACTAATATTGCAAAATATTATAGTAATGTTTTCAACAATTTTGTATATTAATAACAAAACCAACAAATGTTTATAGATATTTTTATAAGTAAATTATATTAAGATTCTATAATTCTCAAAACACTTTAACAATATCATCAAATTATTTATCATTTTAGCAATAAAAACATTATTATCATCTCAAGTATTATTTCATATATTCATACAAGAAAATCTAGATAGAATTAAAATAAGTTAATAAAACGACGACTATGAAAATGAACTGATTTTAAAACAGATTTTATGTCATTGAAATTTTACACTTGATCAGTTTTATAGTATGTACAAAATCTATTTTAAGTAGAATATAAATTTATTTTAATACAAATATAACTCCAGATAGAAATCATCTATAAACATTTGATATTTTTGTAAAACATTTACTATGTTCAGACACATAAAAAATGTATTTCAAAGTTAATTTGTAAATCATATACTTTAAACATGAACACTAATTAATTCCCCATAATGTGAATCGATTAAAATTATTGGCAAACAATAGTATTAATAAAAAATATGTTAGTATTTATGTTTGATGTGAGGCTATTGGTTTGAAAATCAATTTAATTATGTAGGTCACATATTCAATGATTAACATTTCTTTAAATATTAATTTATTATGAAAGAAATTATAAGTGTATTTTGTATCACAACAAATATATAACTAAATAAATAAAATATAATTAAAAAAAAGAAACACAAGACAAAAGTTCATTATTTATTAAACATTATATAAAATTAACTGTCAACAACTTAATAATATTTAAATACTTAAATAAATCTATTTGCATGCAAATTTGGAAATAAATGAAATATATGAACTGAAATATTCACTCCAGATGTTACATATAAATAAAAGATCTGAATATAATTGTGTTTATATAGTCTCTAGATTTTAAAATAACGGTTTATCATTCAAATAACTAGTATTTTTTATATAAACCGTTTATATTCTTTGTAACATACAGATACGTCTCCTCTGAACAAACTATACAGTGCGTTTCAAATATTGTTCAACTATGCAGTCATGCTGTATGAATGATTCCAAATTGTGCTACGGTTGTAAAATATTCACAGACTAGAAAACACCTTACCTTAAAAAACCCCCATGCGTAAGAACCGGATCTATAGAAACCTTGTTAGGATCACTCCGCCACACGGTTGCAAATATTATCGTTATGAAAAAAGTATGCTGTTTCTACTACAAAATTGCCCAAAGAAAAAATATGTACTCGTTATAAAAAAATCCAAACGTGTTAACAATTGGTCACCCGCAAAATAAAATATAAAAATTAAATGAAAACGAAGCAAAAGTAGCACAATGTGATTAAAAATGTTAAAAATCATAATTGCACCCATACAGCATGCTCTGCCTACCTGACGCTCTTGTATATCGAACAGGACTTTTTCGTAGGGTAGAAGGAACCGAGTTACGGTTTAAGCCCGGAGTACTTTTTTCAGACATATCTGCCGACAGCATTGGAAATAATCCCTTTAAAACCTTCACTTACTGTGATCGTTTAGAACCGTTAAAAATTAAAATCATTTATATTAAATATACATATTTTATTAATAATACTATAAAAATATATATTGAAATATGATCTTGAATGACTGATACAGATATATGACTAAAGATACAAAAAATGAAATTATTACGAAAACAAATAGGTATTATAAAGAAAATTATTGTAAATTAATTAAGCATACCATTAATTTGTTGATTAATTCAGCTTTGCATATGAGGTCTATTGCGAAAATTGAGATGTGTATACTTCGGCATTTACTGTTACGTATGCACTGTTAACTTTTGTACGATTTATTTTGATTGTAATGAGTATTTATATTAGATACCAGTACGTTGCGATTATGTTCCGTAAGATAAATGTATTAAAATTCATATATTACAAGACAATTTGACAGTTCAGAAACGAATACATTCAAATAGGTCTATTTGAAATTCCGCCGAGTAGAGGGAATGCTCCTCTAGTTAGTATCAAATAAATTCCGATTTTTTAACACATGCTCTAAAGAATGTTAATGCAATGTCTCTAAAATATCAATTACAATAGTTATTTATATTTTTGCGATATTAATAATCTTATCAATAATGAAGAGAATAAGATATTTTTAAGGACACATTTGATAATAGATATATATTATTTATTAGAGATAGCACTAAAAAAAATAAATATTTTTCAATGCAGGAATCGAATTCACATTGTGCTAGTTTTAAAAAAAAATTCAATTATTTATCTATAATAGATATTTCGAATAATACTGTTTTCTTAATTTTTTCATTTAATATATTATTCTTAATTATAAGTTATTGTTCGTCTATTTTTTCTAATTAAATTTTTATTTTTTATGAACAATAGATTTTAAGAGGATCTATAGGAAATTTTGTTCTATTTTTAAAAATTCTTTGTGATGTATTGTATTTTCCTTTAGAATTTTTAATAATGGATTCAATATCTGTCTCTCTCTCTATTTATATATATATATATATATATATATATATATATATATATATATATATATATATATATATATATATATAAAGGAATATTTAAAAAATAATTATATTTAGTAGGAAAAGCAATATTTAAAAATTGTTATCTCTTTATTAACATTTTCTAATATTTTCTAAAATTTGTATAATTAAATCTTTAAATCCTAATAAAATAACTATAATTTTTTATATTATTTTTTGAATAAAATTATATATATATGTATATATTCGAAAGTAATACGATACAAACTGTACAAAAAATATCGTTTGACAACAATTTTCAATCTGCAATCAGTAAATCTACCCCTTATATTTTATATGCATATAGTAATAAGTATTATGAACTAACATATTAAATTAAATATTATGGATATTGGAGAACTATTGTCATATAAAGTAAGTATTATATTTCTAAAGAAAATTCAAAAAAAGTAAGGTTATAAACGTTCTATTTACTTAATTTACTTAAAAACAGCCTCCACAATCTTTAAAACGTCCTGCTGATGGTGAAGATGAAGATGACTCTGATGGTGAAACAGACCGTCAAGTTAAAGTACGTAAAATAGCTCAAGCTAAGGCCAATAAACTTGCTCGTGAAGCTGTATCAACATTACAATCTACCTTAGAAAAGCCAGAAATTGAGTTAAGTGATAAAGAACGACAAGAAATATTGAAATACGTAGAAACTGAGGAAACTGAGGTATTTGTTTAGATTACCATATTGTCATAAAAGATATAATCGTTTTATCTTTTGTAGGGAGAAGTTTTGGATGAAACCGCTATTAAACGTATGGTTTTAGTATTTGAAAAGAGATGTTTACGAAACAGGGAAATGAGAATTAAATTTCCAGATACGCCTGAAAAATTTATGGAAAGCGAGGTATACAAGGGAATAAAATAAGTGAATAAAAATATACTTGCATGGTTAAAATTAACATTTACAGGTTGAATTGCATCAAATATTACAAGAACTACATACAGTTGCAACTGTTCCTGATTTATATCCTTTATTTGTGGAATTACAAGCAATACCTTCACTTCTTGAACTTTTATCTCATGAAAATACTGACGTTGCTGTTGCAGTTATTGATCTAATACAAGTATGATTTGAAAAAATGTAATATATAAAAAAATATGGATTAAGATTGAAATTTCTATTTTATTTAAATTACAGGAATTGACTGATGCGGATATTTTAAATGAAAGTCCTGATGGGGCTGAAGCTTTACTAGATGCACTTTTAGCTCAACAAGTATGTGCTCTTCTAGTTCAAAATTTAGAAAGACTGGATGAAACAGTTACAGAAGAGGCTGATGGGGTCCATAATACTTTAAGTAAATTTATTTTATTATATGAAATTAATATTTCTATTCTTAGAATATAATCGTTATAAATAGATATGTTTGATAGGCATATTTGAAAACTTAACTGAAGCAAGACCTAGTATATGCATTGAAGCTGCTAAACAAGGTTTGATGCAATGGCTTATAAGAAGGTTACGTCAGCGTGGTGCATTTGATGCAAACAAATTGTATGTGAGTGAACTTTTAAGCATTTTGCTTCAAGATACACCAGAAAATCGACAATTTTTAGGTGAAATGGATGGAATTGATATTTTATTGCAACAGCTTGCAGTAAGTAATATATATTATTTAAATTATAAAAATATTTTTATTGTGTGTTCATATAAATTTTCAATTTTAGTTTTATAAAAGACATGATCCAAATACAGCAGAAGAACAAGAAATGATGGAAAATCTTTTCAATTGTTTATGTAGCTGTTTATTAGATTCATCAAATCGTGATAGATTTTTAAAAGGAGAAGGATTGCAACTTATGAATTTAATGTTAAGGTTATATATTTTTAATAACATTAAATATTTACATAATATTAAAATAATATTTGATTATAAAATAATATTATCTGATGTGTATTTTGTAATAAATTAATTACTATTGCAGAGAAAAGAAATTATCTCGTAATGGCTCACTAAAAGTGTTAGATTATGCAATGTCTGGACCAGATGGAAAAGATAACTGTAATAAATTTGTTGATATCTTAGGATTAAGAACAATATTTCCATTGTTTATGAAAACTCCTCGAAAAAACCGTAAACGCGTCCTTTCAGCTGAAGAGCATGAAGGTAATCCTTATTCAATAAAGTAAAAATTGTACACTTTCTATTTAATTTAATTTCTAGAACATGTTGTGTCTATCATCGGAAGTATGTTGAGGAATTGCCGTGGATCTCAACGTCAACGTTTAATAAGTAAATTTACAGAAAATGATCATGAGAAAGTCGATAGACTTTTAGAACTACATTTTAAATATTTAGAGAAAGTAGAAGAAGTTGATGCACAGATTGATCAAGAAAATAGGGTAATTAAACAAGTAGCATATATTAAATAATGTTTAATGCTAATATAATTAAATTATTTATAATTTAGGATACAGAAGAAGAAGATGATGATGCAACATATTTAAAACGTCTTGAAGGTGGTTTATTTACTTTGCAGTTGGTTGATTATATAATATTAGAAGTGTCAGCAGGGGGACCACCATCTATCAAACAACGTGTCACTCAAATACTTAATTTAAGAGCTGCTTCATTAAAAACTATTAGGCATATTATGAGAGGTATAGTTATTTAAACAAATATTTATACTATATATATATATATATATATATATATATATATATATATATATATATTTATATATATATATATATATATGTATATAGATATAAGACAATAAAATATGTATTTTAAATTTTCAGAATATGCAGGTAATTTAGGTGATGCTGGTGATACAGAATGGAGAGATCAAGAACAACAGCATATACTACAATTGATAGATAAATTCTAGAATTGTACAATTAAAACCATTGTAAATTGTGTTCATGAATTATAATGAAATAAATATAAGTTTTGATACTAAGAAGTGTTTGTTGTTTTACCCTTTTTATGAAAAAATATATAGTTAAAAAATCACAATTAGAATTTTTAACATCTCTTATTGAATTGAACTATTTAAAAATAAATAAAATGAATTTTCCATTGTGTATTTTGTACAAATTAATATATTAGTAATATCATAATAGTAACTTTCTTCTTTCAAATACAAATACTTTGTTTTTTGCTATTCATAGCAAGGTTCCCTATTTTCCTATAACTTTAGAGTTTATAATTAAGCTTCAAATGTTCTTAATCTTTGACTAGAAGTTTAATCATCAACGAATTGCAATTTCGTTATATTTTATATATATATATATATATATATATATATATATATATATATATATATATATATATATATATATATATTGGGAATCTAAATATGTAATAAGGCCCAAAAATAGAGCTATGAATAGATGAAACAGAGAAATAAAGAAATCTGTTGGAGTAGACTGGAAGAGGAAGGCATTAGATCAGTCAAATGTTCATATTTTCAATTATGCTAGGTTTTATCATTATTTAGGTACAAATAAGTATAGAGCGATTTTTAAAACAATAGTTAAATAAAAAATTACATAAAAAATCCATATTATGCACTATTTTTTTGAGCTGTTTACTTTTGTGTGAATAAAGAGCAGGAATTACTTATATACATGCATAAACACATTATAATTGAAAAATAAAAATTATAATATCTGAAGTTAATATAGAAATTGTCATTAAATCTGATTAAAATTCATACATTTGAAAAGAACATAAGATAAGAATCAACAACAATATAAAATTAAAATTAATATTTTTAATTTAATGTTCTTAAAAATATATGAGACAAATATTTGATTACAATTATTTGTTTTAGAACTGTGGTAAATTCACTTTTACACAAATGAATTATCACCTCCGACCTAACAACATATTAGAAAATGTTCAATAATCATTAATTGTTCATTTGATTGTTTATAACAACAATAGGTTAATGCTCATTTAGATAACGATGGCATTATTGTTAGAATATTATGTTATAATATCTTAGATCGTAAAAAATCAGATTTTATTACACAATATTCTAACGATGACGGTATTGCCGTCGAAATGTGCATTTGCTTAATATTGTAAACAACAAAGTGAACAATAAGTGATTATTCAACACTTTCTAATATGTTGTGATATTGGAGAAGATAATTCATTTGTGTGAAAATGAATTTGCCAAGTTTCAAAATAAATAGTCACCTTTCTAAAGATTTAATTGATAGACTTGTGTAATTAATGTAAAAGAATTCTTTTATATACTTTCTTTATATATATATATATATATATATATATATATATATATATATATATATATATATATATATATATATATATAATCATCAACCTATTTCTATCCACTGTTGGATGAAGGCCTATATATATATAATATATATATATATATATATATATATATATATATATATATATATATATATATAATTCAAACAAACATTCAGTAATCCAATCTTAAAAATTTAATCAAGCGTCTGGGAATCAATAACTTTTAATGAATCCAAGACATTCATTCAATACGTTATGCGTCACACGATTAATGATTGCACGGCACACAAAAACTTAACGAGATTAGTTTGCAAAAAAAATCTACCCCTGCGCTAGCGTTAGAGTATCGTCGCGTTGTCGAATTTAATCTGTTTATAAACATCGCGCGTATTTCAATGAAATTAACTTTGCGCCCCCGACTTTTAATCAAAGTCAGCTTACTGTCGTCCGACATATAGTCTCTCTTTCACTACGTCCGCTCGCGACTGCAAGGGTTTTCGCTAAACGAAATGTTTATTACATTGTCTACAATGTTGTCTGCATACTCGTTAATCGAACGGGGGCGTTTGATATGTGGGACAGTTGAGTTAAATGTCGCATAAATGTTGTTGAATATAAATTGAGACAAATACTATTTTTATAGAATTATATTATATACATACAAACATTTTCCATATACATTTTAGTTTAGATTAATTGTTAATAAAGAATTAATTAAATACACTGTGTATTGAAGCACATAATATCTTTTTTACGAGTCATCACCTGAAACTCGTAATTGGTCAATCACAACGACTGCTTTAATTACATTGAGAATCATTTGGTAAACATGGGTACTGCAACTTAAAGAAGTACATTAGTTTAATTATCCCTGGTTTAATTATCCCTGGTTAGCTAAAAAATATCCCACGTTGGCCGAAAATTATCCCACGTTGGCCGAAAATTATCCCACGTTGGCCGAAAATTATCCCTGGTTAGCTAAAAAATATCCCTCGTTGGCCGAAAATTATCCCACGTTGGCCGAAAATTATCCCACGTTGGCCGAAAATTATCCCTCGTTGGCCAAATAATATCCCACGTTGGCCGAAAAATATCTCACGTTGGCCGAAAAATATCCCTCGTTGGCCGAAAATTATCCCACGTTGGCCGAACTACTGCATTTCTTCATTTTGTTACTTGCTTTATCCTGAAGAATTTGTTCATCTACGAGTTTTAGGAATACGTTTATCCGTGTACCTTTTTATTAGTTTATTGAAAAGAAGTTTCACTTCTGGCATGTGTACATAAGTACGCATACCCTTTTTTTTAAAAAAAAGTAATTATGTTAAAAGAATATAACACATGTATTTATTAAACCCATCTTCAAAAGACTCCACAAATTATTAAAAATTTAAATGTTCTTGACCTATAATAAATACAGTAAATTAATTTCTTATTCTAAAGAATACAAAATCAATACGAAAGTATGTTGTAAGGAGACAAAAATAACATCTCTTGATTTATAAGTGACAGAATAGTTAGATACAGACAAATAAGTGTAAATTAACATTGTATATGTGCAATGGAAAAGAAAGAGTTGAGCACTAGTTGGAAATGTGCTGAATAAAGATGAGAAAATAATATATATATATATATATATATATATATATATATATATATATATATATATATATATATATATATGATTTTTTTATCATAGTCTAGATTTTATAATGCAGCGTTTTGATGATGCATTGTTATCGAAATGCATATCAGTTTATAAATAAAGAAAGTGAACAATAAAACAACTATTAAATATTTTTTCAATATCTTGTGGTATTTAAGTGATCCTTCATTTTTGTGAAATATAAATAATTAAATACTTTCACATCATATTGAAAAAATAAATAATATTTTTGTTTAATTATTCAAAAAGTCGTTTATAAAATGATAAAAAAACTTTCTAAGAGAATTTTGATTAATGTTTAAAAAACGAATAATATTTTTAAAATTAAAAACATTTAAATATTGTAGATGTGTTATGATCAAGCATAAATGTATATTACATTTTTCTTTATAAAATAATAATAATTTATAAAGTTTTATAAATTATAATTATTTTGTAAAGAAAAATGGTAAATAATGATTCAGTCGAATCATTGTTTCCAGCATTTTTTTAAAAATATTTTAAAATTATTATATTGTGCTCTCATGGCAAATTTTATGTAATTAGAGAATGATTACAAATATTTTTTTTATCATATTGTATGAAAATCTTTAGTTTATTCATTTGAATATATATATAAAGAGGATGTTTTTTTAAATTAGATAGAATTTTCGATAGGAATTCAATTTAAAGTTCTATGAAGCTTAAAAAACATCTCTCTTTCTCTCTTTATATATATATATATATATATATATATATATATATATATATATATAAAATGAAGAAGAAAAGATAATGTTAAAATCAAGGATCAAGGGATGTGGACAATGTAGTGAGTGCACTGATCACAAAAGGATTATAGATGTCGTGGCAAGGATTACTAGCGACGCGACGCCTGACTACTGACGTGGCTAACATGTCACGTGCCGGATGGGATATTTCCTTTCAGAGCTTTTGGTTTTTATGCAACAATGAACATTAAAGTGTGTGTTTATGTCTATATGTAATATATATATATATATATATATTGTGGTATGTTAGATATAAGTATGACTAGGCCTCAATGACAATAATAGTCCTAATGAAGTTAGTCCTTGGGTTTTAATGTAGTAGAACTTTTCTTATCAAAGTTATGTTTTTACGAGATAAAGTTACTAGTTCCATGTTTAATCTCCAATTTGAAATCTCTTCATCATCATTATCAACCTTTTTCTATCCACTGCTGAATGAAAACCTCTCTTAAATTGACCAATTCGACTAACCTAATACGTTTCTCTTTCAATATATTCTGACAAATTTTCTTATATTTTTGTGTTATCTTTCTATGAGTTTTTTTTTTTTTGGACATTCTTATATACCTAGAATTTTACACCCATGGTCTTTTTTCTTCTCACTATATGACCAGGTTATTTTCATTTTAAACTCTCTACTTTCGCTATAAAGTCCATAACTTTTTTTTCTTCATCTACTCGGTTCTCTTTCTATCTCTACACATTTTTTTCTAATATAAATCTTTATATGTTTCTTTATGCTGTATAGTTACACTGAATTACACTGGCATTTAAAACCCATATTTCATTTTTATAAATGAGAACAAGTGGAATGCATTGATGAAAATATTTTTTTTAATCATAATTTGTTAATTTCTTCCTTTATTTGGAGATGCTTTTCTTGAATATGTGTTAAATTCATTTATAGTATTAAAAAAATATGGATGACCACTTATACATATTACTTTAGAAACTGTTCAGAAGTCATATGTGGATAACTATTTATCCATTACATGGAAGTTAGTTCAGGATAATGGTTCTAAACATATTGTTAAGTCCGTCAAACAGTAGATGGATGATTGGTTTTTGTGTAACTCAGATATCAATCCAATTGAATATCTATGGGACGTGGTAAAAAATAAAGTAGGAATATTGGGATTTGAATAGATGAAGTATTGTATTCGATTCTTGTTAAATTTTGTCTAAAATTTGTAAATTTAATATAAAGTAGATGTAAATAATTAATGTGAAATAGATGATACCTAATAAAATATTAAGAAACTTCGAAAATTTTATATCATTAATTCATCATAAATATTTTGTTAATTAAAATCTTATCAAAAATTAATACATATTCTATTTGTTTTGTTAAACAGGATCCGACATGGGGTATTTTTATACCGTTTTTCATAAAATATGAGAATTTGAAATAATGCTAATAAAATTATGAGGTACAAAAATAATCTATAAGTAATATTCCTATTTTCTTGTAATTCACTTTACTGAGTAATTAACAAACGAATATATGATGAAATTTTGTAAAATTTTAAACCGTTGCTAATTATGTGGCTGCTAGTGCATATATATTTATAGGAATAGAGTTTGTATGTTCATGTAGTTTCAAGATTTGTGACTCAAGTAAATAAACATTTTCAGAGTTAATGTAATTTAGAATCGTAGACATTGGAGTGAGTTTATTGGTCCACATCTGTCACTTAACGTGCCAATAAAAGCCAATAAAAATAAATGACAATTCACTTATGATCAAATTGACATAAATGTCGCCCGACCAATATAGAGCCCCCCTGTGTCGATATCGGCGGGCCGACGTGCGCGTTTAGTTCGCCGCGTGGCGGCCAAGGGACTCGCCGATTGGGCGCCGGGTGTATGTATGTCGCGTCGACGAGCATTGTTGCGGCCGCGACAAGAGAACTGTCGATCTAAATGTCACCAGATATGTGACGTGTCAATAAAATTTCAATTATATTGCCGATGTTCGATATAAAATTCGAAGATATTTGTGTAGACAGACGAAAATGTTTCGGGACATGCACATATATAAAAATAGTATTGAACGAAAGTAATATTTTAGATGAAGAAATTACTAAAGCTAAAAATTAATTGCCTGTTAAACAGAACTTCTTTTAATAACTGAAAATAATTAATTTATGTTCTATAGATGTTTTTTAAGCGTGATAGAACCTTAAACTGAATCTCTACCGAAAGCTCTTTCTATCCTAAAAAAACACCTTTATATATATACATGTGTGTGTATGTATATATAAAGGTATGATAGATATTTTTTTAAGTTAGATAGAACTTTCAATAGGGATACAATTTAAAATTCTATCACGCTTTAAAAAACATATATCCAATTGTGTATTTTCAGTCAATACTCAAAAAAAATAAAAATTGAAATTAGTCATACAAAAAAATATACATTTATACGTTATCATATATTTTCTAATGGTTTTTAAACTAATTAAGTGTAATAAAAATATATAAAATTAAAAAAAATAGAAGTTGATTTTAAAAATAAATATTTAAATAGATTGATTATAAATGAACTTAGTAAATTCAAAAAATTGAAATTTTTGAATGTGAAAAATATGTATAAATAAAATATGTTTCTATTAAAAAATTAGTGATGTGAAAATTTCGTTTTAAAACTCCTGAAGTTTTCCAAGAATTAAAGTACAAGTTTTGTGAAATAATTTAAGGGTGCTCCATACATTGTTAAACAGAAGCAAGTTTGAGGGTTGATAAATAAATCGCATAGGGAACAGAGCTCTGTTTTTTTTTTTTTTTTAATTTGTACAAAAACAGACAGGAAAGCTGAAGTATGAAGTATTTTTATCCAGAAAAATTACGAAATTTCCTGTTTAAAAAAAATTACCACATTTAAATACATTATCCTACTGTCAAATTATATCTTCTTTACAAAAAAATAAGCAAATTTTTAAATGCAGGATTAAGCATAAAATTTTATATTAAATAACTTGATTTTTTTAACAGTTCTTAAATGACTTTTATTAAATTTTAACTATAACTTTAACACATATTTATTAAAGAAATAATTCTATCTGTATTTTTTAATAAACATATTTTTTATCAATAATACATTTTTCAATATCTGTAATGAATAATATTTTCATTTTTATTGATTTAAATAAAATTGTATAAACTTTTGAGGTAGAAAAAATAAAAATTTGTAACTATAATTATTTATTATAAATTTAAAAATGACAATTTTAAATATTTTTAGTTGATAATAATATGGATTATTTATAAAGCTATTATTTTTTAATAAATTTAATCATTATTTGTTTTTTAAATACCAGACATTTAGAAAAAATATTAAAATGTAAAATTACTTATATTTTAAATTAAAAATTTTCAAACATTGCTTGTTATCAGAAATATAAAAAATTGAAAATAAAGTTGTAAAAAAAATAACAATTATATTTCGTTTAATTAAAAGCATTTTCATTTTTATTTTACATTAAATATTACTAATATTTATTTATTACTGATATTAATAAATTAACCGAATAAATTTTACATATAATTTTATTCTCACCTCAATTAAGAAACATGGAACAAATTAAAAAATTAACGATTTTCAATATTAATAAATTTCATATAAAGGGTACATGTAGACAGATAGTATTTTATCACCGTTTTTGGGTAGTTTTATAAGTAAAATGAATTTATAACATCATCTGGGAGTATAACGGACCCCCAGCTATGATATACAACACTTAATTCAATCAAACACACATAAATAAAAGACACGTTCGAAAATGTTGACATAATTTTATTATAAAATGTGCTGTGCGCACCCCCGGGCTCGGTTAATATTAAAACATGAACACTAAACTTAAGGGAACTTTATTTAATTAGTGTTTTACCCCCTTGTGCCCTTACATATTATATACATATACATGAGACATATATATATATATATATATATATATATATATATATATAATATATAAGCACACATACACACACACACACACACACATATATATATATATATATATATATATATATATATATATATATACATGTGTGTGTGTATGTATAAGTGTGTTTGTAAGGTTCTGGTCGTAACAAAGAAACAGTATGATGTTATCTATATTAAAATCTACAACCACAAATTAAAAACTGTTAATAAGTTTATTCACGTGTATCCCAGTAGGGGTTAGAAACATTACAACGGTATCGTGTAAATTTTAATTACAATAATTATACAAGTTTTTGTGGCTGAGGGAAATTAAGAAATATTCTTTTCTGTACTTTGGTGAATATACAGAGTTTTTCTTTTCTTACGTCAGTTGGATTTTACATTCATACACACACACATGTATATATATATATATATATATATATATGTTTGTGTGTGTGTAATATTTGAATACGTTTACACACACATAAATGTATATATTTTTCCTTTATTTGAATTATGTATTTTTGATGATGATTTATACATCTAATACTTTTCGTATCAAGAATATTATATTTTTTTCAACGGGGTTTTCTTTTAAATATTGCGTTGATGTCATAAAATCGTATCAGATTTTAGTATTTATATTTATTATTATATACTGGTTTCATGTTTTTAGACTTTAAGAATATTGTATATACATATTTGTGTGTATGTGTGTATATATTTAAATACATACATATCGAAGAAATAATCATACTTTTGAATTCTTTTGCACTATTGTTTCTTATTCCTGAAAAAAATAATAAATATGAAATTTACGTGTAAGATTTTTTTATTTAAGTGAAAGTGACATTAATTTAATAAATACGAAAATTAAAGTATTTAAAGCGACCAAGTAGACAATTAAGTTTCGATTTTTTTATGATTATATGAAAATATTTCAAACGAGTAATTACAAGAATAAATTGAAAAATGAAATATTAAATTCGTAATTTTTTTTCTTTCTCATTGTTATCAATCAAATAGTTTATCTGACTAAGAAGAAATTTATATAGTCTGATTAAAAAGTATTTAGACTTTGATTATATGACGATATTTAGTTACAAGTATAAGGAGTATAAAAAAATCTAATTTTCTTTTATAATAGAAATACTTGAAATAATAATTATTGAATTTTACTAGAGCAGACTTATGAATATTTAACAAAGTTTAATTTAATGTTATTTTTTTTCGTTATTTAATTAAAACTACAAAATCCAATTAAAATTTATTTTATAAGTTGGCATATTATATTGTGTGTGTGTGTGTGTATATATATATATATAATAAATCAATAAAAGAAAAAATGTATTATATAATAATGTGACCATTACAAGGTAGAGTCACTACAATACACAATGATATATAATGAAAAACTTATACCACCTAGGGGATAACAAAAAATTCATATTGTTCACAATAAACTACATCCAAATTTCAGTATAATATATTACGGATATCAGCACAACAAAACATCACCTCCCACACCTGTGTTTAATTTTTAGCAACTGTCGTCTAGCAGTCTAGCCGTGATATAAACGACTACGTTTAAAAAATCTTACTTTTTATTCAATGTTCAAGTACATATTATGTATTATTAATAATATATATTTATAATTATTTTTCTTGGATATTAAATTAGGATTTATTAAATAATTAAACTAAAAGTCATACATTTTATTGAAATATTTATGCGGAATGTAAAATTATAGGGAAGTAAAATATGGTCGTAAAAGATATAAGGCAAAAATTAAAAATAATATATATATATATATATATATATATATATATATATATATCTTAAGATATTGTAAACGTAGTCACTAGTCCCACCATACGAACATACCGACACGAAACGTTTTTTTTTCCCATAGACATAGGATCCGCGCGGCCATTTCGACGAACCGAACGCGCGCCACTTCACACACAACAAACACTCGTACAGGATAATGTACGCGTTTGTAGACAATGAGTGAGACTTCGGTCGCAACAAAGCAATGCTCGTTTAAAACAATTTATCTTTTCGGATCTTGACACCTGGCCATTGTTCGAAACGAACATCATCCATCTATATCCGTCCGTATGCGTCCATCGCAATAGGTCCGTCCCGACTCGCATTTCGCACCCTCGCCAACCCTACATTATTTTCGAAGCGTGTGACCACCCCCTATCATTCTTTCGACTCGAATAAATAATCATAAAAAAATAACACGATGGATGTATCTTTCGTTAATACAAAAGACAGACACACCCTTATGAATACCTTATTTTATTATACACTCACACACACACACACACACGCATATATATATATATATATATATATATATATATATATACAGGTAAATTCCATACAAATATTTATAAAATATTTTTATTACAATCTTGTTCTGAAAATTTAAATAAATATATTATTATTTATATATATATATATATATATATATATATATATATATATATATATATATATATATATATATAAGTGTGTGTGTGATATAAAAATACAATATCGCCAAAATTATTTATTAGTATTAAAAGTATTTAAAACAATTTTGAAAATAAAAAATAAATGGAAAAATACTTAGTCACATGATTTGCAGATGATATTATTTTCTCATTAAGCTGAAAAGAACTTGAAAAAATAATAAAAGAATTAGATAAATCAAGTAAAAAATTGAACTCTTTATGAATCTTCAGATGCAATAAATTTTAGATCAAAGAAAAATCAAGCTAAAAAAATTAGAAAACCATGTATATTTGGGACAACTCAATAAAATTAAAGAAATATTTATAAATGAAGTAAACAAGAAATAAAATGGTATTATGTCAATTTGGGACAAATTTTTATATTATGAAGTCAAATATTCCTCTATGTTTGAAGGAAAAAAACATAACAATGTATCTTATCTGTTCTTATTTACAGCAGTGAAATTTTTTTTAAATATGAAAATAATTTAACGATTCCAGGAAACACGAAAAGTGTGAAAAATGTATGTTAGAAATATCATGTAGAAATAAAAAAAAAACGAATGTATCACAAGAAAAATATTTTGAATGTTGTTATAAAAGTGAGGAATTGGAAATGGAAGTTTTAGAATAATGCTTCTTATCTGTTCTCATTTATAGCAGTGAAACATTTGTCTTAAATCAAAAATAATTTAACGGTTCCAGACAATACAAAAAGTATGGAAAAATGTATGTTAGAAATATCATGTAGTAATAAAAAGAAAACTGAGTGAATCTGAAGAAAACAAATATTACAAATCTTATAGAAAAAGTGAGGAATTCGAAATGGAAATGTATCGATCATATAACAAGAAAGGAACATAATTATAATACAAGAGAAATTATTAATTGATAATCTAAATACATAACAAATCAAGAAGACACATAATTAGATGGACTAGAGATGTAAGAAAATTTTGAATAGAAAACAGAGTCATTAGATCGGTCGAAATAAAAAGTTTTGGAAGATTCTTTATCCAGCAGTGGATAGAGACTGATGATGGTGATGATATTAATGATACATATCATCATAATTATTAATTTATCTCCTTATATCAGTTCACTGTTTGACAAAAGCATCAATAAATTTTACTATACACTGCTATTTAATATACTTCTAACGCTGACAAGATGGGTTAGTGAAGATTTTTTATTCATGGTTTATTTCTTTAGGCAGTTTGCCTTTGCTAAGGTTAAAAAAACTCTTTTGCTTTAATATATATATATATATATATATATATATATATATATATATATATATATATAAATATTTATTCTGGGAAAAATATATTCTAATTATTACAAAAAATACATATAAAACTATTTTTATGACAACCGGAAAAAGAGAAAACAAAAAATATGATAGTTGCAAAAATTAATAAGACATAATTCTATGTCATTTTATTGTATTCGACTTTAATTCAATTAATTATACTTGTTTATTTTATTTTATGAGACAGTTTGACATACATTTAAAATATTTTTTGTTCGATATAGTACACATTAAAATATCAACTTCTTGAAAAAATCTAGTTTATATCTAGTTTAGTTCATATCTTAACGTATAATTAAAGTTTATGAACATTTTTTGTATATTTTATTAACTTAGGAAGCTTTCAAATATTTTCTTTTATATTTAAGAAGTAAATTACAAACAGTTGATTTTAATGTGGATATAAAAATATAAAATATCAGTATAACAAACATATAGGAGTGTGAATATATATATATATATATATATATATATATATATATATATATATATATATATATATATATATCATCCAAATGTGACACTTAGATTTGTGATTTATTAAAAAAAAACAAAAGTAACTATACACATGTTTTTCTAAACACATATTTCTTTTTAGACGACACATTTGGACGATATATTTATATATATATATATATATATATATATATATATATATATATATATATATATATATATATATATATATATATATATATTAGGGGGACCAGAAAGTAATGTCGTTTTTTTACATTAAATTCAAACAGATAAAATTTTACCAAGTTTTTATTTTTAAACAATAATGTAATTACCCTCGTTATCAACAACCTTTTGCCATCTAGTGTGCAAATTTTCAATGCCGGATCAATAACAATCAATTGGTTTTTGAGCAAAATATCTGAAGATGGTATTTTGGACATCATCCGAATTTTCAATTTTTTTGCCACTTAAAAAATGTTGTAGCGATCGGAATAAATTGAAATCCGATGGCGCAATATCGGGCGAGTAAGGTGGATGAGGCAATACCTCCCATCCCAATTCATTAATTTTTTCCAGGGTTCGTCTTGCGCAGTGCGGTCTTGCATTATCGTGTTGCAGAATAACACCTTTTCTGTTGACAATCGCTGGGCACTTTTCAATTAAAGATTGATTTACTCGATCCAATTGTTCACAGTAAAGGTCTGCATTCACAATTTGTCCAGGTTTCAGCATTTCAAAATGAACGACTCTGCGAATATTCCACCAAACACAAAAAAGCGTCTTTTTGAGGTGTAAACCTGGCTTAGCTGTACTTCGTGGCGATTTATTTGGAGAGAGTCACTGCCTTTTGCGTTTTGGATTATCACAGAGGACCAATTTTTCATCTCCAGTGATCAAGCGATCGAAAAACGCTTCTATATTGTGCCGCTGAAGCAATAAGTTGCATGTGATGGATCGGTTATGCGGGACCCAAACACCTGCTCTGCTTACTTTATCAATCTGCTGCAAATGTTCTTGGATGGTCGACCAAGGTTGATTAAAAGTGTTTGACAGTTTCTCGATTGTCTGACACTGATTTGCTTCCACTTCCGCCCTTAACTTGTCTAAAGTTGTTGGTCTTCCTGATCGGTACGAGTCGGAAAGATCGAAATTACCGGATTTGAACTTAGAAAACCACCTTTGGCATTTACGAACGTCTAATGCGTTTGGATAAACATCGCAAATGTTTTTGGTAGCAACCGTTGCGTTACTCTCTTGTGAAACTCAAAAAGCATACAATGCCGGATATGTACCTCTCCTGATATTTGGCTGGCCATTTCACCATAAATTGCAAAAAAAAATTAAGATTTTATTATTTACGAGTAAACAAGTCATGCTAACCTTAAAATGTCTTTGGCACGACTTTGAAGTACACAATGAGCTGATAAACGACTAACGAATATCGACATGCGCAGAAACAACATTACTTTCCGGTCCCCATAATATATATATATATATTTATATATATATATATATATATATATATATATATATATATATATATATATGTAAAATAAAGAAATTAAAAGAAACGCATGCAAACAATACACATAACCTCATCTAACAAACACGCACAAAGAACATTTGAAAAACCTGCCAAACCACACTACAAGAAAAATGATTCAAAAATAATGATGGCAATAAAATAAAATAAACTGCTCTGAGTTATGATACAAACTCATCATCCTGAAAGCAAAAATCGTCTTTTATCCAACGCACGACAGATATATATATATATATATATATATATATATATATATATATATATATATATATATATATATATATATATAAAGAATAAAGATAAGAAATGTAACGAAGTGAGCACGTGAAAAGAATAAGAAAGAAATATCGAACGACATTTTCATATGTATAAAGCGTCTATGTATATGTTTTCTTTTGTTGTTGGCGTGTTTCTTCGGTCGTTTTGCGTCTGACAGCGTCGCGGTGGACGTACAAAACACGCCTGTCACGTTTATTCTGTTTACGTTTTCGGTTGACAACTTCTACAAAGTTCACGTTCCACTGATATGTATTCTTATCTCGTTGTTTCTCGGTTCGAATAAGGGTCGTTTGGACTGTTGTCCGAATTCTCGACGACAGGTGTATTTTGGGTGGGTTGGACCGATTCACACGGTTCGACTTAAATTTATTACCAGAATGTATGTGTCTTTGTTGTATTGGATTTTTATTTTGGTTTGTATTAGAAGTTAAGGTATAAAATATACATTTAAAAAGGACATTTATTTATGGGGTACAAATTATTTTTTTAAAGAACGTATGAAAAGAAATTTATAAAAAATATTTTAAAATGTGTGGAGATTAAAAGAAATTATTATTATTTTAAAATCATTTTATATGAAAATATAAAACGGTTTTTTGTATTACAAGTAAACAAGTTTTTTTTCTATAAAAAAAATCATTTCAGACATTTCTACCACTTCACTCAATCATCGTATCACCGTTTATCTCTACAGATCTCGTTCGTCAGTCGCATTGTGTTTGTGTTGAAACGCGTGAAAAGGTATCTATTTCGTTCGAAATCTACAACTATTAAAAATGTGTTTTACATGAATAACTGCATGTCCTTTATGTTTCTGCGAATCGGATTTCGAGATGTTTGTCTTAACATTTACGGGCCAGATAAATCTTAATTGGATTGTTCGTTAAGATGATATTAAGTATTTGAGGTTCGCAAGAATTCGGACAGATGTTAAACGAAAATTTACTTTTAGATCTTTTTTTATTGAAATTTTAAATACCTACACAAAATATTTAAGTTTTTTAGTTTGGTGAAGAATGATATACGGTTTGTAATGTTGACAATTTTGTAATGAATAAAGATTTTTAATATACATTAAAATGATTTTATTTAGTTTATATGTTTTTAAGTAACACTTTCTCACTGTTAATCAAATAATCAATATTAACAAATATATAAACGTTTTTTTTTTCTTTAAAAAAATGTTACGTGTAGTTTTAAATAATAGCAATTACAAGTATTTATTTAAATCACTTTTGCATAAATTTTCCATAAATTTTCTCATACATTATACATTTTCAAGTTAACCACATATATTTATGTACAAGTTATGAACTTCATTCAAATAATTAAAATTGATTTATAAATAATAATTTTCAAAAAAGTTTTT
Organism: Neoneuromus ignobilis; assembly: GCA_029203775.1. Taxonomy (NCBI): domain Eukaryota; kingdom Metazoa; phylum Arthropoda; class Insecta; order Megaloptera; family Corydalidae; genus Neoneuromus; species Neoneuromus ignobilis. The sequence goes on along the minus strand of CP092096.1, from coordinate 21,537,635 downwards.
ACATTTATTTTCCTTTCTTTAACGTTATTTTTTTTAAGCAAAATATTTTTATATTTATTGATTTTTTTTAAAAAATAGTATTTTAGTTTTTTTTTAGAACTTCTATTATTAACTATACTGTAATAAATGCAAATATATGAATGAAACATTATTTTTATAAACTACAACTTCTAAATTAATTTTAAACATAATTTTACTTACTTTAGAAAATCTATGCTGAAAAATACTACAAGTTTTTTAAAAAAATAGCTGCTCTCTCTCTCTCTCTCTCTCTCTATATATATATATATATATGTTAAAATTTGAGACTATTTTACTTAAAAATATTTTTTTCAGTACTCAATTCAAAGTACTGAAAAAATATTTGTATTTGCTCAAAAAAAAATGAGTAATATAAAATAAATAAAAATGTAGAAATTCATTTTTTTAAGGAAGGGGACGTAATAGCTGTTATAAAGTTAAAAAAAATCGATAGACCTGATTATGTGTTAATGAGAGAAAGAATAATAATGAAAAAACATAACAATGTAAGTCTGAAGAAAAATGACGTGTGTAAAGAGAAATTAAGATGGGAAAATGGAATAATAAATGATTTACTGATGTTGGTAATGAATGAGAACCTGAAATATGTTGGACAATTATGAAGAAGGGAGTTCAGGAGTAAAACAACGAACCAATTCCGATTTAAATAACTGGCTAAGTAAGTAAGTACATCATCATTATTAAATCAATTTCTATCAACCCACTGCTGGGTGAAAATATCATTGAATATTACCATTCAGTGACACTTGGTCATAGTAAGTTCACCAGGCAGGTCTGTGAGGATTTTTATACGGATTTTACTTCCTTAAGCAGTTTGTCTTCACTTCTGTTAAAAAGTAAAAAAAGTATATATGTGTGTGTTTGTGTGTATGTATATATACAGAAATTTATAATTAAAAACTATTTTAAAATTAAATACGTAATTTATTTCAAAAATACAATACTTTTTTAATAAATATTCTTCAAGGTGATATTTAAACTCGTCCTAGTTTAAGAATACATAATAAAATACAGAGCTCTTAACACCTATAAGACATATTTTATACTTCACGCTTATAAATTTTAAAAAGATTGTAAAAATCCCTTTAAATATATACATTTATATATATATATATATATATATATATATATATATATATATATATAAACGTATTTAAATGTCAAAAAAGAACTGTAATAGTATCAGAATTTTAAGTAGTCGATCTGGTGAACGTTTAAATAATTTCCACAAAAGTAGCAATAAAACAAACATAAAACATTCCAGTACTATTCATTTCAGATACCTGTTAAACGTTCACAAAAAGGACATAGTTAAAAATGTCATAAACTTGTAATATCAACCGTGCGGGTTATAAAAAAGAACACAGGTAGTAAAAAAGGTATAGATTTCATGTAGATAAACTGGTCGCTTGTCAAACGAAACGAGATTAACTTTGAACTGATATAAGAATCCAGTAAATTGGGTTACGGTTGCCGCCAATTTTTGTACGATTGCGAAAAACGATTTGTATGGATAGACGAGATTCCTTGTAAATTAAAAAAATAGATTTTTTTATTTGTGGGTTAGTGTTCGTATCACTAAACAGATCAAAATTAAAAGTGATTTATTGTAAATAGCTTGTATATTAAATGGAGTGTATACAGAAATATCAATTTTAACAACCATACAATTACATTCTAAATAACGAAGATTTATTTCATTTTTTATAAACGTCAATTTCGATTTATCCATATTATTAATATTTGAGTATTAAACTACAATTAAAAACCATAAACGATTAAGTACAGAGTAAATCACACATATCTGATACAATTTCATTATAAATCATCAGTTAGGAGATTACAAGTTCCCTACTATTAGAACATTAAACGTTCCACTGGGTCCAGACGTATGTCTCCACATCCACCGATGATCAGCATGTAATGACTTCGTGAATGTTTGATCAGTAATGCGGGGATTACGAACTGCAAACATCGGACGTGTTGTTCGCAAGGGTGAAGTTTTTAGGGGGCGAACGATAATAAATAAGCAACTATAGTTTTATTAACACGTTTATCGTGTCTTCTATCGTCGTTATGAATTCAATACGCTTATTTGGGATGCGGTGATTGTTTTTTTTTTCTCTTATGGTAGTGGTTAGGAATATAGAATAAGGGTGTGATTGTTTTGTATAGAGGGTCAGGGAATTTTACAGACATTAAATTAAAAGTTGTTTGAATATATATATATATATATATATATATATATATATATATATATATATGTATATAATTTATTAATTAAACATTGACAGATAATTGTTTTTTTATTGACAAGAAGATATTTTCAATAACATTTATTTTTCATTATTAATTAATTTTTTGAAAAACTTTAAAATATTTGAAGGTTTATTTATATATTTTTAAGTTGTTTAAAATAAAATTTCTATTACATTCTCTTAAATGTAAAAAATAATAAAACATAAATAATCTTTTATAAGATTATTTTCACACACACATTTGATAAGTATGGTAAATTTATTTATTGTTTAATTTAATTAAATTTTTCGATTTAGTTTTTCTTACTTTTTTACCACATTTATCAAACGACCCTTGTATATGTGTGTATTAAAAATATCATAAAACATATACAAAAGAGAAACGAATAGATTTATAAAAAAAAGTTACGGCCGTTGTAGAAAAAATGAGAAGTTTATGAAGTCAATAAATCTGTTATATATCAATGGATAAGAAATGGATCTATGGATCATCAATGGAGAAATTATTAATTGGTACTTTAGTTGTATAAAAAGGTTCAAAAAAATCTATGGGTAGATGAGATAGAGAGATAAAAAACTTCTTCAGAGTGAAATGAAAGAGAAAAAGATCTTTTCCAAAAATTTTCCACCTAGACCAACCCAATGTCTATCTCTTCCAGTTAATTTCGATAAATTTCTTTATATATATCTCTCTCATCTAGACATTTTGTTTCCTTCCGGGTCTTCTTATATATCTAAGTTCCTAATCAATAACTCTTCTTCAATAAACATTAATTTTGTTTTATTGAGGTTTATCAAAAGATTATTTTTTTGCTTTGCTTATCCAATTCTTTTTTCGAGTTCATCTGAGTTTGTCGAAAAAAAAATAATATCGTCAACGTACCTTAAGTGACTAAACATTTTTATATTTATTTTTATTTTTTCAGAATTCCAATTTAGTCTCTCAAGTACTTCTTTTTACACAACTGTAAAAAGTTTTGGTGATATGACAGTCTCCCTTCTTTCATGATCTTATTTTTTCCTTTTTTTCGTGTACTTATACAGATTTTTATACAGATGATGGAATATTTCTAGAAATATTTAAGAGTTTAATTCAAGTTTCTTCACCTCTTTAATTTTTTAATGCATTTAATATTGAGTCGAAAACTTTTTCATAATTTATAAATATAAGACAGGGTAGTATTTGATAATCGTTGTATTGACCATTATTTTTTTTAATATAAATATATAAATATATATATATATATATAATAGAAGAAAAAGACATTAGTTCGGTCTAAGTGAAAAGTTTTGAGCTAAGCCTTCACTCAGCAATAGATAAAGAGAGGTTGTTATTGCTGTTCTTCAAAATGATGATATATATATATACATATATGGCCATCCAAATGTGACGCCTAGATTTAGGTTTTATTAAAAAGAAATATGTGTATAGGATGGTGTATAGAGAAACATGTGTATAGTTTTTTTTTTTAATAAAACACAAATCTAGACGTCTTTTTTGGATAACCCTATATAATTTTTTAAAAATTAATAAAAAATTATTTATTGCTAGAAAAAAATAAATCTGAAATTTTTATTTTATGTAATATAAAGCCTTTTTAAAGGATAAATGATTTTTTTATAACAATGTTTCTAATTGATATATATATATATATATATATATATATATATATATATATATATATATATATATATATATATACAAATACATTAGATTGATAGTCAGATATAAAGATACTTATCATTTTATTTCATTAACAAATTTAATCGTCGTACAATTTCCATGTCAAGATTATATAGATTATTGCCTATTATATTACTGAAATGACAATTTAGAATTCCATTTTGTGGGCAAACAATACTGGTTCGTTAGATGAGAGCACGTGTCGCCTATTATCCGAATTACTGTCTGACTCGAGTATCCTCAACGTGCGGTCTAGTGTACTTAACTTTAAGTGGCGGGACGTTTGAAACGAATTGTAAACAATTACTGTAAAAATAATAAAATAAAGTTAATATGTCTTTAATTGAAGTATTGTTTGTGGACATTACAAATCGATTCGAAAAGGCTGTACGTTTTTATTTGAAACTAGTATTCATTTTAAATGTATATTGGTATTTTGTTCTTGTGTAAGTTATTGAATATAAATTGTATAGAGATGATTGTTTGAATGATAGGATGATATTAATTATATTTATATTGGAAACTGTGTTGAAAAACTAATATAAAAATTTTGTAAATAATTTTTGTCTTTTGAAAATTCCATAAAAATATTTACTACATTTAAAACATTTCATTTTAGGTATTATTTTTTTTAAAAAAAATAGATTGAATTATATAATGGGTAAACCAATATGAGTATGACAAAAAAATACATAATTAATTTATTGTATTATTTTTTAGGTAATAAACAATAAAATTATTTGATGTTTTATAAAACAGAATCATTAAATTCCAAATATTTAGAATTTTATCAAAATCACATTTATCAATTTACTGAGTAGTAAAGATATTTTTTTTAAAAAAAAAAATACTTATGTAAACAAATCTATTTTTTCTATAAATTGGATTTTTTATAAATAAAGTAAATCATATTACAAATTGATTTGGTGAGATGTAAAATATAAAAAAATAATTTTATTAGAAATTATTGTTATAAAATGTTCAATGATTTCTATAATTAATAATATGAATAAGGTTAGTAATTTATGAGTATACACACACATACACATACAAATATATATATATTTGTATGTGTGTGTTTATTCGCGTTTAGAGAAAATTGCACACACACGTTACAATAAAACTTAAACTCGACCTATAAATCCTATATCGGGAGGTGGTCTACGAATTGCCAAATAAAAGAACAAATAAGTAACATCCATCAGCGTCTACCACGTGTTCGGTTCCCGGTCGCTGCAATACAACAAACACGTACGTATAAATATAAATGTACGCCTATCTATCTGTCTGTTCGTGGTGCGTTTTGTACAAGTTGGTGTGTCGCCCCCGTGTTTAGTTCTAGAGCGGGACCCGCTGAGTTACTTATGTTCGACAATCATACTGCTAGATGGTTCTGAATTCGTTTCGTTTGACATCCGTATAAGACACCACGTCGTTTTATTTGGACATAAACGATTTACTTTTATTTTATTTATATATAAACAATTTATTTTTCTATCGAATTTTTATTTAGAATATATATAAGTAAATATTCTTGTTACAGTTTAACATTTAAAATCAACTAACAGAAAATAATTTTCGAATAAAAACTGCTTAATTATTAAACGTAACAATATATCTAGTAATCCCCCAAGTTGGGGGCTGGATATAGAGTTGAATATGTCATCTTGTCGAAGATAAAATTTTCAATAGACTTAGCTTTGGGCTTTACAAGAAATTCACTTTTTAAATTAATGTATTTTTCAGAGACAGTCCTTTCTGATTACTATTTATATTTATCTCTATAAGAATTTTTAAATAGAAAAAAATTAATGAAGATGGAGATGTGAAAATGGGAAAAAAAATTCAAAATAATTCATTAAAATAGGAAAAAGTTGTTAATATCAATGGAAATTACATTTTTAATTAAGATGTTAATAAACAGTAAAGAAATTTATTATTTTTTTACTTAAAAAATAGAATTTTTCCAATAAGTGATTCAGAAGTTTAAATGGAAATAAAATAAAAACTATTCAATTAATTAGTTATTATTTTTTTTATTTTTAAGAATATTTTATGGTATTCTTAAAAATAAAAAAAATACAATTTTAGTCACTCTTTCACATAATTAAGGTCAAATTTTATGAATTACACGTTCAATGTTTATTTTTAATGCTTCTGTTATTTGCAGTTAATCAGCATAAACCAATGATTTCACAAAACCCCAAAAAAAATAATCCAATGGAGTTAGATCACATGATCTTGGTAGTCATTTGATTGGTCCATTTCGTGAAATAATGGACTTTAAATTTTTTTTTATTAAAAGTCTATTGCAGTTTTTACAACTGAATTGTTAAACGTTTCATGATAATTTGCTAAACTATACTAAGTTGAAATGTCAAAATAAGCTTAAAAAATTCAAACATGACTGCCACCAGCTGTCAAAGTTCTATCATTTTTATTGGAAAACCCTATATATAAATATATTACTGTAACACACAGGTCATGTATAAAATATAGGCATAGATATTTGAAAATAATTATCAAAATATAAATGTTACATTTTTCATTTTAAAGAAAATAGTAGCAAAAAACTAGAAATATAATCTGAAAAATATTGTAATATTGTATCTTGACACACCATATCGATTTTACAATATTTTATAATTATCTTTTTTGTAATTTGTGAATTATAAAAAAAGGTAATCATAAAATATTAAAATTTAGTTTCTTAAATAAATATATTTTTTTAAATTTGATTATTTATTGAAAATTTGTAACTTTATTGTGTCTTATAAAAGTTGAAAATAATTTTATTTCCTATCAACCGATTTAATTATTAAGGTAGAAAATAAATAATAAAAAAACCTTACCAAACATATGTTTTCAAAACATGTAACTAATTCCCATATGAATTTATATAAAGAATACGATAAAGAGGTTGACAGGACATGTTTATGTATGTATAAAGAATGCAAATACACACACACATGTATATATATATATATATATAAACACACATACATAAAATATGTGTGGGTGTAAGCGTTTTATTCCGGGTTGGCTCGTAACCAGCGACCACAGTTTTTACGATCGGCCGAGGCTTTTTCGGATAGGCGTGAAGGGGGATCGTCGATACGTACACGCAGGAACGGGAACTCCGAGGACGACGAGGGGATGAAACAACAATGGCGTCCCGCTGCGCGACAACAATGCGTGTGCCGGGAACATCTGCTAGAGACCACACGCGACGCAACGTTAAAATTGGGACGTTCCTGTGGAAATTTCGCGCGTCCGACGAGGACGCGTCAATTGGATCGACGAGGATACGAGTGCGAGGACAGACGTACAATCAGACAGTTTCAGTGTGTCACAAGGAACAGAGATGCGACTAATACCTACGTAAAATGTAATTATATCGATACGTGTATTTCGGAAACAATTTCGTGTTCGATTTTTACGTTCCAGTTTTCGCATCAAGTGGTTGTGACTGTTTACCGATTTAATTGTTTTATGTGGATGACTTAAATGGGGTAGCATACAAATCAGTTATTCTTCGTTTAATGTTGAAACTTTTTAAATTTTAGATGTACGAGTATCTATTAAAAAGAAAAAAGGATCTCGATAACTAAATATTTTATGATTTATTAGAACATTTCCATCTCTTAATTCATTAAAAGTGTCTTTATTTATTTTGTTTTTTAAAAAACATCATTTATAATGAACACATATTTTATTCAATGATAAATAACTTACATAAAAGTTCTTCTATACTATTATAAAACTATTCATTAAAAAAAATCAAACGCAAGGTAAATACACAATGAATCAAAATATCAAACTGTCTTTTTGACTGATTGCAAACTTGAAACAATTCTTTTTTGTAAACAGATGTAAAACGAATACCTAACGAAATAACGTACTAACACTTTGTATCCGTTTATAAATATATTACGTTAATTAAACAGATCCATTAAAGAACAAATTTATAACAACTATCGAAACGAATTTATAAATAATTTACAAAGAAACTCGTGTAAATAAATCCACGACTAAGCAACCTACACGAGTGTACGAATAACAATTATCAAACCGTCAAACTGGTCATAAATAACGAAACATAGCAAACATGAAAGATTCGAAATTATAACAAACGAAAAAAACATTATTTTAAACGGACAGTTGATTCATAAGTCGACACGAACATCCATCATAAAGATAAGGACGGAGTACTTAACGGATACGTATGTGTACAGTGGCTGTCATTTAAAATTGTACAATTTCATTCAAATATTAGGTTGGACCAGATGAAATGTCCGAATTTGAATGATGAAATTAAAATACAATATTGTAAGAAAAAAAATATCAGGGTTTTCATATTAAAGTTTTATTTGCTAACGTCATACTAAACTATAAATTCCTATTTTATAAAACTCTTCATATTTGGAAAAATAAAATATGTCAACTAGGGTCTTTCGATTTATAAATATTTTATTTCTAAAAAAGAGATCAAAATGTTGTAAAAGACAAAAATCAGTGAATGACAAGTCGGATGAATATGGAGGAAGCTGTAAAATTTCATAACCCACCTCTGTTAATTTTTGTAGAGTAATTAAAGAGGTATATGGTCGAAGCAATATTGATCTATCTCTATTGATTAGTTTAGATTGTTGAAATCTTAATTTTTCATTCATTTCTTCAATTTCTTGACAATAAGATGCAGTAATAATGAATTGTATTTGTGTCAAAAACAAATAATGTATGATTCCTTTTTAAGGTCACGTAATCATCATAATTTTACGTAGGTGCAACGATGGCTTCTGGAAATACTTTGGTGTTTTATCGGAGTTTAATTATTATCCAAATTGTTAAAAAAATGAACAATTAAAATACGATGTAGCACCGATTTATGTCCCATAAACTAATGGAAAATCAAGAGAAGGTATGGTTTGGTTACCACAAACAAAATATTCAAATTGCCAAAAAAATCCCAAATTTGATTCTATTATTACTGAAGTACGACCTGAAAACCAAGTCACCAGGTTCATTGAAAATGTAAAAAACAAATTTTCAAAAAGTGCAAGTGAAGATAATGTTCATTTTCTATGATTTAAAATGAATTGTTCATTGTGAATTTCTTTCAAAAGGTGAAAATGTCACTGGCGAGTGCTATTTAGGTGTTATGAAGCGTTTGTGGAGAAAGAATTAGGCCAGAATATTAAAAGTCAGAAAGTGTTATTTTTTGCATGATAATACAAAATTTGCAGTACAAGAATTTTGACCAAAAAACAAGTATGTGCCAATTAATATCTATCATACTTGCAAAATTTGCCACTTTGCAATTATTTTTTTCAGAAAATGTAAATGGTGAAAGAAATGTTGAACAATGACGTTAAAGCCATACATGCTCATTCAAATCCATCCATGAGTTATTTCGGCATACTCACATTATATTAATGTAAAAAAGACATATTTTAAACAAATATTTTTGACAAAATAAAAAAATGTTTCTTTTATTCAAAATTTTCAGGTTTTTTTCACACACACCGTGTAAATTAAAATGATTTTTAAATTTTTGGTACAAATTGCAAATACCAAAAAATGTCATAAAATGTCTTTTTATTTCATATAAAATTTTAATGAAATTTTCAAAATTAGTTAATGAAACTAAATGTTAAATAACACTTTTTTCAAAAAAATAAAATAATAATATATGATATAATTGTTATTTTTCATCACTACTAAGCACCATTAAACGAGTGCGTTTTCTTTATAGCAAAATAACCTTATCTTATCATCTTTCTTGATTTCTCTACTCTACTTTTTGTAAAAAAAACTATTATTTTCGTTTATTTGCTTTTATCTAAAAGATGTTTATAAATTTCGAGCTAAGCATTTAAAAAGTTCTCTTTTAAATTTTACGGTTTCTTTCAATAAAAGGATTTGCATTTAGAAAATATAACTCCAATTGTTCGACTAAGTTTAAGCCTTGCTTTATGCTTTTTAGGATAACATTTTAAACTTCTGTATTTGCATCTGTGCTATCATCCTCTGAATTAATTTGGTTGATCTCAGATACCATTTCCACTAAATTTTCTTCATCTACCTTTTCTTCCACCAGTAATTCTTGAATATCTTCAGGATTCATATCATCAAAATTCTAAAACCGTGTTATACATGCTTTTCTTCCAATTCTTCAACAGTGTTAGAGAGAAACTGTGTTGTAGGAATGCCGTGTTATACGGGGGTTACCTATATATATATATATATATATATATATATATATATATATATATATATATGGTAGCATTCATTGTGGCTTTCGTCCAGTAGTGGACTGATGTGGGCTTTATGATGATGATGATGATATATATATATATATAACATTAGATATGGTTCAATGGACAACGATGATAGAATTAAAAAAAAAACCGGGTAGGAATAAAAATAAATAAAAAACCGCGCTGGAGGGAAGACGGAAAAATATTTCTACACAAGAAAAAAACCTTCTGCAACACAACGACACACGACAATCGTGTCACGCGACCAGCCTACACGTCGTCGAGCGAGAAATTACAAATTGGTGCGCGCGCGCACATGTCGATTGGACCGTTTGTGTTCTGCGCGTCGTTGCTGATTGGTGAGAAATTGGAGAGCCACGGTATTGTCTTAGCCGCCTTACTCAAAATGACGCCATCTTGGACACACAATGACATAATGTTTTATTGACGCTGTTCTTAATATTAGGATTATTATTATTATTATTGTTTTTAGAACCCGTTTCAGTTGACGAGAGATCGTGCTCAGTCGTCGTGTGTCTCGCTTCTTTTTCATACATCAATCTTTGTTCGATTTCGATGTGTTCGAATGTGCGCGTTGATTTCTATTTTTGAAACTGGATAATTTGTTATATGGAATACAAAAAATATTGTTAAGAATATTATTCACTTGAACGTGTGCTCAAAGCTATATTCTATTTTTACTCGAAGTGTGTCGAATAATTTGTTTCAGTTTGGCATATATAAATATATTACGGTCATTTTTATTTCAATGTACATCTAAGAAAATAAACAGATAATAAAAAATATTTATCTTTAAATCAGCTGATTTCCTCAAATAGTGCACAAATTTATTATTGTTATTACCAAGTCAATTTATCTCATTTGAAATAATTTCAATTTTGTAAAATACCATCCATCATTTTGACAATTAAAAGGAATATTTATTCATTCTAAACACTATAATATCATCCAAATGTGACGCTTAGATTTGTGTTTTATTAAAAAAAATGTTTCTTTTTAATAGAACACAAATCTAGGCGTCACTTTTGGATGACTTTATATTTTATATAGTTTATTTAAATTATAAAATTGACAAGGAGTAATTAGTTTTCTTTTAAAATTTTTAATTCATGTATTATTGTAAATATTATTCGCACAATTTTTTTCATAAATTAGATTATAAAATCAATATAAAATATATATTAAGCAAATAAATAAAAATTATAGTCTAGATGATAAAGTGTTTCAAAACAAACTATATATAAATATTTTTTTTTAAATATTTCAATTGATTGACTAATATTGAATAATATTTGTTTTAAATAAAATGTATGTTAGAGGAAAAAATTGATAAATAAATATTTTATTAATTATATATATTCAGTAAATATTTTACTTATTTTGAAACTGTAGTGAATTCATTTTCACACAGATGAATTTTCAATTCAAGACACAAGATGTAAAAGTATTCAATAATTATTTATTATTCACTTAATTTATTTATAAGCTGATGCACATTTCGTTGACAATGCTATCATCGTCACAGTGTTGTATTATAAATCTAGATTTTAATAATTTCAATAAGAAAATATTTTATTACTTCTATTTTCAAATTAAATATATTTATAAAAAATATATGGTAAGTTTAAACATATCTATTCTAATAAATTCTTTTGATACATTTTCTAAGTATATTCAAATAGTAACTGAATAATATATGTAATTTTAATACAACTGTTTAAGAGAGGAAATTAAATTGCACAGGTTTTAGTATAAAATAAAAATTTAATTTTTACTACTTCTTATTTCAAATTAAATCAAACAATAATTTTTATATACACATGAAAATCATTTCATACATAAACATCTCTTGCTCAATTACCAAATAGTTATTTATATTTTTTTAATAAAACATATTGATAATTTAGTCAGTATCATCTATATATATAAACTGAGTTATATCAAGTGAGTAAAAGGCGTATAAAATCGAACAAAACATTGAAAACCAAGAATTCGATTTTCACGACACTTTCATGTGTATGTTAACGTGCTGTAAAATATATATGTATTATTGGCAATCATCAATAACCACAAAACCGGGTAGCTATTATACAACATGTCAACCCTTTTCATAAGAGAACTCAATCGCTTTCGGGACGTGAAATCGATTTGTTCATTAAAAACAGATTACAGTGAAACTTGGTCGAATCTTTGAACATCTACTCGGTACGGCGGTAAACTATTTCCTAGAGCTTCTACATACAAACTCACGTATAGGCCTTGTATATATGTATGTGTGTGTACGTATATTTACATACAAATATATATATATATATATATATATATATATATAGCGTTAAAAATAAATTCCATATTTTCAAGTTTTCAAAAAACAGTAAAAAATTGCTATATAATTATTTTTCTAATGTAAAAATATATTAATAATTTATTTCAATATCAAAAATATTACATTATCAGTCAACTGAAACAAGTTTTAATGTATTTCTATTTTAAACAAGAACACAATGTGTAATGAATTATTTTTTCATTGTATATAATTGTGTCTGATTAGGTGATTTCTTGTTGATACAAATCAATGGTATGTAGTATTTTAAAACGTTTGTAAAATTCATTTAATAGCAATATGTGCGATGATGTTGATGACTAGATTGAATCTGATCTAATATAAAGATTTCAATTCGTGCACTAAACTCGTTGGTAATTATAATCCAATGATACGCCCTTAATATAATAACAACAACAACTGAGTATAATGCATCTCAGCACATTTGTGTCAAGATTTATCAAGGAATCCTCTCTTATAGATATTTTCACTTGAATATATAACACGACCGAGGCGAATCAGTTATGATTTATTAATAAATTATATATATATATATATATATATATATATATATTAACTATTATTTGGAAAAAAATCTTTCAAATAATCAATTAAAACATACATATATAAAATAAGTTAATAAAAAGTTTATATAAATATTTACATAAAAATTAATGTTATAATTTTGTCTGAATATTATTTTATATTCTAAATATTTTAAAAAATTAATTTGTCAAATATCATTTTCTCATTGTTTTTTAAAACATCATATTTAATCTAAAAAAAACTATTATCCTTTATGTACCATACATTAGATTTTTAAAATTTAAAACTGTATTAAATAAGTTTGTATAAATTTTGATTTCAATGTGAAATAAAAAAATATTCTAGTTAATTGATTATTTTCCAAAAAAATCATAAAATATTCTAAAAACTAGAAATATGTTTAAAAAAGTTATTAATACAAATATTAGTGTGTATGTACAAGTTTAATAAAAATTCATAATTGGTTAAATATATAAACTGAAATTATTTATTGTAATTTATTTTATAATAAGATATTTAAACATTACTTACTTGTAAATATAAATATTATATGTTTTTATATATACCGTATTGTTTATCAATTTGTTAAAATTAAAAACATTTTTATATTTAATGTTAGGCTATTATATTTGATTTCTTTAGATCAATCGAATTATTTTGAAAAGTATTGAAAGGCAATAGTAATTTAAATTTTTAAATAATTCTGTAACAATTTTTTTATTTCTAGTAAAATATTCATAATTATCAAATATACAGACAAAAAATTACTTCACAATATTAAATTAGTAGTAATTAAGTATAAAATTGAAACTTTTTTATTTTAATTTGTGTAAAAATATTTTTTTATTCCTTGATTTATAAAATAGAATTATTTATATTTTATACAATTTTTTTTAATAATCAAAACTTTATAATCAAAAAGATGATTATGAAAATTATTAAATTAAAAAAGTAGTATTTTAATATAAGCTTCATGAATTTCAAATTTAAATTTATATTATTCATACTTCCAAATGCTGTCCATACTACTTTGATTTTCGATTGAATCTTTGGCTGTAAATCATTATTATATTTTATAATTTCACTCAAATATTCTATTTTCTCAACTTGTTCTACGCATTGACTCTTTAAATGTATTCTTTTTTAACACAGCTCTTAAACATGATTTAAATTTTAGTCATATATATCTAATCAGTCATTTTATTTTCACTACTGAATGGAAATTTCTCACAAAAACTTTTCATTTGTATTAATCAAATGCCAGCAATAATTTCCAATTCTAAAATAAAAATTTTTCTTACATCTCTATCCCATCTACTCATCAATTTATTTTTATATTCTCAATTAGAATTTCTTCTATCCACAGTTGATAAAATTTCTATAATTTTTTTATGTGATCATCCCATTTCCATATGAAATATCACCTAGCTAAACTTAACATAATGTCAAGTTTCTTTCAAAAACCGTTTCCTTTTCCTGTCTTGATATTTTATTTTCATTTCACTGAAAATATCAAATAGAATACTATTTCTACAGATAAAAACAGTTTCTTATAATTTTTAATTTAAAATTTTGTGCATAATCAGAAATGTTTATTTTGAAAAATGTTCGACGATTTCCACAAAAAGAGTTCAATTATGTCGTAGGAATAGTTTGTACGGTCGAGCTGTATATTTCTTTAGACAAGTCTAATCCCTGGCACAACCTTCTACGGTATGTCTATAAGAAGATTAATGGTTCCAGTGATCTGATTCGATAAACTAATGAACTATTGTGTTGTAAATAACTCATTCGTAGTCGTTCTTCAACGGGTGCGCACCTAGCCTCGCGTCTTGACGTCTATTCTATTTATATATATATATATATATATATATATATATATATGTATATATATATATAAATGTTTTTCTATACATATTGTATTCGTTTATTACAATTTCTCCACAGTCATTGTTAAGGGGATGCGTATATTCAATACGAGTTTTGATTACATTCAACACAGATTACTTTAATTATTGTACAATAATTTGTCGTAGTTATACACAGCTAGGTATTAAATATGTTTTGATACATTTATATCATTTATTATTTTTTATTGTATGTTCGTGTATATATTTCAATAGATTATTATTGATGTCAGTGTACTATAGTAAATTCATTTATACAAATGTGAATAAAAATAAGTTAATTCGGTAATACGATTTATTTGTTCGACATAATAGCAATTTTTATTTACGATTATTAAATATCACATCGAGTTTGATCTTTTAAAAAAAATCATCTAGATTAATAAATATTGAATATGTGATAAATATATCTGACAAAATTTGTTTCTAGGATATTGAATTAATTATCAAAATCAGTAATACGAGAAAAACGAATTTTGGGGTTGATAAAATATTTCAATAATACTAACCTATATCAATTATTCATTCAAATCAATTTTGTCACGTCGAACAAACCATTTACCGACAAATTATAATATTATAAAGAACTTGCGTACAATAAAAGTAGAATTGGAAAAAAGAATGAAACAAAGGACCGAGTCGCCACGAGGGTGACGTATGCGCATCATTAAAAAACATAACAACTACTTAAAAAAACAAACAGACACAGCGCGCGCTCCGACAAAAAGCCATAAATGTACGAGACGCATTGAAATAAATAAAATTTCAGTAGAAACAGAATGTAATATATATATATATATATATATATATATATATATATATATATATATATATATATATATGCTAACCTTATTAACCAACTATAATAATATACATTAGTGCGCGCGATGGTTGCGCGGCGTCCTGTTGTGCGGCGCTGGCGTGCCACAGGTATATTTATGAGTGAATCCGAACGAAACGGCGGGGAGCTTTGAGCTCGTTTTACGACATTACATCGTCTTCTACAATATATATATATATATATATATATATATATATATATATATATATATATATGACTATGTGTTTATGAATGTGTACATCTATCTCCACGCCACTTATCTATCTACAATATTACTTTGTTAATATGCATTTATATATATATATATATATATATATATATATATATATATATATACATGTGTGTGTGTGTGTGTTTATTTGTTCAATGTTAGGAATGTCCGAAAAGTCAAACACGTCCTGTGTTGGAACAATAGGAGACGACTTGTTCAAAGTCATTTCACAGTCTGATCATTTGTCTGCAACTCGTCGTATATTTGTTTTTTTACTGAATATATATATATATATATATATATATATATATATATAATTCTTTTTTTAGAAGACTTAAATTAAAAATAAATACGAACAAAACTATAATCATGTTCAATAGATTTGTAGAAATAGAAGATATACATTTTGAGAGTCAATACTTGAAACAAGTGGATGAAATTCTTAAAAAATGAAAATACTTTAAAAATGAAAATACTTAAAAAATAAAATGCTTGAAAAAATTATATGATATGACTTATGGTTATAGATTATATAAATAATTTGGATAACATAGAAGAATGGATAATATAATGAAGAGTAAAATACCATTAAGCTTGAAATGGATAGCACAAAATTAATGTTTACTAATTGTTTGTACTTACAGAGTCTGAATACTTGAATGTAAAAATGTAAGGATGAAATGACAGCACAAAAGTATGTGTATTTTCATTATTTCCAAAATACCTTCGTGGAAAATTTCAATTTTTATTCATTATTTTCAAAGGTCTCCTAAAACTGTAAAATGCTTGAAAAAATTATATATTATTATTATTCACATTTGGTTATAGATTATATAAATAATTTGGATAACATAGAAGAATGGAT
This sequence comes from Neoneuromus ignobilis, assembly GCA_029203775.1. NCBI lineage: Eukaryota > Metazoa > Arthropoda > Insecta > Megaloptera > Corydalidae > Neoneuromus > Neoneuromus ignobilis. The sequence goes on along the minus strand of CP092096.1, from coordinate 21,520,677 downwards.
AATATAATGAAGAGTAAAATACCATTAAGCTTGAAATGGATAGCACAAAATTAATGTTTACTAATTGTTTGTACTTACAGGTCTGAAATTTTTTGGAATATAAAAATGTAAGAAAAAAACTGACAGCACAGCAAAGCATGTGTATTTTCATTATTTCCAAAATTACCTAAAGTCGTGGAATTGATTTCAATTTTTATTCATTATTTTCAAAGGTCTCCTAAGACTATAATACACACACTTCTAAACGTATTATATATTATTATTATTCACATTTGGTTATAGATTATATGAATAATTTGGATAATATAGAAAAATGAATAATATAATGAAGAGTAAAATACCATTAAGCTTGAAATGGATAGCATAAAATTAATGTTTACTATTTGTTTGTACTTACAGGTCTGAAATTTTTTTGAATGTAAAAATGTAAGGAATAAACTGACAGCACAGCGAAGTATGTGTATTTTCGTTATTTCCAAAATTACCTAAAGTCGTGGAATTTATTTTAATTTTTATTCATTATTTTCAAAAGTCTCTTAAGACTGTAATACACACACTTCTAAACGTATTATATATTATTATTATTCACATTGAGCCTATTCCCACTAGTCAACATTCATACAGTATTCACAGTATCGTCTCACACGCTCTTACCAGAAAACTATTTTTTTTAAGTGGGGGAGTTTTGTGATAAGAAGATATGAGACGAGCGGTAATGGGCGTGAATACTGTATGAATGTTGACTAGTGTGAATAGGCGCATTGTTTACAACTTTTTGGCATGAAAATAATAACCGTAGTTACCTTTACCTATTTATTTATTATTTTTGCGTAGCAATAATATTTCGTTCCTACGCAACATTGCTATGTAACGGTATGGAAAGAGTAATGTTTGGTATTTCTAAATGTGACTGGAAAATCTATAAATAGATATAAGAATAAATAAGAGTAACTGATATAAAATAAATTTGTTGGAATAGGCATGGAAAGATACATAACAAGAAGAAAAAATAATGATAGATAAAACTTGTCAATGACTAAGAGACAAAAAAGACCAAGGAAGAGATTTTATTAAAAATAAAGATGAAATTGTTTACAAAATTTAAACGTGCTAGTATAGGGTCATCCAAATGTGACGCCTAGTTTTGTGTTTTATTAAAAAGAAACATGTGTATAGTTTCTTTTTAATAAAATACAAATCTAGGTGTCGCATTTGGATGACTCTATACAAATTTGAAAACTGACTTCTGGGTCTAACAAAAAGTACTACGATAACAGAAATTATTAATAATATATTGGATATTGTTTTGAAAGATTGTCGATTAATTATTTTTGATTAGACAAATACAAAAAAGATAAAATAAATAAATGTATTGAGAAAGATAGTGAAATATAGACTTCTGATTCTAATAATGAATCGATAATTAAGAAAACTGAAGCATGTTGATAAAAAATTGAATTCTAGATTAAAAATCATTTAATGTAAATCAATTATTTTTTAAAAAAAATATAGAAATTCCGAGAAGTTGAATAGGAACAAAGAATGCAGTATGTCAGAGTTATACAAAGAAATAATATACCTTTTAATAAAAACAATTAAGTAAAAGAATGTATATAATTAATACGAAAAGTCAGATGATCGGAATCAATTAAATTAGCGTACACTTCAAACAAAAACAAAACGTCCAAACACAGCCACAGTGCATCGAACCGTGACTCTCCGAAGATGCTATAAATCCCGTCGAACAATTCCATTCGTGTCTCTATGATAATTATAGAAATGTGAAATACCCCGCGATGTCGGTAAGTTGTTTTGGCGTTAATTAAATCCGCACGAAATCGAGTGGCGAAACGGACAATCGGAGGGCAATGTGGGCGGAGGTGAAGAGGTGCTCGCATGGCGGTTGCAGTGGGGTGCCGCACCGCCTGCGGAGGCTGCATGCGCCCATTGAACTGACGTTCTAATGCAACACGTACTGAGAGCATTACTGATTTGAGGACACGTTACACAGTTAGTTGTAATGCTGTACGATTTTTTGCCCAACGACTTTGTTCAATATGGAAAAATAGAAAGCAATGTAATTGAAATATGACTAGAGAAATAAATCAAGGAAGCATGAGTTTGTAAATAGAATATTTAATGAAGAAATATTCAACAATGAAACGAAATGATAATCAATTTGTATTCAGAAATATATATATATATATATATATATATATATATATATATATATATATATATATATATATATAGATAGATAGATAGATATAGATAGATAGATAGATAAATATTGTGTAAAAAATTTTTGACATTAAAGACATTAACAATTTTTAATACCAAAAAAATAATAAATTAATTAAATAATTGTTCCCGAGTAGAAGCAACGACCGTATGGTCAGTTGTTGGAGGTGTACTTCCCTATAAGTAATTACTCCAGATGCTCAAATATCTGATTGACGTTAGGTTTAGGAATTCGTATAAATAATTGTTATCACCTGTTTATTAATTCTAATTATTTTATCTAACTAAAACATATTTTTTAAAATTAAATGTTATTAAATGCAAAATATTTTATTTAATTACTTTTTTTGTACATATTAATTTATAAAATAAATCCGTTTTGTTTATATATATATATATATATATATATATATAGAGAGAGAGAGAGAGAGAGAGAGAGAGAGAGAAAACAAGGCAAGGTAAAATAGTAATTTTCTTTTCTATTTTTGTAAACACTAGAATTCTATCCAATGACAAAAATTATAAAAAATACATTTTCAAATGTTCAATGAAATTTATAAAAAAAAAGTTCTATCACTTACAATGGACAGGTGAAACTAAGTTTAAACAAATTATAGGGTTGTCAAAAATGAATCATATAATACACCCTCTTCAACCATTCAAAAAGAAAAAAATACTGAAAAAGTGGGTAAGATAATTTGAAATGATCGTTAAATATCTATAAAATTAATTAATGATATCACTGCTATTAGTAAATCATAAATTTATCACATTTTGATCAAATATTTGCAATGAAAAAAAATCTGTATATAATTTGTTCCTCGATATTTGAATTTCAATCAAAAATAAAAAAGTGCTTCATGCTGAAAACAATATTTAAGTCACTAATAACGATCCAGATTTTTTAATATTTTATATATATATATATATATATATATATATATATATATATATATATATAAAGAGAGATAGAGAATAAGGCACGGTAAAATAGTAATTTTCTTTTCTATTTTTGTAAAAACTAGAATTCTATTCAATAACAAAAATTATTAAAAAAAATTCATTTGATGAATATGTTTATCTAAGGATATTTCAAATTTTCGATAAAACTGATTTTAGAAGAAAATGCTACAAAATGAAATTAATTCAATAAGCTTCTATTTCTACAAGATGAAATTAAATATTTAATTTTGTTAATATTATTTCTTATTGAAATTTATTTTCAATTCTACTTTAAAATATTTTGTTGTGTTTTAAATTTCTAATTATTTATTAATAAGCAATAATACAATAGTTAGAATATAGAAAAGATTTTTTTTTAATGTGTTGGTTGATCTTAAATATTCAGTGGTAAAAGAATTAAAATCAAAATTATATATATATATATATATATATATATATATATATATATATATGAATATGTGTATATACATATATTATTATATAATATGGCCTTAAGTCATCTGACAACAGCAAAACCACGCACGTCCGCCGTTAATTACATTTCATTTTCTGAAACAATAAGAGTGGCCGTATTTCGGTAGCCGGTCGAGTTAATTAAGTATCAGATAGACAGAAGCTAAAGTAACCAGAAAGGAAGTGGAAAAAAATCACCGTCGCCGTTTGTTATAAATTGACCGAGCACGGTATTTAAATTATAATAGCAATATTTGGCGCAATGTGTACATACGACCGATGTACGCTCTTAATCATGACTGTACATGTTTGGAATGTTGCAATCGTTATTTTCGTCTGGTTTTACTAATTAACATATTCTGCTGAGTTTGTTGAAAAATTATTATAAATTATATACATATTAAAATTACATGGAAAAATTAAAAGACATGTTTATCTGTTTTGAAAGTTCTCGATTTACTTATGTACCATGTGTATTATTCAGTTTTTTTCCAATGAAAACATTCTCGAGATTTTTTGGGATGCGAACAGTAGCGTAACTTGTTTATTTCACGGTTTCATTAATTGGAAAGATTTTAATGAGAGGTCATTAATAAATGTCGTTTATTAATTTAGTCTGTATTGTGAAACCATTTTCAAAGAATATGGTTTCAGAAAGGATTTATCATAAAATTATATACAAATTGAAATATTTATAACAATATTGATTGGGTTTCAAACAAAAAGAGCTGAGCAGAGAAAATAATAAAATTTGTCTGTTTCAAAAAAAGATTATTTGAAATTATTAACTTTTTTAGAAACGTTAAAATTATTAAAATCATTTTTTTTATATCCACTACTAAATCATTTAAAAGTATTCAAACATAGAGACGATATAAATAGAGATGTTTTTTGAAATAAAATGATAATTTTTTCATCGACATTTAATTTATAACAATATACTGTTTGATTAAAATTCATTATGTATAAAAGACATATGTCATTATTTACTATGCCAAAAATGACAGTATATTTCTTAGTGTGGGACAAAGAACAAAAATTCAATTTTGTATAAAATTAAAAAAATGATTTTTGAAAAATTTTTAAATGTTCAATGAACTTTATAAAAAAAAGTTTTATTACTTACAATGGACAGGTGAAACTAAGTTTAAACAAATTATAGGGTTGTCAAAAATGATTAACATAATACACCCTCTTCAACCATTCAAAAAGAAGAAAATACTGAAAAACTGCGTAAGATAATTTGAAATGATCGTTAAATATCTATAAAATTAATTAACGATATCACTGGTATTAGTAAATCATAAATTTATCACATTTTGATCAAATATTTGCAATGGAAAAAAATCTGCATATAATTTGTTCCTTAATATTTGAATTTCAATCAAAAATAAAAAAGTGTTTCTTGCTGAAGACAATATTTAAGCTACTAAATAATGATCCAGATTTTTTAAAAATCATTGTAACTGTTGATGAAATATGATATTTTGAATACGATTAGAAGTGCCAGATCGTAGTTTAAAAAATCGAGTAGTTTAACAACTTCAAAAAAATTCACTTGTAAAAATTAGAATTAAAAACAATGTAGATTCATTTTTTGATGCGATTAGTATTATCCAAAAACAGTTTATTTTAGAAGATCAGATGATTAATGACAAATATTGGTATTATGAAACGTTTGTTAGTCAGAATTGTTCAGATTCATCCTCAATATCAAGAAACAGATAATTGGTTTCTTTATCACGATAATACACTGTATTGAATATGCATCACTGCATGCAAATTTAAAGATCAAAAGGATCTTAGTGCTTAATCATCTACTCTATTCTCCTGATTTGGAATCATGCTACAATTTTCTATTTCCAGAACTTAACATGAAGCTGAAAGAAAAGCAATTTATTGTAACAAAATTTCAGGAATTCAAAAGGCTTCAATTGATATCATTTCCACTATTACAAAAAAATATCAGATATGTTTTTAAAAGATGTAAAGTCGTTGCAGAAGAAATAAAAGAAATGTTTCTTTTTAATAAAACACAAATCTAGGCGTCACATTTGGATGACCCTATATTTGGAACAATCAATAATAACAATTGTTGGTATTAAATCAAAAATTTATTTTTTGAAATTCAGTTAATGTTGAGATAAACTGAATATTTTATAATATAATAAATTATATTCTTTGTTATTTTTATTATTTAAATGCGTGTAAATATAAACATTCTTGAAATATTTGAGAATATAAATAAAAATATTATTTATTAATATTTTATACAACATTATAAGGTGTTAATTAGTATTAACTGTGATATATATATATATATATATATATATATATATATATATATATGTGAATGTAATATTTCTAGTATGGAATGCTAATAACGTCAATACGAGCCTGTCATCAAATTTATACATGCATCAACTGTGATGATTAATGATCATTCCTTAAACCTCTAAACTTGACCTGAGAAGTCGTTCCGTGTACTATTTCGAACACGGTATTATCTGTCATTTTATAATCCGTGTTCTATTCTTTATTGCCTTATGTCTCTTTTGTTGAAAAATGAATTGAACACGATTGAAAAAAATACAATTATTGAAAGTTATTATAATTAATGTACGGATCAATCGTGTGGTATTGTAAAAACGTTGATCGGATCAATAGCATATTCATCCATTTATGTATAGACATTTTTAATTTAGAAAAAAATTCAGAAGTGAACAACAAATTGGATAGAGAATGTTGTGAAAATAGTTTATATTATATGGAATAAATGAAATGTTAATAGTTTTAGAAATGATTTTGTTTTAATATATCAATTCAAAATTATGTAAGAAACTATACACATGTTTCCTTACACACCACCTTATACACATGTTTTTTTTATTAAATTCAAATCTAGGCATCACATTTGGATGATCCTATTTAAGTAATATGCATGTTCAAAATGATTAATAAATGGATTATAGGAAAAAGAAAAATTAATTAATTTATGAAAAATCAATTTTATATAATAATAATTCAATCAAAAATCGAATAACGAAGAAATGAAAAAAATGATATAATCAAAGTGTGTTTTATATAATTATTTTATATTATTTTTTCATTTATTATATATATATATATATATATATATATATATATATATATATATATTATGTGTGTGTGTATGTATAATTTTTTTCTACAAAAATGGCTGGTCACTTTGTGGATATAAAACTATATTTACACACACATATACATTTATGTACACGTGTGTGTATGTAAGACAGCGATTCCTTTTCATGTATAAAAAATCGTTTTGTGTAAGCTTGTCATATCGGTCTACGCTGGACCATTATTCATGACAAAGGCAGGTTAGCTGAGGTCATCCTGACTAAAATAAAACATACAGATGGACTAGCGTGCGAACGATTTCTAATATATCGATATATAGTGACTCATTATTCACTTTTTCAATCAAGAAATGATTTAGAAAAATGTGACATTTTTAAATCGATATTCGGTTTATTAAAATATGTCTATTATTTTCTGAATGTTTTATAACAGTTGTTAATATATATGCTAATAAAAAAATATTTCCAGTAATTTATGAAATATTTTATAAAATTGTATGTAGATTAAGACCATAAAGTCATTTGTTGATATTATAAAAGAAGAATTAGTAAATTATTATTTTTAGTAACATTGAAAGTTTGTTATAATTTTGAGAATCGATTATTTCCATAAAACATATTACTTGTTGTACATTTAGTAGTTTTGAAAACGATAAATGAATAATAATTTCAATAATATTATTAAATATTTATTATTGTTTAAACACATTTTAATAGCAAACGATAAAACCTTGTAAGATTTCAATAATAATTTCTTTATGAAAAAAATAATGCTTTTATTTTTATAACAAAAATGCAGATTTGAAATCAATATAATATTAAAATAATTTTTTTAATTTTTGTATTCATTAAATATAAAATGTAAATAAAATACAGTTAAAAAAATAGATATTTAGTGAATCATTATATAAAATAATAATAATTTATTATTGTATTTGTGTGGTCAGTAAAATATATCATATTTATTATTTTTAACATTTTTTTTAATTACAATAAAATATTTAATGTAAACAAATTACAAAAAAACTCTCAATTTCATGATTAATTCTATGTATAATTTTAAGTACAATAAGAGAATGAATGAATCTGGATTAGATATTTCTAATGAAGATATAGATGAGAAAAAAATTCTATTCACGTCGCACAAGTTCTTTCGTATAGGGAAGCAGAGAGGGGAATCTATATATCACTGGTTGAGGTTCCATCAATCAAAAATCGGTACTGCCTCAGCCAGTCATTAATAATGTAAAGACTTCTCATAATAGAATACTAATTAGAATTTGTGAATTTTACATTTTTTTTGTCGACCGGTGGTTATGTTTTTTTTCGGTATAAATATTATTATTATTTTTATGGTTAGATAACGTTCGCCGTCGTTTCTTTGTCTCACGGGTACGTTTGTTATTTTTTAATCGAACTCCGATCGTTTGCGTCGAATCTATTCATCCATTGTACTAATATTCATATATCAATTTGTAACGTAACAGTTTATTAATAAATGTCAGACGAAGATTGAGTGAAAATATGTTTATTATTATTATTATCCAATACGATTACGTCTTGTTATTTGAGTTTTATTTTTTCTCTGGTCAGTTTGTTAATATGTTCCGTCGTGAGATTGATATTAATTAAAATACACATTTATTATTCAAATTGGATTCTGTACGAGTGCAATTTGTGAATGTAATTTAGAAGCTATTTTCCAGTATACTGAATGGATGAGTATTCGATACTTTGATTAATGTTACATGGATGATCTCTTGTCAAGTTCAAATGAAAACAGTGTACGTGTTTTAGATATTCTTCGAAATTAGGCCATAGTCATTTTGTATGTGCAATAAGATAAATATTCAAGAAAAGCTAATTGTTAAACATTTCAAAACAGCATATGAAATTCTATGTTTCAACATACAAATAAAAATCTAATATTTTTTTCCAGCAGAACAAAATTCTAATCGAAAAGATAAAATTTTTAGAATTTATATTTTTGCTAAAAAATATTATTTCATTTTTTATCATTAGTTTTAAAATGATTTATGCAAAAAATAACATACGATAGCATTCTTAATCTAACAATAAATTTCATTTTTACACAGATGAATTATCACCCCCAACACCATAAGATATTATAAAGTGTTCAATAATCACTTATGGTTCATTTTCTTTTTTATAATAGATTTTATAACAGAATGTTCTAATGATGGTAACATTGTTGTCGAAATGCACACTAGTCTGTTGTTATAAACAATAAAATGAACAATAAATAATTATTGAATACTATTTAACATCTTATTTTATTGAGATGGTAGTAATAATTCATTTGTGTGAAAATTTTCTATAATTTGAAAACAAATGGGAATAAATTTCATTTTAAATATTCTACTTGAACAATAAAGTCTATTTTTGTTATAATTTATAGTAGTATATAATAAGAGAGATAATAAAAAACGAAGGACATCAATGGACAAAACAAATATTAATTTACAATCTAAATATATATAAATTCTTAGAAAGAATTTAATTGATAGATGGAATAGGAGGTAAGAAAATTTGTCAAAATAGGTGGGAAGAAAAAACACTGGATTACTCAAATTTGAAGATTTTGTGAAAAACTTTCATTCGTTAGTGGATAGAAACATTTTATTAACGATAATGTTATTGTATTAACAATTTACATATATTGGAAGATTTTTAATTATTTGCTTTAATACTTCAATAATTATAAATAATCTTATGACGATTTTAACTTTATTACCATCTTCTTTATATGTTATTGATTATATATATAATATACATGTCCTAAAATGATAAAAGATTACAAGCTAGTTTGGTGTAAAAAAAATTCAAAAAGCTTTTTAACAATTCTTACTTTTTTATAAATAGAATATTCATGATCTTTTGGCCTATTGATTATTTGTACGAATATAAACGTATATCCAATTCCATGTATGTATTAAAACTACAAGCTCATCTGCAGATAAAAATTTCTAATACAACATATGTGTGATATAAAGGAATGCATTGAAAAAATATATAACAGATTTTTCTGACATACTCATTGAGGTATGCATATAATTTCGTATACCAAAATACACGTAATACATGAGAGGGGTAATTTCGTGTAGATAAAATCAATCAATAATTGAGGTACTAGTAAAGTTGTATAAAAAAGACACACATACCATGACATCAATCGTATATTTCAATATTGGCATCTCGTCTTTATTTAAAGTGAAAAAGTTTATGCTACTGAATATTAAGTTTGAGGTTGTGTATGACGGATAACATAATATATATATATATATATATATATATATAATTCTAATAATTTGACGAGACCTCTATGACAGATTGTAGGCATATGAAGTATACCTAATTTCCATATTAATTGAATTAAATGAAATTATAGACAACATTCTTGCTACCAAAACAAAAATGCTAGTTAATCATTAAAAAAATTAATTACCATTTTTCAATAAGAAGGTTACGGTACTGTTCACTGAGAAATATTTTTCATTTATGTACAGAGTGTTCGAAGAGGTCATACGTTTAGAGAACTACTTAGTAAATCGTTTAATGTAACAATAAAAATGTTCAATAAATGAAAAATAAATGCATAAATATACACTAACAAATCATAAAAAGTCGGTAATACCATGTGTGTATATTACATTTACAAAATGGTATTTTAAAAATTATTTAAATTCATGTTAAATATATTTAATTTAAATTGAATTTTCAAAATTATTATCTAATTATAAAAAATCAAATACGACGTTGGTTCAACTATAAACAAGAATTTATTTCTATAAATTTTACTTATCATAAATTTAAATTTTATTGTATTGTATAATGTATATAAAAAATATATGAAAAAATGTATATAAATATTTTTTAAATAAATATTATAAAAAATTAATGTCTTTTTATATTTACCATTTAATTGACCATGAGCCATAGTACATTTTAATAAAGATCAAAAATGTCATCTTGATAAATATAATTACCAAAAATAAAAAATATCTCTAACTTAAAAAAACTGAAAGTTAAAAATTCGCTTGAACTTTCTGATATTAATTTATTTAGTCTAAAACTAGTAAAATTAATAAGAAATGTATTTAAAAAAATTTTTTACTTTAGTTGCATTTTACAATAGATAATCTTTATATATTAATCCAATTTTTTAGAAAAAAAAATCATATGAAAAACCAAAGAAAATAAACTGCTAGTAATTTTATGATGATTACTATTATTCGTTATATGTATTAATAAAGTATTTAATTTAAAAAAGGCTAAATAAACATATACTTTAGAAGTATAATTAAAAGCAATTCCAAGAAAATTCATTTCAATCAAACGTATGATGTTTTAAGTACGAATGGTACAAAAAGCCTCAAAACTAGTATTGGAATTTTTAATAAATACATTCGATTATAAACCAGATTAACATGATCTAAAATGGATTTAAGAGAGTGTCAGAGGGTCGCAATAAAATAATTTATTTAAAATCAATTCAAATTCAAAGATTAATAAATTAAATCTAAATTTACTAGAGAAAATTATAAAACAAATAATTAGAAAAAATATTAATTTTAACTATTAAATTATTAATAATTCATTAACAATTAAATATTGAAAATTGCAAAAAAGACAGAAAAATAAGTAACTGAATTTAATTTCAAAAAGAAAATATATAAAATATATAACTTCATTGAATTATTTTAAAACCTTAATCAAAAACACAACGACGATCGATGGTCAATATTCGAAAAAGGAAAAAAATGTCAAAAAAATAGGAAAAGATAACAAATTAAATTTAAATTACTATAATTTATTGAAAATTGAAATTTTCATTTAAATTAAAAATGAAATTTTAAAATTAATTTTGAAAACGAAAATGAAAAAAAATTATTAAAAATTAATTGATTATTTGTAATTAATGCAAAAAATAAAACAAATCTTAAAAGAGCAAAATTTAAATTTTAAAAACAACAATTAAATTCCTTTTAGTTTACTTCAGTCAATAAAAATTTTATGTTAATTTATTAAAAATAAAGGCAAAGGGATTGAGGTTTAGACGCAGAAAAAGACAACCAGAAAATCATAAAATACAAAAGTGTGTAATTTATGTCTGTGCATGTAAATTTTTCTAAGACTCGTCGTACGAATGTTAGCTATAGACGAGCCATGACCTAACCAACTACACCTGCTTTAAGATGAAACGATATATACAATCCATGAAGCGGATTAATATACACCGTCCCTAATTCTAGCATTGCACCATGTGCAGCCTTTCCTAAGGCTGAAAATCATGTATGAAAAAAACGTAAAGCCGAGATATCACGTTTGTTTTAAAGCAAGTCATCAGCCTCGGAAGCTCCAAACCGTTGATTACAAAATTGACACTCGATTAAGATCACATATGGACAATTGTCAATTTTAAATGTGAAATTAACATAAAAAATAAATAATTATAAATTAACTAAATTAACAAATTTGACTGTTAATTTAACACATGAACTATGATTTAAACTTTTACATAAAATCAAAGAGTAAAAAAATTAAAAGTAAAACCTGAATGGAGTACATGGGTCCTTTTTGAATAGAGCTGCTCTGTTGCTATTTATCAAATAGGCACTTACTGGGATTGGAACAATTTTTTCTTTCATACACAAACCACTGTAAAAAATAAATAATTATTAGTGCAATTATATCTAAAATAAATCGAAAATAATATTGTTTTGAAAAAAAAAACTAGAATTTATTACACAAATTAAAATTAATTACTTTAATTTTATTACATAAAAAGTTATCTATATTTTATATAAAAAAATCCCTATTAACACTGAACAAAGAACACTTTCACTAATATATAAAAGTTTATAAATGACTGTTCTTAATAAACTTAAAATAATAGATTAAAAAAATATTCCTAATTTATAAGTATGAAATATGAATATTTGTAATTGTTTATATACATATGTACCTAGAAATTTGAATGATTATTCTTGGGTGTATGTATATATATATATATATATATACATATATATATATATATATATATGCACCATATTTGATTTTCAAAGTGTGATTGTGAATAAATATTTAAATTAAATAATAACATACGTTTAATCTTACAGATAATGATATTATTTATAGCATAATTCAAGTTGTGATATTTTTCTTAATTTGTGTGATAGAAAAAGAGATTAAGTGAATTATGCAAAATTTGTTTAAAATATTAATCTTTCTTATATCAAAATTTAATATTGATAACAATATATTTTCTTAAAGTAGCAAAGTAAATTATATTAAACTTTTAAATAAACAGTAAATTAAAATGTAAATGAATTATAAATTAAAAATATAGGGTCATCCAAATCTAGGCGTCACATTTGGATGACCCTATAAAACAAAGAATTAAATTAATTGTTATTGTTCAATAAATGCAAAGAATCTACATTCTCGAAGATGGTTACAAATTGAATAATTATTAAAGAAGCAATGGTATAGAAGGAGAACTACCAATGTTCTAATAAAAGAAAATTGAAATAGATGCACAAAATAACAAAGTAATTAAAACTTTCAGTATCAAATTGAATTGAATTTAAATTACTTTTAAAAAATTGAAAATTGATTAAGAATAATTTTGTAAAGAAATGAATTTATATTTATTTTAAGTGAGCCACATAAGTCACACTTTCCTCAAATTTAAATAGTATTTTTTTAAAATATCCACACTCATATTAAACTACCAAGATAGTTTATAAATTTTATTTTTGTAAAATTTAAAATAGTTCTTTTTTGAAAACTGACATTTCTGTCTCACTATTAAATACTTTACTACGCATATGATTATCCAGAAATAAAAATAAGTGGAAATTCCATAATGATATGTCTACTGAATACGAGGAATGAGGATGACTTTTCCATCCTGAAGTCATTATCTTTTCTCTTGTCATTATTGAAACATGTGTAATTTATAATTAACTGTTATTGTAAATTATTAGTTTTTTTATTAAAAGAGTTAATTTGAAATACATTTTAGGTGCTTTTTTTAATATAATTAATTAAAAACAGATTGCAATGTAAAAATATCTGAGATATAGTGTAATAACTGAATAATTTGTGCATACATATACACCAGCTATTGAATTTATGAAATATTTTGTAATAATTTATATAACCATGAACAGAAAATGGAATATGTTAAATTTAATTCAACATTTTTGTTAAAAAAAATGAGAACGTTTTAATTAAAGAAAATTATTAAGAAAAAATAATAGACGGACTTAACGAAAACTTCACTTTAAAAAAATCTAAAAATGAAAAATCAGAAAAAAACAAATACATTTAATAATTATTCTTTTTAAAAAATTCAATTTGATGTTAAAATAGACTGACAAGCTTTTATTGTATTAAATATATCGAACAAAGATGGAAATTGTTATCGTTTCAAATAAATATTCATTCTGAAAAAAGCTCACGTTTCAGAATAATAAATTCTCTGATCCAACAACCGCCAGCAATTTACTGAATAGATACCTGAACGAATATTATTATTGAATTATTCTCAAACATTAACGTTTATCGATGTAATATCTATAAACAAGATGACATATAAATCACATATGATCACAATTTATATATATATGTATGTATGTATGTATGTATGTATGTATATCAAGGGGGCAACAAAAAAACAGCCTGTATATACGTAGAATGTATGTTTTATGTTCAGGCCTTAGTTCAGGGTACCATGAACGACGCACGCGTATATACAGCATTCCCAGCAGGGATGCCAGCATATAATTTTCGAATTTGTATAATATTCACACGTTATTTATACATGCCCGTGCCTCTTCTTTTGCTTCTGCACTTCATCACGCGATTATGAATGGTATCACATAAGTCATTGTCAGACGCGTATGAAATGTTGTTTAAAAAATGGATGCTAGTTTTAACTATATAGGCATAGACATATACACATATATGTATATATATATATATATATATATATATATATATATATATATATATATATATTACGATGTGTAAAACATTGTGCATTTCTAATGTAAAGATCACGGTGAAGTCAGACTCATGTCAATATTATATATATATATATATTTATATATATTTATATATATATAGTCAGATATATATATATATATATATATATATATATATATATACTGTACTACTACTACTACTACTACTGACAGCCCACATCAGCCCACTGCTGGGCGAAAGCCTCGTCGAATGTCATAATTAAAATAAGAAGAGTTTTCCGAGCCTCTTCCATTCTTTCCAGTCGCTGGCCAATCTCATCCAACCTTGTCCTCCACAATACTTCACAATTTCATCTCTCCATCTTTGATGTGGCCTTCCTTTAGGTCTCTTTTTATCTCTTGGTCTCCATTCCGTAACAATCTTCCTCCATCTGTTGTCCTCTTTTCTCGCTGTATGTCCTGCCCATGTCCATTTCAACGATTTAACTTCCTCTATTATATCAATTACTTTTGTTTGTTCCCTTATCCATTTACTTGTTTTTTGGTCCAGTTTAGTAATTCCTAACATTATTCTTTCCATACTTTTCTGGGCAGTTAACAGTTTCTGTTTTATTCTTATGTTTAGAGTCCAAGTTTCTGCTCCATACGTACAGGCCGGTAGTACACATTGGTTATATGCCTTTCTTTTCAAACTGATTGGTATATTGCTTTACATTATACTATTTATATATATATATATATATATATATATATATATATATATATATATATATATTGAGAGAAAGAGAGAGGTCGTTTATTCAAAATATTAAGTGTACCCATAAGTAATGTTATTTTACAAAATTTCCTTTTTGTAAAATGAGAGTGATTTTGAAGTAAAATATTTTTCGAGTGCAGTTTTGATACTGAAAAAAGTGACATTACTTATGAGTACACTTAATATATGAATTTAAGTCAAATTCCTTTTTTGAAGAAAAAAATATTCCATTAACATATTCTATTTGTTTTGACCTATGGAAATGATCCATGGATGTTAAATATCAAAATATTTATTTTCATATACTGTAAAAAATATAGAGAGATGTATATAAAATAAGAAGAAAAGAATGAGTACAAAAACAAATATTCATCGCAAATTTATTTATTTGAAACAGAAATATAGGGTCAACCCAATGTGACACCTAGATTTTTGTTTTATTAAAAAGAAGCAAAAAAAAATACAGATATTTCTCTATATACCACCTTATACACATGTTTCTTTTTAATAAAACATAAATCTAGATGTCACATTTGGATGATTCTTTATATAGGACACACAAAAAAAGTATTTAAGTCATTTTTTTATTTTTGACTTTGAATGTTTATTAACCGAACTTAATAGATACGTATTTAATCAAAATAGTCTTTGATAATATGAGTACACTTTTGTAAACGCGACATAAGTACATTAATGCTATTTTGATGAAAATCAAGAGGACGAGAGGTTAAAAAATCATCAAATTAATTTTTTTCATCGTTCTCTTCGTTGTAGAGATTCACTGTCAAAAACTATAGAAATGTTTTAAAAGTGGTAGTTCGTTTTACACAAATGAATTTTCACCCCAACACCACAATAATTTAAAGTGTTCAATAATCACTTATTGTTCACTTGTTGTGTATAATTATATAATTTATAATTAAATCGGCTGATGCATTTCGATGGCGACGCCATCATCGTCAGAGCCTTTCTGTTAAAATCTAGACTAACTTTTTTATATATACCTATACTAATTTGTGTTTTGTGTCTTTATTCAATCCATCTACAACTGGGGGTTGTATCTTTCTTTTCGTCATCTGGTCTGCAAGTATGAAGTGCTTTCCCTTATTTATTGTCTTGGCAACATGTTATTTTTCATAGATTTGTAACCTTTTTTGATGACATGGATTGACTTATTTATTACTTATGAAGGTATTCGAAATTTTTTAACGATTTGTGAGATCTGTTCCAGATGAATTGAATATATGCATGCGTTAGTTTTGTGATTTATTTTTTTTGATAGTTCATTGGCGAAAAGTTTGGAGAATAAGGTGGAGAATAATTCTAATAACAGTCTGGAGAATAATTCTATAAATTTTTTATGGTCTGTTTTGCAATATGTGGTCTAGAGTTGTCAATAATAAATCTATTCACCAATAACTTTAATGTGCAATTTGTTAAAATTGTTTCAATTTCTTGATATTCTCAGTATTAAACATTTCATTTCGTCACAGAAATGAAAAAAAGGATCACACAATTGCAGGTCATCATACAGATACCATAACCTTTCACACTTTTCGCTTTTATCATACATGAGTAATTTTTATTATTATTTTTTTATTTAATTTCTCTTCCTATTTTTTATGTCATTTCACACACACACACACACACACACACACACACACATATATATATATATATATATATATATATATATATAAAACATCATTATCAGTTCCTTTTAATTCACTGCTGTATGAAGGCCTACCATAAAACTCTTCACTTCAATCGATCCAATATCTTTTTCTTTTAGTCATATATATATATATATAATTTCTTCCACGTTACCATTAATATTAACATACACAAACATACCTTTAATCTTCATATAATTACGTTCTAATCATTATCATATATACACATACATTCATCACCTGGTTATTTATCATATTTTTGAGTTGTGTATATATATATATATATATATATTTACATAGCCCATTTAAATTTTGATGCATGCGTTTGAGAGGTGCAGTTAATTATAATGACAATTATAACATTACCGATTCGTTACACAAAATTTTCGATTAGAATTAATAATTGGATGTTGATTATGTGAAATGATATTAGAAACATTTGGATGTTTGAATATTTCATGTGATTTATACAAAGAATATAATTTAAGTACAAGCTTTTTTTATATTACGTAAACGAATTTGATAGTGTGTAAAATATAAATTTGTTAGAGAATCTTGTAAAATTTATTATTGCAATGTTTTTTTTTTATTAAATTATATTGAATTACAATTTCATTTTTTAAATCATATATGAATATCTATTTCGATTTTTAACTAATAAATTAATATTTATTAAGGTAGATTTTTATAGATTTTTAATTTCTATGTTAATAGGTTTTGTAGACTAATTCAATCATTCTAAAGAAATTGGTTATTAATACAATATTAATAAATATAATAATTTAGAAATTTTAATTCATTTAAGAGCAAGAATTCGAAATGTTCTTTATAATATCAAGAATAAACCGAATAAAAGCTATTTTTTATTATTAGATTTTCATATTTAAAGGTGCTATTGTTAGATTTTTAAAAGTACACTTTTTTATGATATTGTAAACGTTTTAAAATTGAGTAAATACTTTCTGGCAGAACTTTGTCTTCATCAATTTTCAATACTATTTTGAAGTTTTATAATTTTGTAATAGGAGGAAATTCTATTTTAAACAATTCATAATTAAAAATAATTTCTTAAATAAATATGATTTATTAAATAAATTTTGAAAATTTTTATATATTTTAGAATGAGGATTTATAAGAAAAAAATAAATGAAAAATAAGATAGGTGAATAGACATATATATCTATATTTGTATGTATGTGTGTGTATGTTAATTCATAAATTATAGGAAAAAGGCTACTGAAATAGTCAATTCATCAGCAAAAACTATTATCGCCTATAAAATGTATAATTAATAATTTAGACATAAGCAATCATTCCCACAAATTATATAACATATTAACAGAAAAAACGAAACATCTTGACGCAATTAATTTTGTAGTAAAAAAATGTATAAAATAACACCATGGCGCAACAATAAAAATAAATAACAAACAGTTAATATTTTGGTTCGAATACACAGATAATCATCATAATGAATGATATTCAACTTCCGGTACAATAAACGTATAAGCGAACTAATAATAACAAAGAGGTAACTATCTAAAAAATCTATACATATGTATGTAAATGTGTGTGTGTGTTTGTGTGTGAGTAAATAGTATGTATGAGATGTAACCTCAAACACCAATCAAGCTTAACAGAGTAGTATCGTCGAGAGCTCGTTATATTTTTGTTATATAATAATGATCGGACGATTATATTTCTGTTTAATGAGTAGAAAAAAAGTCCGGTTAGTTAGGTAGCATTGGGGTTGTCCTAAGAAAAATGTAATTAACGACTCGTCCAACTATATGATACAAACGTATGTAACCAATGATCGGTCGGGTTTCTCATATACACTCTATCGTACAAAAAAAGACAGACTATTAATAAATATATCAGACGTGTGGTTTTTTTATTCTCTTTTTTTGTCCGCACGGTCTGTGAAACCAATTTCTAACAATACACGAGTACAATATAACATTAATAAAAGAGATGTTATTTGACATACGTTGTATTTTACAAGCATCTCTTTCTAAGTTCACAAAAATAAGGAATACCAATTTTTTGTTCATTTTTTATGAAAGGAGAAACAAAGATGAAAATATTTATATTATCGGGTAATCAAGAAATTTCTATCGTTTTTGAGATTGAAAAATAACACTTGTATTTTTTATTTAAAATAACAACAATCAACAAAATATTCACCTTTATATGAAACTACCAAGATAATTAAAAATTCCAATTTTATGAAATTTAGAATATTTATTTTTTGAAAATTAAAATTTCTGTCTCACTATTAAATTTTTACCATGCATATGGTTATCCAGAAATAAAAATAAGTGTAAATCCATTAATAAAATATCTGTTGAATATAAGGGATGAGGGAAAAGTTCCCATTCAAAAGTCATTATCTTTTCTCTTGTCATTACTGAAATATGTGTTATTTGTAATTAACCATTATTGTAAATTATTATTTAAAAAAAAATAATTTGTAGTACATTTTTAGGTGTTTTTTAAAGTATCATTAATTAACTTTATTGATGCTAATAAAAGATTTATAGTCCAAATGAGTTCCTGGGATATTAAAGAATAATAAATGATAGTAAGCAATTAAATCTATGTCTAAATCCTTTAGTCTCATTTGGGTCATTTTACATAATGAAATTCAATAATAAAAATTATGAACATCTTATAAAATATTACTATAAAACCTTATTCATAAACATTTAAATAAATATATTTTTTATATAATTTTTAATTAAATATAAAGTATATCAATTTAAAATATATATCTTGTTCTATGTAATAATTAGGTCGAAGTAAATAACGAGCTGTGAAGAAAACTATATTTGTATTAGTCTTTATTCGCTGAATTTCATTACAAAAATGTTAAACGTAAAGAACGTGTTATTGTAATATATACGAACAACTATTACTGTTTTCTTTCAGTAATCGCCTTTGTTCATTGAATATACAAGAAGGTGAATGTATAAAATTGAGATTCAGAGCTGGAATGTAGATTTTTATACAAGCAGGTTAGATTTTTTTTGAAAAAAAAAATGGAAATGATTAGAATGTTATAAAAATAAAAAATCAATATAAAAAATATACATTACCATTGAAATAGTATATCAAATATTATTAACAAATTCAAAATATCAACTGATTTTTTTTTATTTCTTTATTATAAGTTTTTATTATTTTATAATAAAGAAAAGTTGCAATAATTAAACCTATTAATATTTTTTAATACGTTCCTGATATTACTATTTTATTAATAAAACGAGGACTCCTTTATAATACAGTTTTGTTGAAAAGAATTATATAAAAAGAAGAAAAATATTTAATTTATATTTATGTATGTTGTCTCAGTGAAAAACAATTTATATTAAAAATAAAGATACAAGTAAAGAAATATTATATTTTTCTATAAAACTAGTTTTTTAATTAATTATTTTGTAAAAATCATTCAGCATTTCTCTTTTCATTATTTATTAGAACAATATCAAAAAAGATAGAAAAACAAATAATTTTAAACTTGAGTGTAGATTTTATAATAAAAAGACTTTGACAATGATGGAATTGCTATCGAAATGTGTAAATAATTATCAATTTTAATTACACGGAATTTCTTTCCCCTTTATGTAAAACACACATGTCTATTTAATTAAATAATACTTTGAATTCATTACACATATAAACCTGTCAAGTAAAGATAGTTTGATACAAATACGTGTTGTGAAAATAAATTTTCTTTTCTATAAAACGTGCTCAAGGTACTATACAGTTAAATTAAAGTTAATCAACTTGAAAGAAAAGAAAGTATATACGAAAATTATGGTTGAAGGTTATTCCGTTTCGTTCTAGTGGATCTGACTGTTCGTACTACATTTCAGGTTATAAATGAAAGAATTATTACACCTTGCAAAGTAAATGGAGAAGGTGATATATTGATCATATATCTGTTGATATTTCTGTTCTTGTTTTCTATATAATTTGACCATATATTAAAAGTTTTTGAAGTGTTATTCTGGTGGTTCTAAGTTTGTAATTATATTGTAGGTCAAAGTTGAACCAAGTTTTCATCACTTCTGAGATATGGCTGTAACACACCTGGCTATTTGGAAAAAAATAAAATCGAAATACGATTCTGAATTGGGTACAGGTGTGGTTCTGACTATGGAAATTTGTGACGTTATCGAGGGATGTTTTTTTAAAATAACATTAATCTGATTTTATTTCAATCTTTCATAAAATAATTTTAGAAAATTAACAAAATAAATAAATTATTATTTCTGAGCTTGACTATCAAAATGAGATTTAATTAATAAATATATTAAAAATTGAATTCTATCTCACAACAAGATATTTTTCATAAAGAAATGATTGTATTATACAAGTACACCTTGACAGAAAATTGCTGATCTTTCAAGAGAAGCTGTGCAAAATGCCAACAACCTGTCGCAAAAAATTGTTGTTGTTGTAAAGATTCTAAGATTGCGAACGCTAAAGCTTGAGTCAGACTATAATGCTATTAGAAAAGAGAAGCAAGAATGTATTTTATTAAGATAAAAATCAAACTACTGCAGAAATCTATATAAATATTTTAAACCTGTCTTACATAACTTGGATATTTTATTGTTTATTTCAAACTATATTCACTATGTACATATATATATATATATATATATATATATATATATATATATATATATATATATATATAACAATGGATTAACACAGCAAGTGTCACTACAGTAGCTACCACTTTAGATGTTCCTTCCGAAACGTATAAAATCATACATTTTCCCATTATCACTGCTCCCTATCAGTTACTATATATGTGTGTGTGTATAAAATACATCGTACACACAGACACACAGTATATTAATACATTCATGTGTTTGTGTGTGTGTGTATTTATAAAACTTCATTGAATCGAGGGATGTTCTTGACACTGTTCAGAACCATCATACGAGGGGATGGAAACGCGCGCCTCGTTTGACTATATCCTATAAAAACAGTACGTCATAAAATCATAAGCATATGCGTTGATCATTGTACTCGATGTCATAAACAGAAGTTTATCCATCGTTGATAATTTTATAGTAATGTTGACTCTATATATGTGCGCAACGTTGATGAAATGAGAGTTTATTTATTATATAGGGTATTGTAGAGTAGGGTAAATATATTTATTTGTATATATACATATATATATATATATATATATATATATATATATATATACATATATATATATATATATATGTGTGTGTATATATGTGTGTGTGTGAATTTATAAATTTTATAAAATTATTGTGATCATATGTGATTTATATTTTTATAAAAAATTTTCATAAAATTATATTATAAAAATTGTTTATAAATTAATATACATACACACACACACTCATTTATATATATATAAATAATTGATTTAATAATTACTAAAATTATTTTAAAGGAAAACTTAAAGATATCAATTTTAATTAATGTCATTTCTTAATATTTAAAAAATATTGTAGATTTATTATATAGAGTCATCCAAATGTGACTCATAGATTTGTGTTTTATTAAAAAGAAATTATACACATGTTTCCCTATACACAAGTTTTTTTTTTAATAAACACAAATTTAGGCGTCACATTTGGATGACCCTATATTTATATTAATCTCATATTTAATATTTTTAAAAATAATTTTTAAGTTATTTCCAAATTAATTGTTTAATATATATATATATATATATATATATATACGCGAGTCGTTTGATAAGTATGGTAAATGTATTTATAATTTAATTTAATTAAATTTTTCAATTTAGTTTTTCTTACTTTTTACCATACTTATCAAACGACCCTCGTATATATATATATATATATATATATATGTATATATATATATTAAACAATTAATTTGGAAATAACTTAAAAATTATTTTAAAAAATATTAAACTTGCGATTAATATAAATATAGGGTCATCCAAATGTGACGCCTAAATTTGTGTTTATTAAAAAAAAAACTTGTGTATAGGGAAACATGTGTATAATTTCTTAAAAATATATATATAATCAGTTTCTCTTTATTCACTGCTGGATGAATGCTTTTCCCAAAATTTTTCACTTCGACTGATTCAAAACTATTCTTTTCCAATCCATTTTTTTCGTTCAATGTTGTTTGTCTTTTGTATAGATTCATCCAAATGTGACGCCTAGATTTGTGTTTTATTAAAAAGAAACATATGTATAGGGGTGGTGTATAGGGAAACATGTGTATAGTTTCTTTTTAATAGAGTACAAGTTTAGGTGTCGTATTTGGATGACCTTATATAATGGTGTTTTTGTCTTAGTATTGTTAACATTTCTGAAGACCAAGTTTCGATAACCGTTATATGTCTTGTTAAAAAAAGATTTTAAATCGTTCGAAGTGGAAAATTTGGAATAGGTCTTTATTCAGCAATGGCTAGAAAGAGGTTATTGTTGATTATGATGATGATTTAATATAATCTAAAAACGTTGCCTTGTGACTTAAAATTTGATACAAATATAAAAATGAAAATATAACAGGATTAATTACTTATTTTTATTTTATAAAATTAATATGGTCTTTTGTAGTAAAGATTTGTGTATTATTAACAACATATATATATATATATATATATATATATATATATATATATATATATATGAAAATACAGAGGTGGATAAAAAGATACAAACATCAAATGTGCGTATGATATATGATTGGTGACGCGTGTTCAGAAATTGCGCGGGCACACTCACTCCATTCCGAATCATTACACATATTTTCTATATGAGTGAGATATATGTATGTGTAAATTCACATATATGCATATATATATATATATATATATATATATATATATGTGTGTGTGTGTGTGTGTGTGTGTGTAGACACTAATGTGTATTTATATATGTAGTATAATATGAAATCATGTTTATCTATGTATTAGTGTTTGGATGATTTACATACTTAAGAAATAGATATATAAATATATTGTATCTATTAATAGATCGGAAAATTAATTTTCTATTTTCAAATAAATGTAAATATGAAGAATTTTATGTATTGAACATAATAATCATTTTTAAAAATTGTTATTAAATTATTAAAAATTACTATATCGTGGATAGTAAGAATTACACCCAAAAATCAAGAAATAAAAAGCTGGTATTTATTATACAACAATGCACCACGTCATAAGACTTGCTGTATGTGAATTTCAAGCCAAAATACAAGTATGTAACATCCGAAATCTATCATATTTGTTAGATTTGTTACCATGTGACTATTTTTTGTTCCCCAAAATGCAAAATGCATCAAGACCATTCTAAAAACAGACATATTAAAATTAATTCATGGATTGTTTCAACGTATCCAGTATTGTATTGATATATAAAGAAGATATTTTTAATAGATATTTGATTTTTTGTCAAAATATAAAAAACGTTTTTTTATTTAAAAAGTTGAGTTTCTTTTCCAACACACTCTGTATAGAATTTTATTATACGATTTATATAAAGATCATTTTTAGATGTCTTAATAGAGACTGTTATATTTTACTTCTATTTTGTAAACAAGATATTAGTAGTTATTTTTTTATCAGTAAAAATCAATAAAGACTACAGAGTTATATTATTTTTTAAGAAAGTAAACTCGTATGTTGTTGTTAGATAAATATAATAGAATATCGACTGATAATGTAGTAGTAAAGTGTTTAAGACATGACGAAAACATCCATTCTAGTCATCTCCAATCGAAATCTATACAAACAGACACATCCATCCAAAGCGATAGAACGCAACGTCTGTACGATTCAGGAAGAGGCGCGACGCGCTCGAGATGAGTCCCAAACATCCGACGCCCGTCGTCCCAGTCCGTGTCCGGCCCACCCGACGCCACCGTCTTCCGTCCCATACCGTCGAACGACGACCGTACACGCACGCAGACAATCAGACGTGCTGGTGCATGCGTGCCACCCTTTTTTGTTCGACCGCACGATTTGAATAGAGGATGTTTCTTTCGCCACCGCAACGGAGCACTGGACCGTGCAATATTTGCCTAGTGTGGAATAATATTTGAATTTTTATGAACGGGGGCCGCCTGTATACAGAGTACGTACATTATGCGAATATTTTTTTCCTTTACGTACGGCCACGAATTCGCATAGTGTGTTTATGTACGTCTGCTCTTTTTCATTTCATTTATATTTTGATTTCGGTACAGTTTTGAATATTTTACTAAAGAATGTTATTTTAAAATGACATATAAAAGCGAAACGGCGTAAACTAGTGGCGGTGTGAACAATTTTTAATATACATGTATATATATATATATATATATATATATATAGAGAGAGAGAGAGAGAGAGAGAGAAATATATTTTAGAAAAACTGATATAAACAAGTTGTGAAATGAAAGTTTCTTTCAATATCTAGAATTATTATTAAACTGAATCTAAAATTTTATCAGTAAGAAAAAAATAAATTAAAATTTACTATTTATTCATTATAATATTTTCTTTCTTTGATACATAACATTCATTTTTCTTTTTTTGATATTCTGTAACAATTAATGGCTCAAACTAATAAAAATCTAAAACATGTTTCAATCAATTTATTAGGCCTTTTAATTGAAATACTAATATGATTTTAATTTAAAAATAAATGATTTACGAAAAAATAAGGTATTAAAAATATAAAATTGTGATATATTGAAAAATCAGTATAAAAAATAATAAAAAGAACATTCACGAAAATACTTACTGAAAAGAAGTTTTATCAAATATAACAGTTCAAGAATGGTGTACGACGTTTAGAAAAAATAAAGATTTTTTAAACTAGTTAAAAGGAAGAAATTATGAAAAAGTTTTCGAATTAATTAAAATTGATCATTGTATGTTTAGAATATAACTAGTATTTTTAAATCACATTTTGATCAAAAACTTGCAACAAAAAGTTTGTATACGATTTGTTACATGTTTTTGGAATTTTAATAAAAAACAAGAATGGCTGCTTTTTGTTTAAAACAATATTTTAATTGCTAATAATGAACCAGATTTTTAAAAATCATTACAACTGGTGTTTTCAATGAGAGTTATTTACAAAAATAAAATTAAATATAACACTGGTGTTAGTGTATTGTATTTTGATAAAGATTTGCAATGTAAAAAAATTATTCTTTATAAAACCATCACTGTACTCAATTTTTTGTTATGAAAAGGTTTAACGCTTATCCATTCACCCTATTTGCTTGATTATATATATTGTGGTTGTTTTATATTTCTAAAACTTAACACGAAGCTAAAAGGAAAATAATTCGACAGAATTTCAGATATTTAATAGGCTTCGACTCATACCATTACATTAGATTATTTATTTTAAAACTATTACAAAAATACTTTCATATCAATGAATTATAAATTACAACACAACAAAATATTAAAAAGTGATCAATGCTCTGACGATGATGGAACTTCCACCGAAATGAGTATTAGCCTATCGTTGTTTAAGTAACAAAGTAAACAATAAGTGATTATTGTATATTTTCTGATATCTTGTAGTGTTGGGTATGATAATTCATTTGTGTGAAAAAATAGTTGTTGTGAATGTTGTATTTTTTCATAAAAAATTTTTAAATAATAATAAAAATCAATTATTTATTTTTTAATCAAAGTTTAGATAATTTTCTAGCAGACTATCTTTATGTCTGTACATACAAGGGTCGTTTGATAAGTATGGTAAAAAATTAAGAAAAACTAAATTGACAAATTTAATTAAATTAAATAATAAAGAAATTTACTATACTTATCAAACGACCCTCGTATATTTTGTCTTTTATATATAATTCAATTCAATCGGTTGATATATAAAAATTAATACTCCAGTAGCTATCAAGATCAAATTTAAGAAAATCTGTCAAACGTATACTAGTATCATATTTATAATCCTCCCAAAACAAGATAGAATATCGAGGAATAATATACATATAAAATATTCTCACACATCCATAACAAAGCATTATACAATCGTTTACATCTTATAGATAAAGCAGACAGAACGACAACGCCAAAATAGAAAAACAAGTTAAACAAACATTTTAATTCACGAATCCATCATTTGTAACAGTATTCTCTTCCGGACGTCTATATGAAAAATAGACAACATTATTAAACGTATTCCATATAAACTCTTGTACATATGCATACATATATCTAAATAATTTATACCATTATATAAAGCCGTTGTCAAAATAGACGAAAGAGCATATTTCATTGTACGTGTGTTTTATACACACTGACAATGGAATCTCTGTGACCGTTCATTGTTCTTAACACGTTTCGAAAACGTATAAAACGAGAGTGTCAGATTGGCGAGATACGAAGCCGGAACGTTTAAATGCAACGATCTGTGTATATTTATAAAGATGTCCGAATTGTACTTTGGGACATTATCGCCGGAGAAATCTGCGGTGCGCGCGCGCGATTTCAATTGTATGTTAATGCGGGACGATGCGTCACATTTCGGTTTTGAATCGACCAACATTTATTCCTGATCTACTTTAAATATTTATGTTGATATTCGGAGATAAGTGGAATGGAATGTTTTCTTTCACAAATCGTACGATGATCATAAGAAAAATGTCAAATGTGCTCTAATTAAAATAATTGTTTCCACGGTAGATATACAGCCATCCAAATGTGATACCTAGATTTGTGTTTTATTAAAAATAAACATGTGTATAGGGTGGTGTATAAAGAAACATGTGTATAGTTTCTTTTTAATAAAACACAAATTTAGGCGTTACATTTGGATGACCCTATATTAAAAATTATACTACACGGTTGCATTTACATAGTCAATCTCAAAAATTTGTGAACCTTGTTCAAAAAAATTTTGATTTGATATTTATTATTAATTATTCGAAATATTTTTATCTAAAGAAATATATTTGTAACAACTATACAACTTTTGAAAATATATCTGGTATTTTTTTCAGAATGACTGCAATGACCTTGATCGAAACTTTTTGAATCTCTGAAATGTTTTAAAATTGATTTATTTTTAGTTTCGTTTTAGGTTTTGTAAACAGAAAGTAGTTACAGTAGACCAAATTAGGTCAATAGAATAGATAATTTCTTTGATGACTCGTTTTTTGACAACTCTTTACGTTACAATAATGAATTTGTACAAAATAAATTGTATGGTCTTTTGCTCATTGCGAATTTTTGGTAAAAATAAAATACATTTGTAATTTAATAATATTGTTAATTAATCTTACAATCAATGATCATTTTCGATTAATTCACACAATTGTTCAAATTTATCCTTTTAACTGGTTGAAGCATGCAGCACATTTCATCATTTTCCAATCACTCTACTTTTTGATACATTATGTATGAAAATCATATATTATTATTATTATATAATGTATTAACGTGGAAAAAGATTTTAATAACCAAAAATTACATCTATAAAATTACACCTCTTTTTAGTTTTTAATTGAGATATAACTTTGTTTTTTTAATTTTATTTATTGATTTGTATTCTGGTAATAAATAACAAGTTCTTCTAAAATAATTGCAATATCAATCAAAATCTTTTAAATTTCGGAAATAATATCGAATTACTTTCCTTTTAATTTCATATTAAATTTTGGAAATTTAAAATAGCCCCATAATATCAAATTAGACAAATAAGTTAGATCAACAATCACTAAGACACCTTTTGCATATTAATTACCTAAAAAGTGACTTACATTGTTTATGAATTATACGTTTTCTTTTATAAATTTATATATTATTAAACTAGATTTTTATTTATCTATTTATTGTAATATATATGTAAATAAAAAAATATATTTTTTTAAAAAATAGTTTCAAGTTTGAAATATGATAGAAAAACGCTTTTTTATTTTTTTAGTAAATGTGTTAGGTACTGAATTTTTATGAAAAAAATATTTGCAATTTACTCTTATGATCTACTTCAACAATATATAAATCAGCAGTTCGCTAAATATTAAAATAAGGATTGCTTTAAAAGAAATAGAATAAATATATTTTTCGTGATATATGTACATCTATATATATATATATATATATATATATATATATATATATATATATATATATATATATATATATAGTAAATAATATATTGGGGTTGATTCAGCGACGCTAACATTATATTATTTCATACTATGTGTTCAGTGCGCGTGTGTGATTTATGTGCTAACATTTTTTTGAATTTTCACGAGGGTAAGTCTGTCTGACGAAAGACGTAAATATATGTATCTGCAATGTGAAGATTTTTATTTTATAATACTTGGTATTGTTTTGAAAATGAATAGCATTGAATCAATTTTATAATTTGGTCTTTGGAATAAGATGTTTTATCTTATTAAAATATTTAAAAAATTATAAAATTATCACTCTTTATTATTTTTGAATGGAAATTATACAGATGCCCAAGTAAATCATTGAACTCAATGTCTCTAATTAATCCGATATAAAATTTCGTTATTTGCATCTGATACCACATTGATAAAATTCCATTCGTTTTAAAATAAAGCAATTATGGAGCAAATGAAATTAGCTACGCTTCTCGACGATCTATTTATGAACCCATGGAAATAACGAAACCGTAACGAGAATTTCACGGACAACTAACTTTACATAACTGGATGGACAGCTAGTTACCAGATCGTATGTGTTTGTTTGGCGTTAATGTCGTCGTAGAACAAGAGGTTCGTTCGTCGTTGACAGTTTTGGGGTAGCGGACTGAATGGGGACGAAGAGGTGACTGGATGTTTATGTAGGTTCCGATATAGAAACGTGCGACGGTGGTGGCGGATGTAGGGTGACGGTACGCCGATCGGGGGATACCCACTCCGCCCACATAATTACAGTGCTGATGCGTACGAAACGCGTGCAGTTACCAACCTGACACTGACAACTTCACTGACATGCCTGTGGTGTTTTCACCTCCGCCCTAATATCTTTATACCCTAATAGTCTTCTCTTTGCCAAAGAATGCAGAATATAGATTATATATATATATATATATATATATATATATATATATATATATATATATATATAATTAAACTAAATTTCTGTAAATGAATTTTAATTGTTTCAAAAAATTAAAAAATCAATTGAAGACAAAGGTGTAATTTTACAGAAATAATTTTCAGTTATTTAAATCTTATTTAGAGTTATTATAACTATATGATAATAATCTAAGAATTATATATATATATATATATATATATATATATATAGAGAGAGAGAGAGAGAGAGAGAGAATAAGTTTGATATTAAAGTTCTGTTCCACGTAATGTGATCTGAAATTAATCGAAATTTTATTATAAAGACAGTTTTAATGACAATGTCTTTTGAAATAAAGTAGTATTTTTTTTGTAAACATTTCATTTATAACTGTATTCAATTTGGTTGAAATTTAATGAGTACCTCATCAGGTATAATGTTAAATATAATAATGCCTTTTTAACACTCATTGAAAAATCATTATGGAACAAAAAGTGGAAGTAAAGAAAACATTTAAGAAAATACTTCAAATTTTGAATAAAGTTTGTAGAGGATTTTTATGACGTACAATAATTTTAATGTAATATACAATATTTAAATTCGTTGAAAGATGAATTGAGATAACATCATTTAATCAAACAAAGGGATGAAATTGAAGAAAAATTATTTCTTCGATAACATTTTATTTCCGAACATATTTTTCAAAATATTGGTCGGTTTCACGTTTTGATTCGTTAAAAATTCGATTATAACGAGTTGTGTAACTGCATTAAATACTACTTACTCCCTCATTGTGTTAGACATTAGAGAAACGAATACGAAGTCATGTGTAGCCAAGGGGAAAGTCTAGACACCCCCAATAATACCCCCATTAGTATCTGATACGAATGTCCACTAATTCAGTAAAATCATAGAAAAAAATTGAGTTTATTTTTCACTGATTGAATTATAAAACAATCTGTAGATTATATAAAGTTTTTTAAATCAATTATAAAAACCAAAATCAGAATATGTTTTATTTTCATTTCAAGCTAAATTAAATTTAATAGCAATATTGAAAATATATAATTATTAAAAAATATTTGAAGTTAATATAAATATTACAATCAGTTGATAAATTTATAATATATATGCATGTTTTTTCTTGAATATTTACCCTGTATTTCAATGCAATATCAGTTATATACTACAGTTCATAAGATATTTTTGGATATCCACGGGGGGTTTCTTCGTTGGCCTCGTTTTAATAGCAAAGTTTATTTTTTCATGAAAGATGTTTTATATTAATGATATACATACACACACACACACACACACATATATATATATATATATATATATATATATATATATATATATATATACATTTCTTAATCATTATTATTGATTATTTGTTCTGTACATCTTCACATAAATAAAGAATAAAATTGTTTGTGAACTTTTTCGTTTCAATCAGTTCAACGAATTGAAAACGATTTTTCTAAAATTTTAAACAAATATTTAAAAAGTATATTGATTTTCAACTTATACATTAATTTACATATTTTTTTAAACAAAAACAGTAAAATATAAAAGTTATTTGCAAAAAAGAAAAAGGTGTTATAAACAAATATTATTTTATAAAAAAGTATTGTAAATTGATTAATTATAAATTTTATGGCACAATTTAATTGCTTACTCTTTTTTATTTTATTTTTTGTTAATAAATGTTAATTACATAAATACTTAATTAATTATAAATCTTGCATTCATCAGTTTTTACCTGAATGGCTTATAAAGGAAAGATTGATTTATAATTTTTTATGGAATCCACTGTTGTATAATTTTAACAGTTTATAAATATATATATATATCTTCGATGAATATTTATTTCCTGTCAATAAATTACAAAGTCTAGGCGAATAGTCGGAATCAACGTAATATCAATGTAACACGTCGGACATAAATTAGACTCAATATATTAATTATTCAGAATTTTTTACGACAGAGTTAAAATACAATAAAACACTATACAAGTCGTGTTTATTTCGTCCGGTATCAGTGGATCAACAATTTCGATCACGTTTTCGTGAAATTACGTTCGTCAACCGGTCTCCGTTTCAAATTATTTTTTATCGTACGTCGTTAATTAACATTTTTATTGTCGGAAGTCGAACTCGGTCATATACATGTTTATATCTGTACGTGTACAGATAAATTGATTTAATAAAAATGTCACATACGTACTTAATATGTATTCTATGTGTAATGCTTGTAATTATGTAGATTAGTTTGATATATTGGGCGCGTATCGTTTGATATACCAATCGGTCTTGGTAACCATAAACGAATTTTAAATGGAAATAGGTCTGTTTTGTAGGAAATTATCGTTTTTTCCCCCTAAGTGAAAAATAAGGTATTTATGTATGACAACGATTGTAATTAATGATTTTTTTTAGAAAAAGTAAGGAATAATATTTATTTACATGAACTTCTGAAGCAATAAAAAATGTTGTATGTTTTTTAATTTAAAATTCATACGATTTGAAATCAAGACAGTTTTTTAGAAAAAAAACGTTTTTTAAAAATAAAAAGAATTGTAACGTCATTTAGTATTATTATTAAAAATTATATAACACTATTAAAAAAATGATTTATTTATTTAAAAGACTATATAAATCATTCAATCTAATTTGGGCTACCATATATTTTATATTAATTTCTCTTTCATTCAATTTCCTGAGACAAGATTTTTTAATTGTATTTTTTTTTTGTAAATATTCTATTGATATTCCATATTTTATATCGGTTTCTTCCTATCAATTTTTATGCATATTGATAACTGCATTTTTTCAAATTATTTATTGTCTTTCCTCAAAGTGTTTGATTTAAAATTTATCTTTTAATAATCTTTTTAAAAAACTCGATTTTAACACATACAATTTTTGATTTTGATTTTTAAACACTTAGATAATCACTGTTATGTATATATAATTTTGCTAACCAGAAGTTATCATCTAGTGTCACGTAAATGTGACTTTGGACTGCCAATTTCAAAATAAGTTACATAAATGATTTGAAATCAGGGATTTTATGTTCATTGTTAAAAATGAAAAAGTGGACAAAGAAAACTGTTTATTTAAAAAATAGTATAATTTATACAGAATCAGTACTTTTTCCTAAAATATCCTGTATGACTTCACGTTTATCAATTACTGTGTGTTATAATATAATGTTTGCATCTTAAATAAATAAATTTAGTTTAATAATTTATGAATTGCGATTCTATTATTTACTTTTCAAATCTTCAAATAATTTCTAATTTAATTTGTAATTTTTTTGTAAACAAGTACTTATTATTTATTGTGTTTAGTGGGTAATACTGAATTGAAACGTATATTTAATTAGAAAGCAACACAATAAAACATTTATATTGACTATGTTTTCTTCAATGAAATTAATTAAAATAGAAACAGTCCTATTCATCGATTTTACAAATGATACAAACAAATGTCCAATGAGACTTAAATACCAACAATTCTATTCAATATTCCAAGACTACAAAAGTCGCAACAAACAATTCTAAAAATAAACCTCTTTAGAAATCTATACAACTAATGACAATACACGTGTAAACGAATCCGCTAACAAGACAATTGTACAACCGTACATCTTCCATTCGTTTATTTTCAATCATAACAGATATCAATCAGAGCATGTCAATTAAGTAAGGTTAACGCATAATCACCCATCCAGAAAAAAATATATACAATCATATTCATTATTGTGTCGTACGTTAGGGTATATATTTTTCTGTTTAAGGAAGGGTGCGTGTCTGTGTGTTTGTGCAAAAAAAGAGGGCACCCACCCAACAGATTGATCGGCCAGTTAAGTGCGTAATGATACACATTGTGCGTGAAAGAAGGGAATGACGCTCGGCGAGATTCGAACAGTCGGCCAAATGATTTATACACATGCGGTTATATAACAACTCGCTAGTGTTGTTATTCAATTCTTTAGGGTGCGATGATCTTAAACGGATATTGAAGGGTAATTGATTTCAATATATACATAAGATTACACACACACACCCTTATATATTTGCTATTGCTTATAGATTAGAAACTTGGACATCGAAAGATGAAGCAAAAACTTGATAATCTAGAAAAGAATTGGAAGTATAATGATGAGAATTTCTAAATGTTATCAGAAAATCTATAGATAGATACAAGAACAACTAAGAGTAATTGATAGAATAAATAAAATCGATGAAATGGACATCGAGAAAGAAGAGAAAATAACAGATGGACAAAAAGAGATCAAAGATGAAGGGATAAAATTTTGAAATATATCAAAAGTGAGGGTTGGATAAGATTAACCATGGACAGGATACAATGAAAGAATCTTGAAAAAACATTAAGAAAAGTCAGTAATATTTGATAAGGCTTTCATATAATATTGAAATGATATAAGATTTTTTGATATGGAGTTCCTAGTTATAATTTTTTGTTGTTAGTTTGAATAATGAAAGGTAAACATTGATTTTTAACAATTGTAAATCATTAATAGTTTATATGACAACCATTTCCAATTATTTTGGAAATTTTCTATTTCATACGAATATCAAATCATAGTATTTTGATCAAGATTAAACTTTTCTGCAAATTTTAGATTTAGTTGTATCGAATATTTCTACTACAATGTTTCCTAATTATCGGATTTCATCTTCTACAAGTTTTCAAAAAAATCATTTATCTTTCAGGTGGAAATAATTATTTTTATACATCTAAAACTACTGACCATATGAATTTTTAGCTAAAGCAAAAAAATTGTATGTATGACAAATGATTCTAATTCTTTTGTTGCAATTTAATGTTGAATAAATAAAATTATTGTACAGTGACGAATATGTACTTTATTTACTTCCATTTTTAAACAAACTAAAATGTGTTTCTATCAAAAATAATGATCTGTCATGTGTCAGTTTTTATTCAAGTTTACTAACACTGCAAATCAAAAAAATAAAAATGGAAACGTTCATCAACATAATTTTTAATTCTATTTAAATGCCAACGATGAAAATCTTTATATATTAACATGTATATATATATATATATATATATATATATATATATATATATAATATTAATATGTTTTTATTAAAATACTTTTATTTGCATAATAATGGAAATCTAAATTTAAAAGTATAACATACACTTATAAATATGTATAACATTTAAAAAAGCTATTCAAATTGTTATAATTTTTTAACTTGATTAAATATGGATTTTTTAAAAAATTTAATCTCTATTTTGAAATTTGTAAGGTACAAAAATTAAATCTGAATTATGAAAAATAACGTATATAAATTATTTGAAAATATCAAAAATATTAAAAAAAAAATACTTCATAGTTGTATAATTTGACGAAATCAACAAACACATTTTAAATAAATTTAAATTCCGTTTTTGAAATAAATCGAGATTTTATATTTCTTCGATTACATTTCAAACTTGTTACCCGTACATTTTCCCGTAAACAATTTTCTTCATATAAATGGTCGACTGGTTTGGGTGTTATTGAGAGGACAATGGACGTCGACTTCGCGATGAGAAGTGTCTGGCACACGCACAACGTTCAGGAGTCGACACTGTTTATTCACTAGACACGTGCATGTTGACGACACGGGGGATGTACTGATGTCCCCGCTTCGAATCCAACACAATATCGTATACAATACAGTCAGTCTTCATATTATGCACGTAATAAATTATTATTTACCTAGATAAATCCACGTGAATACATACATACATTTATATATATATATATATATATATATATATATATATATATATATTTGTATGTGTGTGTATCAGTATGCACATATGTAAGTAAATCTTAAGAAATTCTGTTACAAAAATACATTACGTTATATATGTTGACAGATGTTGAACACGCACATTCACACCGCTGTGCAAGAATTCTTATCGAGAATAAATATTTACAAGTTAATTACTTTTATAAATACCTGTGTATAAAAATAAAACGATTATTTCCCGGATATGAATCGAATACCTTTTTGCGTAGATGTAGAAATGCATTCAGGTATCGTTCATTTTATCGTCATACTGAAATAACAATTATTTATTTTACTTTTTAAATGCATTCGTTTTTATTCTGTAGACATTTTATCAGCTAATTTTCGAAATGTTTCATTTGGAAAATTATTTATTTTCTTTTCGTGTTACATATGTATTATAAAATTAAACCAAGAAAGTTCTGTCGTTTTTGCATGTATTATAATTGTGAAAATTGTTTATGCATTTACATATACATAATTGTATATAGGATGTTTTTTAAACGTGATAGAATTTTTAATTGAATCTCTAACGAAAGTTCTATCTAACCTAACAACACACTTTATATATATAAATGTGTGTGTATGT
The DNA here is from genome assembly GCA_029203775.1 of Neoneuromus ignobilis. Taxonomy (NCBI): domain Eukaryota; kingdom Metazoa; phylum Arthropoda; class Insecta; order Megaloptera; family Corydalidae; genus Neoneuromus; species Neoneuromus ignobilis. The sequence continues at coordinate 21,483,980 of CP092096.1, read as the reverse complement.
ATATATAAAGGTACTATAAAAAGTGTTTTTCAGGTTAGATAGAATTTTCGATAGGGGTTTAATTTAAAATTCTATCACTCTTGAAAACATATTATATATATATAATGCTTTAAAGAAATTTTTTCGGGTCGAATAATCTTTAAAATAAATAAGAAAAAAATATAAAAATTAATATAAAACAAGAAATTATAATTAATCGTAATATATCAATAAGCTCCAATTATATAACTAAACTATTTTTAGGTTTTCATATAAAAATATATTTAAATACTGACAAATAATTATAAATGTAAATATATAGGGTCATCCAAATGTGACGCATAGATTTGTGTTTTATTAAAAAGAAATAACAGAAACTATACACATGTTTCCCGATACACCACCCTTATACATATGTTTCTTTTAATTAAATTCAAATCTAGGCGTCACATTTGGATGACTCTTTATATTAGATCAAAGCTGTCCAACCTCTAGAAACCCAAGGGCCGCAATACGAAAATAAAAATTATCCGCGGGCCGCACCCAAAATAAAAAAAACATTTACTACTGTTTAACTATGTTTTATTGAAATATTAACAAAATTGTGTATTTCAATGAGAATTTTGCGGTAACTCTGATTCCTTTACTAATGTAGCTATATCAATTTCAATGTTTGTAGTAGCCAAACGCAGTAAATTTGATAACGATTTGTCCGTCATGGAACTTCTATATTTAGATTTTATAAATTTCATTGTTGAAAAGGTACTTTCACAAAGATAAGTACTGCCGAGCATTGACCCCATTCTAAGACTAAAGTCTCGCAATTTAGGATACTTTCCTTCTGGTAATAATTTAAAAAAATCTCCTCCTGTTTCACATTTGTTACTAAACAAGGGATCTGTTTGCAAATCACACAACTCTAACTGTATATACAAATATTAATAAAATTACAAATACTTGAATTGAATTTACATTTACACAATGAAAAAACACAATTATAATTGACAACTGGAATTAAATATATGTATTATGGAAAAATGCTTCGCGGGCCGCGGTTTAGACAGCTCTGTATTAGATAATAAAATTTTAAGTCTAAATGATTAAATAGAATTGAATGAATGTAATTACATTTTTAAAAAAACAAATTTGTTTAAAAGAAAAACTGGATAATAAATCTTGTAGTGCTGAAATAATAATTCGTTTGTTGAAGAAAATAAAAATTAAATTTAAATAAAAATATGGAAATAAATCTGATTTTTTATTTGAAATTTATAAACGGTGTTCATCTGCTCAACCGATCTATAAATAGTGAAAAATGAAAATTAAAAATCAAATTAATCATCATAACGAGTAGATTGTTATAAATAATATTAATCACGAATATTTATATTTTATTTCTGTTAAATACTCGAATGTAATTTGTAACGAATAAATCATACTTGTCCAGACTTAAGAAAATTTATACGTTGATTCAAAAATATGATTGCATATACATATGCTTTAAACGAAAGGAAATCTTAAAATATGTGTATATAATATGAATCAGTGGTACGTGAATAATTTCCGTATAAATAATCTTTAAACAATAATAAATCACGAATAATACGAAATATGAGTTATAAAAAGATTTAATCGAATCTTAAATCGTATACAAAACATCTGAGAATGCTTGTTTACAGTATCTGAATGGACTGACTATTACAGATTAATCTAAAAATATTATCTTTTGCACGAAAGACAAATCATAAACAGAAGATGTATCGGAACATGTAACCTATATTCTTTTCGTATATTTTCACAGCTACCGTGCGTTCGAAGCGAGGGGAGAGAACGAGATACATTAAAAAAACACAACAACAAACCATAGGCTGTAATAAATTACACACTAATGACGGAGAGAACACTTTATTTTCAGTGTATTTACTCCTAAACGCTCTCCTAATCCAAGCAAGCAGTAGTCGGTTAAACAAATATAAACGTCCCCGGAGGCCGAAAAAGACGTACGTATTGAGATGCTCCAAAATAAGAACGATCGTCTCTGTTGCACAGGTTTGCTAACCGTGCTTCGTATGTTACATGAAGCTGGTTAACTCGGTGTGTTAAAGTCGACCATGTGCCCCGGAGCAGCAACGCAACCAACTGGTGAATGAGGAGAGATAAGTTTATAAATTAACTTGCAACGTGTAATAAATTACACTAGATTTGCTACTCGCTTATCTCATCCACTGTCTATTTGTATGTTCCTTTTTTTTGATGGTAATGTTGGCACGTCTGTTATGGAAAGTTTATTTAAATTCAACAGATATTTATTGGTTCGTTTAGTTTTGTACCAACTATTGTTATTTTAATTTTCAATCAGGCAGATTAATCTTTATTGAGAATTTCGCCTATGACCTCAAATATTGTAACATGTTTTTTGTTGACATTATTTAAAAATGAGACAAAAAATAAATTACATTTTGATCAAATTAGAGTAATAAATATATATGAAAACTAAACTCTACACATTTTTTTTTAAAAAAAAACACTGATTTCATTACAATTGCATGATGGAAAACTTACAAAATAACACGTTAAATGCCAGAACAAATATCGATAACCTGTATTTCTGTTATATATACACTTTATATCTTCCAATTACGTTTTTTCAAAAATTAAAATTGATGTTTTAATTAAGAAAACAAAAAAACATTTTTTGAAAATAAACAATTACGTTTTTCCATACTTCGTTGATTTATTTCTGGCTCACAAATTCCTCTTTTTATTTTTAACAATTTTTTTTTGGCTTCACTGAACTACCATTTTAGTTTTTTATTCACAATTAGCTAATGTATTATATTCTTTAACAGTCCTATTAATTATTAGTTGTTTTGGAACTGTGGCTGATTCACTTTACACAAATGAATTTTTGTCTTTTGAGAAGAAGTTATTAATGAAGTTTGGAACCACTTTATGTTTTCGGCACTCAATTAGAAATTTAATGTCTAGTTTGATTAATTCTATTTTAGTCTTGATTTTACAGTACCTGTTTCGATCCTTAGGCCGGGAAGCCATTATTTATTAGTTGTTTTGGAACTCTGACTGATTCACTTTACACAAATGAATTTATTGTGGTGTTGGGATGAAAATTCATTTGTGTAAAATCCTATTAATTTTTTTATCATCTTTATCTGTAGTTATTTTTTATCCACATTTTTTAATTCTATTTCTAGTAAAAGACAAATCTAACACAAGTTTTTTAGAAAAACTGTTACATTGTTACATTTTTACACCAACTATCCAACTATATGTTGTTTCACTATCGATTAAAATTGAAATTTTTTTTTCAATTTGAAAATATCATTTTTGTCCAATTTCAATACAATTTTTTAATACTGAAATCTGGTTATTTAAAATAGTTTCTTAATTAGAATTCAGTAATGTAGAGAAATATTCTTTGAATAAAAAATAAAAAAAGACTACTTATAACATTACTTAAGTTTTGAAATTAAAAATGCCTTAACATCAAAATATTAGAAACTAATCTGGATCAATTTTAATCTCATAAGCACAGTACGAAATTACTGATAAAATAAATAGAAAAATATAGAAAATTCAACTGAAAATGTATATATTAAACCAGAGGTGTATTTAAAAAAATAATTTTTGGATATATTTTAAATTATGTTGAAATAATAATAATTAAATATATTTAAAAAAATATTATATAATAACTCAGCCATTTAAATACATACATACATATATATATATATAGAGAGAGAGAGAGAGAGAAAAGAAAATTCATTGGAATGGATATAAAAGCATATGATTAGTCAAAGTGGAAAATTTTGAGAAATACTTTATTCAGTAGTGGATCGAAAGATACCAATAATGTTATATGTATATAGGGTGTTTTTAAGTATGATAGAACTTCAAATTGAATCCCTATCAAAAGTTCTATTTAACCTAAAAACACCCTTTATCATACCTTTATATATACATATACACACATTCATGTATAAATAAAGGCTGTTTTTTAGTTTAGATAGAACTTTCGACAGCGATTCAATTTAAAGTTCTATCAGGTTTTAAAAAAATACCCTATATATATATATATATATATATATATATATATATATATATATATATATGCGTATGTGTATATTTAACATAAGAAACATACATGACAATAGCAATTGAACCGTGAAAAGCAAGTAGTCGACTTCTTGGTTAAGACCTATACAAACATAATCGGTATAAACAAAACGCACAATCCATACAAAACACGATAGACAGATGAGGAACGATTTCAACCCTTATTATAAGCATCGCAATCCAATAATGTCGACACCAGAATCAACGAAAACGTCGCCGCCCTTTGATAAACAATCTGAGCATTCAATAACACTCAACTCTTACTCGCTAAGCACACGACGTTCGCCCGTTCGACGCCCGGCTACCATAAGCAAACGTTCCGGGAACGGGCGCACTGCGACGTGGGGGATTGGGAAAACGGATCAACACTAAGTGTGTACTAACCGAGTTTGTACAAATACATACGTACATATACATATATATACATATATATATATATATATATATATATATATATATATACTCAAATAACACGGGTTCTACAGACTTACTAGAACAGGGTTGGTACGACAACACAACTTGTGCCTTGACATACGTTCGAATTCTGAGTTAAACTAGATCATCTCTGTCTTGTGGTTGGTGTAACGGTGCCTGCAGGATTTCAGAAACAATTTTACGGATAAAAAAGTAATTTTTATAAATGAAAAGTGGCTCGAGATTTTTTAAGAGTAAATATTATTGATTTAATACTATATAATAGAAAGTATATAATAAAAAATCTATCACTTTGTGTATAATTTCTAATGGTGTCTAAGAAAAATGATCTCAATTATCCTACAAAAATATTATCATTTTTTCTTTCTTATATTTAATTGTATCACAAAATTTTATCAAATAATCAATTAAATAATTTTTTTATTACTATATTATGTAACAAAAAGAGTTATTAAAATTCTATTTACATTTTTAAATGTTGTATTGTATTTTCAGATGATTTTTTTTTAAATCTATGCAGTAATAAATCACCTATTGATTCTTTTTTTGTATTTTCAATTTTAATAATGAATTATTTACACAATTAGTACAATTTTTAATAATAACATTCACCAAATAATTTTAAAAAAATCTTTTAAATATTGTATGTTAAAATGTTTATCACATGATTTTAATATAACATTTTTAATATTCTAAGATCAAGCATATTATAGGATCAAAATACTAGTTTATGAATCTATTTTTAGTTCTGAAATCGTTTACTATCATTTTTTTAATTGTTTAATTTTTTTTCTTTGATAATTACATCTATAAATTGAATTACCATTTTAAGAACAGAAAAAAACTACAGGAACAAAATTTGTTCATTTTCAAATTATTTTCTAAAATATATCGAAGTTTGGACTATTTTTCTCAATTGATAATCATAAAATAATCTATTTTTGAATACAATGTAAAATTGTATATAGTTGAAATAAAGAGTGAATCACAGTTTTAAATTCAAAGAAAAAAATATTTAATTCAGTTTAATATTTAAATCATTTATTTTTACAAAATGCAATAACATTCATTTTGTAAAAATAAATAGTTGATATAATAAAAAAATTTAAATTTTGAATTTAATTAAATTGTCATGCAATAATATTTAAAAGAAGAATTTCTGTTTATACTTTATTTTTATTCCACAATACCATATAGGTTACCCTCGTATAACACGGTTGGAGAATTGGTAGAAATCCCTGTATAACACGACATTCATACAACACAGTTTGAGAATTTTAATGATACGAATCCTGAAGATATTCAAGAATTACTGGTGGAAGAAGAGACAGGTGAACAAAATTTAGTGGAAATGGTATCTGAGATCAACCAAATTAATTTAGAGGACGATAGCACAGATGCAAATGCAGAATTTAAAAAGCATAAAAAAGGTTTAAATTTAACCGAACAATAGAAGTGCTATTTTATAAATACAGATTCTTCCACTGGAAGAAGCCACAAAATTGAAGAGAGAATTTTATAAATGCTTTATAATTTATAAAGATCTCCAAGATAAAAGCAAACAAACGAAAATAATAGATTTTTTGCAAAAAATAGAACATAGAAATTAAGATGCTGCAGAAAAAATATCATAAGATGAGATTATTTTACCATAAAGAAAACTCCTTCGATTAATGGTGCTTTTTTTTAATTTTTGGAACTGAATCTTGTTTTTTACTAGTTCTTTGTTTCGTATAATACGACCTTTTTTAGGAACCTAACAACCATGTTATACGGGGGTTACCTGTACTTTCGAACTGAACTATCTTCTGAACTGTACATCTCCCACATGTTTATTTGAATCGTTCGAATTTCTCCAGGCAGCCTAGTGAAACCATTCCATTGAGTTCTGTATCCACCCCCGAAACGGAGAGACGACAAAGTCCGTGTCACACACCCTCACGCCGTCCTCGACTGTAACGGTATGAGTTGTGGTGTTTGGTCGGTCGTTGAATGGGTATAGGGGTTGATGACGATGATGGGGATGGATATATACATATATATATATATATATATATATAATGGTAGTGTGGGTGGTGGTTAGAAATACGTCGGATGGTGGGGAGTTTGTTATCGATTGCCACGCCCCCCTGCTGCGAGCTGTCGTCATGGAGACCGCGACAATGTTGTGGCACCGTGCGGATCCCTCGCGAAACAAACGTATACCGCGCGCGTCCCTGACCGCCGTCGCGGCGTCAGCGGTCCCGCAAAACCACCCTCGTATGTGACTGTACGATCATCTAGCTACCGTTTACATTGTTAGGCCGTTGTGTTATATATGGTCGTATTTCGGTTAACCGGTCTCACTTCAAATCGGTTTCACGTGTCAGTGTTACGATAATTGTGTTTTCATCGAATTAACACATCCGACAAGTACTATAATTCTCTTTCTGCTTTTTTTTTCATACTGTATGAATGTATCGACTTTTTTGAGAAATACAGTATCGGATATTAACGTGATATAACACGATTGCAAATGATCAGGTGTTTTAAAGACAGAGATGAAGTACAAAATTTATTATAGTTATTTTTCTATTGTGTGATTGTAAATTTATTTCTAAACTCTAAATTAAAGTGTATATTATTTATCCTACTACAATAATTTTTAAAATACATTACAATACAAAATAATTTATATTTCAATGAATCAGGAGTAATTTACTCTACCATACCATTCAAAAATAAAATAATATGTCATTATTTAAGAAAAAAATATAAAATTTTTAACACTTTTCAAAATTATATAGAGAATTAATCATATTAAAATATTATAATATGTTATTTTTTAAATTGATTAATTATAAATATTACAATTTTATAAATTTTTAAGCAGTAGATAAAAAAAATAGAAAAATGAACAAAATTTAAATTTTAAACTGACAAAACAGAATCATGACATTTACACATTATAAATCGAAAAAGATATATAAAATCAATATAAAAAAAATTAAATAAACACAATTCATCTTCAATAAAATATACAGCCAGCTTATATTGATACGACCAACCACCAAGACACAAATCATATGTCAAGAAATCAGCCTCGTTCTAAGAATGACCATCCGAAGATTATAAATATACATATATATATATATATATATATATATATATATATATATATATATATATATATATATATATATGCAGTCATAACATGTTTACAAATACAACACACTTCTTATAAAATATCTCGATCCGTTGAGGACCCTGATCAGAGAATCTCTAGAACCGTACGTGTATCACAAACGAATGAAATAAAACGAATGGAAAAAAATTCACGTACGCGGGGCACAAAATCTATAAAAAAATCACACACACACACACGTACAGATATACAGAATAACATATAACAACACAACGAAGCTTTATTGATATTTATAACAGTCCGTTGATGATATATTACGCCACAATAAAACTGCATTTATTTTATTTATACAACTTCAGTGTTTTCTTTGCATAAAACAGCATCGGACGAAAGCGATCGGACCGATGCATGTGATACGAAATGTTGCTACACTGTAAAAATATTGTACATGTTGTTGGATGCTTATGGGTATTGGATCGAGTTCGAATAGCAGGTAGAAATAAAAAATGTAAATATAGAAATACAAATAGAATCAAACGATCAAAAAGAAAGCAAAAGTTACAGATGTTATTGCAAAAAGAGGAGTTTGAAAACAAATTGGTTGGTCTTATAGAAAGATGAGCAGACTGTCGATAGGTAAGAGAAATTATTGATTCAGAACCTAGATATATAAAAAAAATTAGAAAGAGATCCGTGGATAAACAGGACAGAAATATAAGAAAATTTAATGTACTGGAAAAAATGATATTGAATTAGTCGAAGTAGAAAGTTTTAGGAGAAGTTTTCCTAGTGGATAAGTCCTTCCAGCAGTGGATAAAAAGACACTAACGATTAAATATATAAGAGAGTCGTTTGATAAGTTTGGTAAATTGATTTACTGTTTAATTTAATTAATTAATTTAATTACATTTTTCAATTTAGTTTTTCTTACTTTTTACCATACTTATCAAACGACCCTCGTATATATATATATATATATATATAGAGAGAGAGAGAGAGAGAGAGAGAGAGTCCATCAAGAGCGCACACTCATCATTGCTCACTCGAAAAAAAGATGCGTTTTATTTAAAAATTAAGGGGGTATTCTAGTCTAGACGCACGAATTTTAGGTGTTTTTTCAGGCGCTATAAAAAAATCCAACAAATATTTTTACTATCCATTTTTTATCAGTTATTTATTGATATTTTAAGAGTATAAAAAAGTATTATTAAAACAAAAAATTCAAAATTGAAAAATGTACAGACTGGCAAAGTGGGGGCTCGAAAAAAAAGGTGTTTCCTGGTTGACGTGGTTCCAACCCTTCCGGTCATTTTAAACAAAAAATGTTTTGAAATTATTGAAAAAAAAGGCTGTAGTAGTATTTTCGCCTAGGGAAATTTAAAAAAAAAAGTTTTTTTGCAAAATGGCGGCAGTATGAAAAAACAGTCATTTTTTGCCCTATTTTTTCAACTTTCGGAATTTTTTAAAATAGTAAAAAACAAAATTTTCAAAAAATCCTAAGCGAAGATAATCACTGTTATATTGAGAAGCTCTGTACCAAATTTCAAGTAAATCAGTCCATTAAAACTTGAGATATCACGTCAAACGTGTCAAAAAAGTAGTTTCGAGAAAAACGCGTTTAAAGTTAATTCATTCCGGCCAGACCGGATTGGTTGGCGCGTCACAAAAATAGCTATAACTCCGAAAATAATTCGAATTTCGAAAAATCCTCTTAAGGACATATTCTTAAAGGTCTAACTTTGAAAATATGCAAAAAATCGATTTTTTTCGAAATTCTAGACTAGAATATATCCTGTGCAAGCTGAGCGTTCCTAACAGGACATCCTATATATATATATATATATATATATATATATATATATATATATATATATATATTCAAGAAGCATATAAAAAGATAAATAACTGAATCTGTTTCATGTTATTGCTGTAAAACATGGACGATTAACAGTAAATCTGAAAGAAGGCAAAAGTGGTCGAGATGCACACTACCTTAGAAAAAGTGCCTGAATATCAACGATGGAATATTTCACAAATAAGAAAATATAATATAGATTAGATGTCAGAGATAACATGATAGATCAATAGACAAAGACTCGAATCGAATATTCATTCCTACTAACGAATGAACGATCAATGACAGTCAAAAAGTAGTTTTAGATCAATATTCGCTGGGAAACATAAGAGAGAATGACTGGGGAGATCTTAAAATGGTAAAATGAATAAAACAATAATCTATCTTTTGCAAGATGTCCTTAATAAACAAAAAATGTATTTAAAAACCAGAAAACTGCGTGTTAAAGTATAATACCATTTATATAGAGTCATCCAAATGTGACGCCTAGATTTGTGTTTTATTAAAAAAAATATACACTTTTTTAATAAAACACAAATCTAGGTATCACATTTGGATGACCATATGTGTAAATATATATATATATATATATATATATATATATATATATATATATATGTGTGTATAAATTATTTACTATAATTATTTTCATCTCTTGAATTAAAATTTGATTAATTATATAAGTTCATGAAAATAAAATTGAATTTCAAAACAGTAATATATATATATATAATCATCAACATCAATAACGAAAATTATATCGTATTCTATTGATAAAATAATTTACTAATCATAAAAAAAGTGAAATTTTGGAATTGAATTCACTAATACTCGTACAAAAAAATCTCGATATACTACTTTGTTCGATTGTACAGACTAGTGCAGATTTCACTTTCAATAACAGTGTAAAAAGATGAAACGTGTATAAAATATGTACACTTAAGGTTTCGAATCGGGGCGCAAAAAGCACAAAGGCCGAATGGCCTCTGTGACCGGATTTTAGAATTATAAAGTTCACGGCGTGTAATATACATTACACATTACTCTCAACGTTACAACAGAGCGTTCGATAAATTATAGGTAGCCGTTTTGTATTATTTATAAATGCTGATCAATAAATAACAAACATACACACAAATATATATATATATATATATATATATATATATATATATAAATATATATATATATATATGCATATATATTTAGGTATCTGTGTATATATGTCGCATACGAATAATTTTTTTGCACAACGGCTGTTTTGGTTAAATGCCGTTACCATCGACGTTAAATGAAATGTGCTCTCTTTCCTTTCGAAAAAAAATCCCAAAGCGTCAAACGTAACATAGATCATTATGTCCGAGTTCGAATCTAATCGATCGTCGGCCCGATGCGCCGGACTGATTTGTTATTCGGGTTCCCGTAGGTTCGCAACGGTTTTGGACACATGTAAACACGACGATCGCAGCATACGCGAATCGCAGCGGGTGCTGATATTTATGCACCATTGTTTGTCAGCGGCCGTCAAAAAGCAGACCACCGCGGGCGTTACGACACGTCGTACATATATATATAAATATATATATATATATATAGGAATTATCCAAATGTGACGCCTAGATTTATGTTTTATTAAAAAGAAATCAAAAAAGCTATACACATGTTTCCCTATACACCACCTTATATCCAAATTTCTTTTAAATAAAACACAAATCTAGGCATTACATTTGTATGACTCTATATTAATAAAATTGTATCCTTGAACTATATATATATATATACATATATATATATATATATATATATATATATATATATATATATATTAGAAAAAAGCCGAAAAGTAGGGTTAAAAATAAATATGGGAAAACCAAGGTCATGTTCAATAATTTCGCTGAAAGAAGTAAAATACAACTAGAGAATCAGTACCTGGAACAAGTGGACGAAATAAAATACCTAGGGAAAACTATAAGATACGATGGTGATTTATGGCCAGAAATCAAATCGAGAATCAAAGCCACATGGGCAACATTTGGGAGACTAAAGTATAATGAAAAGCAATATACCAATCAGTTTGAAAAGTAAGGCATATAACCAATGTGTACTACCGGCCTGTACGTATGGAGCAGAAACTTGGACTCTAAACACAAGAATGAAACAGAAACTGCTAACTGCTCAGAGAAGTATGGAAAGAATAATGTTAGGAATTTCCAAACTGGACCGAAAAACAAGTAAATGGATAAGGGAACAAACAAAAGTAATGGATATAATAGAGCAAGATAAATCGTTGAAATGGACATGGGCAGGACATATAGCAAGAAGAGAGGACAACAGATGGACGAAGATTGTTACGGAATGGAGACCAAGAGATAAAAGGAGACCCAAAGGAAAACCACATCAGAGATGGAGAGATGAAATTGTGAAATATTGTGGAGGGCAAGGTTGGATGAGATTGGCCAGTGACAGGAAAGAATGGAAGAGGCTCGGAAAACTCTTCTTTTTTAATTATGACATTCAACGAGGCTTTCGCCCAGCAGTGAGCTGATGTGGGCTGAAGATGATGAGATGATGATGATGATGATGATGATGATATATATATATATATATATATATATATATATATATATATATATATATATATATATTCTACATTCAATAATCGAAACTATTGTTTTTAAATAAAAAAAGAACACATAGATTATTGACACCTTAATATTTTTTTACAGTTTTCCAATATTTATTATTTTCTTAAATTATTCATTAATGAATAAACTCCAAATTAACATACAAAAATATTTTATATGGAATTTATCATCCTGTGATTATGATATTAAAAAAAAAACATTAAAGAAAAATTCATACAAAATCTATTATATTCAGAAATATGGAAAGTGGAGATGTATTTTAGAACAGATTTATTCAAAAACATAACTCAATATGTCATTTTATTAAAGTGTACAATAATTATTTTATTGTACATTTATTGCTGTTTTTTTCACATGTACTATAAAAAATATTTTTATGAAACATCTATAATACAATGGATATATATATATATATATATATATATATATATATATATATATATATATATACACGAGGGTCATTTGATAAATATAGTAAATTTATTTATTGTTTAATTTAATTAAATTAAATTTTTTAATTGGTTGTTTTGGAAGTATGGTTGATTCACTTTACACAAATGAATTTTAACCTCAACACCACAATAATTTAAAGTGTTCAATAATCATTCATTGTTCACTTATTATTTAAAATTATATAATTTATAATTATATCGGCTGTTGCATTTCGATGGCGAGGTCATCATCGTCAGAGTCTTTCTGAGAAAGCTATACACATATTTGATATTTATGCACCAGCCTTTCTGAGAAAAGCTCTGACGAAATTATTTAATTTCGTTTTTCTTACTTTTTTACCATACTTATCAAACGACTTTCGTATATAGGTGTTTTTTTAAAACCGTGATAGAACTTTAAATTGAATTCCTATCGAAATTTCTATCTAACTTAAAAAACACTTTTATCATACCTCATATAAAAGTGTTTTTTAGGTTAGATAGAGTATTCAATAGGAATTCAATTTAAAGTTCTATCACACTTAAAAAATCCTTATATATATATATATATATATATAATTAGGAAAGATAAATAAATAACTGAAATAAAATTACAATTATTTAGTTAAGTATGTTTTTCTATTGAAACAAATTAACCCTTAAATATTTTTTTTATTATTTTGAGATAACCAAATATAAGAAAATATCTTTTCTAACAAATTTTGTCAAATACATATATGAAATTTATATTAAGAAAATGTTTTATTAGTTTTTTCTTAATTTCTGTAACGAAATTCCTCGACAACCATTAATAACATTTTTCGTTATTTATATTTCTTGACCTCAGAGATATCACATCTGGTTAATCTCTTTCTCTCACACACACGTGTATATATATATATATATATATATATATATATATATATATATATATATAGTTTTATAATTTAACATTTTTCGAAATACCAATAAACAAGCCAACATAAAAACGACGCCAAAGATTGGTATAACGGACAATGAAGGTAGACAGAGATAAATGGTACGTACTATCACAATGATGCAAGGCAACACGCAGCGATTATAATTGAAAGCTATTTGTCAAGATGTCGTCCATGCTTGAAAATATTGAAATATTGAACTTTTATTAGAATCATGCTATCTATACACATATATGGTTATTGTTTCTTTTTTCTATTTTCTATTTATATACGTGTTTCTTTATCGTTATTCATTTAGAACAGCTGTGTAATGTTCAACATTTTATAACATTAACACATATTACACGCTTATATATAATATTAAAAAAAATATTTGTAGGTGTATATATATACATATACATATATATAACATGTAGGCATAATACGCAATTCATTTGAATAATCCAGCAAGACACAGATGTAAGTAAGCTTCTTGTCGATGTATACTCATTACCAGTGTATATATTTTTCGCAATCAAGCATTAACATCGCGAGAAAAAGAAACAAGACAAAATCAACGAAACGGTGGGCCGAGAAAGAAAAGAATTAGTGGCGAGAAGGCATTGTCATATATCGGGCGCGTCCACTGAAAAAGCAATATCCAATTCATTAGAACCGCGGGAGTCTGCATTCTTACACCTGGACAGAATGCTGTTGTCACTGTGTTTTTGGCATTGTCACATTTTAAAAGAAACGTTCGACAGTGGCGTCGGTGCGGTTAATGAATTGTTATTTAATAATTATGTGTTTATTTAGTTGAAATATTTATAATGAAGTCAATTCGTAAATACTAATTGAATATTTCGAGAAGTATGAAATATGACAAGAGATATAATTTTATAGATAATTTTCAGTTATTAAAAAATAATTAAGAGTAACATAAAAAAATCAGTGAAAACTGATTCACAAAATAAATAAAATAATTTAAAAAAGAAAAACTAGGAAAACATTAAACAGAAAAAGTATTAATGTTAGAGATATATGGTTGATTTTTTTATCAACACAAGACACTTTCCTGCAAATTAATTCTATGAGATTTTTTAGTCAAGAAAATAAAATTATGCTAATTTTTTGATTTTATTCAGTTTATTTAGTATCTTATAATTATTATTTGTTCCTTAAAATAAATACTGAAGTTATTAAAGAAAAAGTGGAAAACAGAGAAATTCTTAGATCTGCAAAAAATACTTTCAAATGAAATTTCAATCATTGATAGAGAAGAATATTTACAAATCAAAATAATACAAATCATTGATAGAGAGAAATATTTTAAAAGAGTCATTAATTTATATATTTTTTACAGTAAAATTATTTTCAAAAATAATTTCCATTGTTTCATTGTATAATCACTTACTATGACTAATTATTTTATCATTATTCACTATTTTTTTTAAAAAAAAGTACTGTTTTTAAAATATAGATTTTATTTAAAAAAATATTATTCGTTCAAATAAAAGTATTTTATTCTTTTTGAATTCCATATGTTATTTTTATACATATTACTATTATATAATTAAAGCAATAAATCAATAAAACACATATTTATTTAATTGCTATTTTAACAGAACAAAACATTATTATTTTTAAAATAATATTTTTATCTTTATTTTTTAACATCTTTAATTATTTTGTGGCTCTGGGGCAACAATAGAATTAAGTAATATAATTAAATAAGGCCATATTCTTATCTTTTCATCTTATAAACTATTTTTGCAGCATCTAGATTTCTATATTTTCCTTTTATCACCAAATCTGTTATTTTCATTTATTTGTTTTTTTGACAGATCTTTATAAATTCCAAGTAGAAAATTAAATATTTGTTCGGATTTTTTTAATTTTAAATTTCTTTTAGTAGAAAGATCTATATTCAGAAAATAAAATTTCAAATGTTCAATAAATATATATCTTCCTCTATTTTTTTAAAAATAAAATTTTGAATTTGAGAATTTTCGTTATATTCTTTTAAATTGATTATGTATAAATTCATTGCAATTTCAATAAAATTTGTTTCATCAACCAGTAATTCTTGGATATGTTCAGAAAAGAATTTCATTAAATATTAACTACTGTCTCACATTTAATTAACAAATCAAATAATAATCGAAGATTCTAAAGTCGTGACCAATCTTGGAAAAATTTTAAGAGGGTATTCTAGTCTAGAATTTCGAAAAAATCGATTTATTTTTTTGCATATTTTCAAAGTTTAGACCTTTAAGAATATGTCCTTAAGAGGATTTTTCGAAATTCGAATTATTTTTGGAGTTATAGCTATTTTTGTGACACGCCAACCAATCCGGTCTGGCCGGAACGAATCAACTTTAAACGCGTTTTTTTCGAAACTACTTTTTTCGACACGATTGACGTGATATCTCAAGCTCTAATTGACCGATTTACTTGAAATTTGGTACAGAGTTTCTCAATACAACAGTGATTGTCTTTGCCTAGAATTTTTTGAAAATTTTGTTTTTTACTATTTTTAAAAAATTTCGAAAGTTGAAAACAAGGCAAAAAAATGACTGTTCTTTCACACTGCGCCATTTTGCGAAAAAAAAATTTTTTTAATTTCTCTAGGCGGGGATACTACTACAACCTTATTTTTCAATAATTTCAAAAAAAATTTCGTTTCAGATGACCGGAAGGGTTGGAACCACGTCAACCAGGAGACACCTTTTTTTCGAACTCCCACTTTTTTCAATTTTGATTTTTTTGTTTTTAATAATACTTTTTTATACTTTTAAAATGTTAATAAATAACTGATAAAAAGTGGATAGTAAAAATATTTGTTGGCTTTTTATAGCGCCCGAAAAAAAACACCTAAAATTCGTACGTCTAGACTAGAATACTCCCTTAAAAGTCACGAACATTATTTTTTTATCGAATTCAGATTTTTAATAGCTTACATCGTTCTGAATTACAAACTTGTTTACTTTAATGAAATGTATTAATTTATTTAATAATCGAGCTTGTACTTCAAAATCCCTATCACTTACCATGTTATATAATGATTTCTCCATTTGAATTGTAGAAATACCGTGTTATATAGATGAGTGTGTGTGTTTGAATATATATATATATATATATATATATATATATATATATATATATAAGAATGTGTGTTTGTGAATTAGTACAAACCGAGCATTAATTTAAAAAAAAAATCTGCACGACACTGTTCGCGACACACCTGCTATCTATCGGATGACACGACGAATTAACAACTAAACACATTATTGTCAACCTGCTGCCAGAAAAGCTGCGGTTGGTCTAGATACGTTGTTGGATAGTGGATGAGGATTGTTGTGGTAGCGCACCTATAAGGCTGTTGTACAACTTACGCCCAATTGGCTTGTCTCATCCCGTAATTTATATCTGCATTTCGATCTCGTATACCCGTGACAAAATAGCGTCCGATGTAACGCATTAATTTTAACATTTTTCATTCGGTATTCGGTCATCGTCGTCATGTCTCTGTATGGTTTGGAATTGTGACCTAACCGCAAGAACGACTGATCATCGTATAGATTGTAAAAACAATAGAATGGATTTTTTAATGAAGATATACAACATATACACACACACGTATATATATAGAGAGAGAGAGAGAGTGAGAGAGAAATTTTTAAAATGAAATATTTAGATAAGAGAATCATTCATAAAAAAATATTTTAAGATAATTTTAAGTAATAAAACTACAACTTGAAAACAAAACTTGAAATTACAGATATATTTAATATAATTTTTGATTGTAGAAGATAATAAAAAGATTAATATTTCTCTATATTACACTAAAAAATCCATAATTAATAATTCTGAAATAATAAAGAAAGTTAAAAAAATCAAAATTTCAGTATAAAGACACTAGAATTAATCTAACAATTAAATAAAGTGAGAAAATGATTAACAGATACGCGAAAAGCACGATTCCTCGCCGTTCGTTTCTTTATCTGTACCATACGGTTATGTACCAAAAGAAACATATTTGTGGCACGTCAGGAATTTCCGAGACGCCTGTGAAATCCCAATACGTATATATTATCCGACGGTCCGACATGGAACAATTAATTAACCCATGACACATTCCGTAAGGATCTGATATATCGGACGCGGTAATTGAACAAGGGATGCCCTCCCGCAACGGGTGGCCGATGCTTCGTACGCGGGCAGCTGCAGCGGGGTGCATTATCTCGAGTGAATTTCATAACACGTCCGTTGGTCTTTATCTACGTAATAATCAATGTACATCTATTAATAGCTGTGTACATACGCGAAATGTCCTTTGACAGCTGCGATGTCAAGGGTTCTTTTAGAGTTAATCGTAAGGACTTTTACTTATTTACGAGAAATATTTTTTTTAAATATTTATAATTGTGTGGTGTGAAATTTCAAGTAAATTTCTAATTATTTTTGGTTAAATCAATAATTAAAATTTATGTCTAGTTAATATATTAATTCTAGAAACACAGGATAAATACAATATATTAATTCTGTAATTTTTTTAAAAAAATAAATAGATTGTATTAATTAAATAATTTAATTTTATATATACATTAGTGAGGAGAAAAATTCTTCATAACTCAATTCGATTTCAAAATAGGAATCAGAAATTTTAGAAATATTCTCTATATGGACGAAAAAAAATGAATTTGGTAATAAAATTATATAAAGTATCCACAAAATCGAAAATTCTCAACTTAGTATACAAAAAAAATCATGAAATATAAAAATTGTAATAAAATAATTTGGAATTACTTCATTTGGTCTGGAATAAGATTAATTTATTATATTAAGAAAAAAAATCAGATGTTAAAATATTTCAACAATTCATGTTATCATACATAGAAAAAATATTCCAATTCATAGAGTCTCAACAGATCCAAAACAGCTAAACATTGTGTATAAATTCATGGAGTAGTTTGTGCAGCCTCCGAATATTATTTTAATAGAAAAAATAATAATTGTTTGGACCACCCTATATATATATATATATATATATATATATAAGTATAAAAGAATTACAAGAAGCAATAAAAGTTACAAGGACAAAATTTCAATTGAATAATATCAGATATTAATAAACTATATAGAGTATTCCTAAAAAAATTTCTAAAAAATAAGTGCTATGCTATAAAATATTATATTAACATTATCACATTAATTCTATTCATTACTATATTTTTATAGAAAGTTGAGATAAAAAAATAGAAATAATAAATGATAAAAGTTGAGATAGAAATGATAAATTAATTTTTGTCTATTTTTTCTATATTTAGTTTAGTGTCTAATGAATATTTTGATTTTTAATAAATTTTATAAATCGAAAAAATTTAAGTGGATTAAATATAAAAATATAATATATATTTCGAAATTATTTAATAAAAAATGATACAAATTTTCAATTTG